>CAWUFW010002017.1:1160000-1732500 GCA_963921515.1 Calotriton arnoldi | reverse complement strand
ACACCACAAGGGGACCTGGACATGCATCGCTTGAGCCGTGCCCTGGAGAAGGTGTCACAGAACCAGAAACAGAACCGAAACCTCTCCATGGAAGGTCGGTTAGAGGAGATTGGGCCAGACACGCAACGAGTTCAGAGAAACAGCCTCACACGAAGAAGTCTGGCTGATTCTGGTGAGTCTAGTACTGAGATGACTAAATATATGTAAGATAGGGTCGAATGGGTGTACTTTGCATCCACCATTGTGAGATTGTACATATGGAGCTAATACGAACAAGTGTGAGTTACATCCATTGGTATGATTTGTGTGCATTAAACAGAGATGGCTTCATTCTGATCCAAAACCATCTCTGACAACAGGGAAGAAATATTATGGAACCTATATGATTATTGGCAAAATATTATCCTGTTATGCTATGTCATGTCATGCCATGTCATGTTATGGCTACATGGAGAGCACGCGCCTCACCTGGGAGGGTATCCAAGATGTCATGTCTTTGGTTTCTTGAGGAACTTATCTGGAAAGCTGTTGGAGACGTGTCATCATTGTCAATATTTTGATCACTTAGATTGTAATCACTTTACTACGATTGTTTCTTCCTTCTTTCAGCCACCCTCTGACTCCGCCTCCACCATGGAGAGGACCATAAGGTCCTGTTCTCCTTGACTACTTCACCTCACACTTACCCTAGCTTAATCAGACCAAAGCCAGAAGCCACAGACAGGAAGGCGTGCTGCAAAGACTGGGATGAGGAAGACCAAGTCGGAGTAATGGGCTTACCAGTAAGCAATCCAAACATTACTTCCTCATGGTTCATCCCCAGTCTACTCAAGCCCCTCCCCACTCTTCAAAACAATTCAAAGACAAAGTCTTCGTAGCCAAAAAACAGCAGCTCAACACCAGCAGCAGCTTCATAAGTGAAATTGATTGTCTGAGACTAGTGTCTAACAACATCACTCCGGTGCTCTTACACCCTCTACGTCCAACCAACCTGCTGAAGAAAGTGAAGGTGAAGGAGACAGTCCAGCCACATCTTTGTAGAAATGGACAAACCCAGGTCAAAGTCATTTCACAAAAAGTGCAGAGCTAAGCCAAGACCACGGGGAGGTCGGCGGAGCGGAGGTTTCTTTTGGGTACGTGGAAGGAGACTCTTTTGTTGAGGTATTTGGGTCCGGTGTTGTGGAGGGATTTGTAGGCGTGGGTGAGTAGCTTGAAGGTTACTCTCTTCTCGACCGGGAGCCAGTGGAGGTCTCGCAGGTGTTGGGTGATGTGCTCATGTCATGGAATGCCGAGGACGAGTCTGGCCGCGGTGTTCTGGATGGTCTGGAGTTTGCGTAGCAGGGATTTGTTGATTCAGGCGTAGAGGGCGTTTCCGTAGTCCAGTCTGCTAGTTATGAGTAACCGTGGGCGTAGTGCTCTGCTCTGCCCGCGGAGTGTGCGTAGTGTTGCCTACTTCGCGGTCCGTGAAGTAGGCGTAGTAGGCAGGCTACGCACACGCCACGGCGGAGCGGAGTTGCCCGCCACCCGCCTCCCTCCCGCCCTCTTTTAAATGCCCTTGTAATCTTTAAAAGCGTTTTAAAAGTAATTAAAATGACTTACCTGAGCTGCGGAGTCCCGGGGCTCCCTCTTCCTGCTTTATCGCCGACTTCTTCCTCACAAATGCGCATGCGCTGGCGCCCGCGGTGGGCGTGGAGTGGGTTTGTGAGCGGTGGCAGTGGTGAAAGAGAAGTGTACGCAGTGGTGGTCTGTCCAGAGGGGCTGCGTGGTGTGGCTGAAGCAAATGTTGTTCCCTCCTGTGAAGATGGGGTCGAGGGTGTGTCCTGCTTTGTGGGTAGGGGTGGTGACGAGCTGTTCCAGTCCGATGTTGGTGAGGTTGTCCGAGAGGGTGGAGGAGTTGGGGTCGCTGAGGTTGTCGAGGTGGAAGTTCAGGTCTCCGATGAGTATGTAGTCCATGGGGCGATGGCGTGGGGTGCGATGAGGTCAGCGAGGTGGCTCTTCCAAGACTGAAGGCCACTCGCTGATGGCCGTATGCCTTGAGTGTGGCAGGACTTCTTGAGGCCACCAGCTCCAGATGACCTCTGTGTCTAGCGTTCCAATCTTCCTGATAGTTGTAGCCTCTGGTACACCTCAGAAGACAGAGGAGAGTTCTGATAGGTCTCAAGGCAACAGGGAGCTCCCCAGCTTCCCATGCAGTTGATCTCCTTGAATCGCAGCCATGTCGGTGTCGGTGTGGACTGTTTCACCAGCAGATTCTTTAAGTCATTGTGTCGCTCCGCGTATAGTTCAACCCAAGGAAACGTACACTGATGTCATTGAGCTCCAGATGATGTACCAGCCAAGTCATTATCTCTGAAGCCTCCACTACCAGCATTCTGCAACCTTCATCATTATTAATATTAAATAAATAAAAAAATAACCCTAAAACGGTGTCTCATTGTAATATAAAATAAAAAAATACAAATAGCTCTAAAACCCTGCGAGAACTATGTAAACAGATTATAACCCTGTCATCAAAATCTGTAACATTGTCATTCCTTATCACCGGGGCCAGCAACAGATTCCCATCTCAGGATCTGCCCACTCTCAACTTCAAAAGGTAATCTTGACCCACTCTAGTGTATAAGAAATGTTTTGGCAAAATGAACCAGGGAACAAGCTGGTTGGGGGACAGAGGCTCTGATTCCATCAGCCGGTCCTATTTAAAGCTCTTCAGAGTGATGCACGGGATTTTCACCATACGTGCGTTCAATGGTACAGCGGGAGCACTTCTGGCAAGCACCGTGACTAGTGACCTGCTTGGGATTTTTTGTTTTTAAAAAAAAATTCTGGCAAAGCAGGATTAGTTTATGGGAAAAAAAAGAATTGCCCCTGATGCACTGGGTGTTTTCTCCCAGTGAGGGTTGGTTGCATCAGAAGACTTGCTCTACATTGGGCCGGCCTTTTGGGGTTATTATGACTGCACAGTTATGGTATATGACCAGTGATTGGCCTTTAATGATTTCACAGTTCTTCCTTAGTCTTACTGTGCTTATTCTAAGTAGTGCTTTTCCTCTTCGTATTAATAACCCTGACCAGACATCGAGCTGTAGTGTCTGGGATGATCGTTGGTGTGACACCGTATCCGACTTGACCTAACACCACCTCCCTTGATCAAGCCTTCACTGCTTGTTCAGCCACCCAGGAAAATGGAGGAGCCTCTGTGTCCATCTTCCCTTTCAAGTAAAGTATCCAGCATCCTGGTCAGTGGGAAGCGAATGTAAACTTATTGTTGATGCTTCTCGATGGTCCCTACATCTGGATCCCTGGGATAAAGCCTGGAGCAGAACCTTCTGCTTCTGCGCACCAGTTATTGCCTTCCTGTTCCTGTGCGTTTTAGCAGCAAGGGCAGATTCCTGCACCTCACCCTCCCTCTGAACAGGTTTCTGAGTGCAAAGGTTGAAACCTGAGAAACCGAGCAAACTACCACAGGGTCTTTTTGGGGTAAGGAACCCAGATAGCTCTCACAACTTTGCATCAGTTCATTCGTCTCCTTACCTCTCAGACCCTCTTCCGGGCAAGGTGGTACATCACGCGCACACACTTGTTGCTGTGAACCTGATTGGATGTTGTGAATGTAGTTAGCGCTGTGTGAAATAAGCCTGGAGTGCAAGTTATACAGATAGGGATGAACATTGTGGTAAGTCAATATGGCAGACCTGTTTCTTTTCAAGAGGGAGGGTTATTTGTTTAAAAGCTGCAATTTTTATTACATTTTATTCCCATGCACTTTAAATAAATCCATGTGGTCAATATATTTCAATGGGAAGTTGTTGGAAATGGCCCTTTTTGCAGGGTTATCCCCAAACTTTTTGCTTTTTCCTCCTATTTGTCCCTGACTTGTTTGTGTTGGTTTTAGGACTCTGGGCACTTTGCCACTGCTAATCAGTGCTAAAGTGCATATGCTCTCTGTGTAA
This sequence comes from Calotriton arnoldi, assembly GCA_963921515.1. Lineage (NCBI taxonomy): Eukaryota > Metazoa > Chordata > Amphibia > Caudata > Salamandridae > Calotriton > Calotriton arnoldi. The sequence continues at coordinate 1,728,547 of CAWUFW010002017.1, read as the reverse complement.
ATTGCGTTATGGATGGGTGTTTCCATGATTGGATATTTGATTTACCTGTTAGCCCCTAGTAAAGTGCACTGCGTGTGCCAGGGCTGGTGAATCAAATGCTACTCGGGGGGGCCTGCAGCACTGGTTGTGCCACCCCCGTGAGTAGCCCTGAAAACGGTAACTCAGACCTGCCATTGCAGAGTCTGCGCGCAGTTGGTAACTGCCATGTTGACTTGGCCAGTGCACACACTGGCCGGTCCCTAACCTTCCCTTTTCTTACATGTCAGACACCCCTCAGGTAGGCCCAAGGTACCCCTGTGGGCAGGGTGCAGTGTATGTGGAAGGTGGGACATGCCCTGGTGGGTGTGGCATGTCCTGATAGTGAATTACAGCCAATTTCGTTTTTCACTATTGCAAGGCTACCAGTTCCCCATAGGATAGAATGGGAGGTTTGTTTATAACATCTTATAAACATAACTGGCCCAGGGAATTCGGTAAGAAAATTGAATTTAGTATGCCTGAACTCAGAATCTAAAGATGCATCTTTTAGTGAAGGTGATTTTTACATTCTGTGTTTGAAAATACCACTTTTAGAAAGTAGGTATTTTCTTGCTCAGTCATCCCGTGTGCCTCTGCTGGAATGTGGATTGCCTGTCTTTTACAAAAAAACTGGGGGCGAAACCTTTAATGCCGATTAAAAACATTTACCAAGCTAGAGTAAAAGCTGCAGTGAACTATGGGGCCGGCGTCTGGGGGTGGCTGAATCCTCATCTTTACAGACTGTTGAGAATAAATTTTTAAATCAGTAGTAGGCCTCCCACCCTCATTCACAAATTATATTTTACATACGGAATTGGGTGTCCCTTTTATATTAGATCAGATCCAAATAGCACCAATATTATTATGGCATTCAATTTGGAGAAGAGAATCTGTCCCACTTACGCAATCAATAATAAAGAGCTGCTTAGCCATGGATAAGTGGAGGAGGTCTAGGTGGCTGAGCTATGTAGAGTCTGTATTAAGAGAAATTGGTCTCCCAGAACTTTTTAATGATCCTTTGGCATGCAAGAACATCTCTAAGCAGAAGGTTACTAACATGTTTTTGCTGATGACCGAGTACAAACGTAATGAATACTATAAGGAGAAATATGCTGTCCGGTCATATCGCAGTAACCCCCACCGATAGAGGGGAGTTTTCTTACCTTGCATCTGTAAATAGATCACAACATAGATTCATCTTGCTAAGGTTTCGAACAAATTTAATTCCCTGCATGTTAGGATACCCGGAAAATTCTTTTAATTATGCCGATCTAAGCCCATGCCCCTGTGATAATTCATCAGTGCAAACCGAACTGCATATTGTCCTATTCTGCAGCCTATATGAGAAGGAAAGGAAGGATTATCTGAAATCAATTTTAAAGAAAGGAAATTTTAAGCAGTGTCGGGTGGCACTATATTTTTAAAATCATTACCAGATCCTCTGGTATGTTTTTCTGTGGCGTCCTTCCTATGGGCCTGCATGAGGAAGAGAAAGGGGAGGGCACACAGAGCACTGAGATGATTTTTATAGATTAACTGTTTTTCTTATAACTGATTGTGTAAATAATAATATAAAAATAGTATGTGAAGGGATTTTAATGATTTTAAAATTAAGAATTATTTCAGAAAGGTATGTAATTTGAGTGAAAATTTTATAAATGTTTATTAATTATGATGAATGTATTTGTTCTTTTATGATCATTTTTATTGTGGTCGAATAAAGAATATGACTATGACTATGGATGAACATTGTGGTAAGTCAATATGGCAGACCTGTTTCTTTTCAAGAGGGAGGGTTATTTGTTTAAAAGCTGCAATTTTTATTACATTTTATTCCCATGCACTTTAAATAAATCCATGTGGTCAATATATTTCAATGGGGAGTTGTTGGAAATGGCCCTTTTTGCAGGGTTATCCCCAAACTTTTTGCTTTTTCCTCCTATTTGTCCCTGACTTGTTTGTGTTGGTTTTAGGACTCTGGGCACTTTGCCACTGCTAATCAGTGCTAAAGTGCATATGCTCTCTGTGTAAATTGCGTTATGGATGGGTGTTTCCATGATTGGATATTTGATTTACCTGTTAGCCCCTAGTAAAGTGCACTGCGTGTGCCAGGGCTGGTGAATCAAATGCTACTCGGGGGCCTGCAGCACTGGTTGTGCCACCCCGTGAGTAGCCCTGAAAACGGTAACTCAGACCTGCCATTGCAGAGTCTGCGCGCAGTTGGTAACTGCCATGTTGACTTGGCCAGTGCACACACTGGCCGGTCCCTAACCTTCCCTTTTCTTACATGTCAGACACCCCTCAGGTAGGCCCAAGGTACCCCTGTGGGCAGGGTGCAGTGTATGTGGAAGGTGGGACATGCCCTGGTGGGTGTGGCATGTCCTGATAGTGAATTACAGCCAATTTCGTTTTTCACTATTGCAAGGCTACCAGTTCCCCATAGGATAGAATGGGAGGTTTGTTTATAACATCTTATAAACATAACTGGCCCAGGGAATTCGGTAAGAAAATTGAATTTAGTATGCCTGAACTCAGAATCTAAAGATGCATCTTTTAGTGAAGGTGATTTTTACATTCTGTGTTTGAAAATACCACTTTTAGAAAGTAGGTATTTTCTTGCTCAGTCATCCCGTGTGCCTCTGCTGGAATGTGGATTGCCTGTCTGGGTTTTGGATGACAGAAGGCTGGGGGAGCAGGAGGGGCGCCAGATGGTCTAGGTAGGTCAGGAAAGGGCTGAAGAGACCTGGGTTACGATGGGGGAAGGGGAGGAGATTTCCTTGCACCTCAAAGGGCCTGCTCTGCCTCTGACAAATGGCGTCTCCACCTCCTGCCAGGAATTCACACCAGAGAAGGCAGATCTGGTCCTGACCGGGCACAGGCCCTCTCTGCCTAAGAGATCAAAGGATTTTTGGACATAAATGCTGGGTCCCAGACCCCTGAACTTTAGAACTCATCTGGACAAGAAGACTGCCAAGAAGAAGAGCCGGAGAAGCTGCGAAAAGGAACGACTGCTTTGCTGGGTGCTTTGCTGGGCTGACCTGCAGTGGCTGCTTCTGTCTTGTGCAGTGAAAGGCCTGGACTGGACTTTCTGCAACCTAATTTGTGAGTCTCTCCAAGGGCTTGAGGTAGAGCTTGCCCCCTGTTCACGAAGTCTCACGAACAGCAAAGACTTCCAGTTCTTCGACCCGCAGCACTGGGGACTGTGTGTTTTGTGCTGCCAACCGAAGAACTCCAACTCGATGACGTCTACGACGCCACTGCCGACTCCGTGTCCTGAAGGCACTGCAGAGGGCACCGCCGCAACGCCGCACCGCAACCCTGGTCTCACCGACGACGCCTGTTGATGCCGCCACCGAGCCGCTGCTTGCACCGCGACCTGTGGGCACCGCACTCCGCACTGCCTCGCTTCACGCCGAAGCTTTGGCACCGCAGAGGGCACTGCAGAGGGCACCGCCGCAACGCCGCACCGCAACCCTGGTCTCACCGACGACGCCTGTTGACATCGCCACCGAGCCGTTGCTTGCACCGCGACCTGTGGGCACCGCACTCCGCACCGCCTCGCTTCACGCCGAAGCTTTGGCACCACCGCACCGTGACCCTGGTCTCACCGACGGCGCCTGTTGATGCCGCCACCGAGCCACTGCTCGCACCGCAACCTGTGGGCACCGCACTCCGCACCGCCTTGCTTCACGAGGACGCCTTGGCCTGCCTGATGCCGCCACTTCCCGCCGAGATCGACGCCGCTGCTTGCACCGTGGTTCGGGGGCACCGCTCGTAAGTTACATGACGCACCGCCCTCATCCCACACCGCAGCCTTGGCCTACCGACGCCGGCGCCATCGACTCCAGTTCGTCAGCCGACGACAGCGCTTCAGCAACGACGACGCCGCTGCTTGCACCATGACCTGCCAGCACCGTGACGAGCACCGCCTTCATCTCGCACCGCGACCCTGGTCTCACCGACGACGCCATCTGATGCCGCCACCGAGCCGCTGCTCGCACCGCGACCTGAGGGCACCGCACGCCGCACCGCTGCACTTTGCACCGCAGCACCCGATGCCTGCCGACGCCAGCGCTCCTGACTCCATCAGAGAGGAGATCGACCTGCAACGCGAGTGACTTCAAGGGCCCCATCGCCCTGCATCTCTGAAAGGTACTGTTTGCGGGTCTTCCCGACACCGTAGCTGGCCTTCGACCCCGCGGTCAGACAGAACTGTTTTTGGATTTGTGTGTTCACGACGCCGTGGTAGCCCGGACGGAGCTATCCACGCAAGGAACTCTTTTTAATCAGCATATTTTTGAACTGTGAACTTTTAAGTATAGTATTGTGGTTTTCTATCGTTTTTGGTCTTGTTTTAATTATATAAAAATATTGGATATTTTTCTAAACTGGTGTGGTGTCCTTTTGTAGTGCGTACACTGTATTACTGTTGGTTATGTGCAAATGCTTTACACACTGCCTCTAAGATAAGCCTGGCTGCTCGTGCTAAGCTACCAAGGGGGTGAGCAGGGGTTATTTTAGACGTGTAACTCCCTCATCCTGACTAGAGTGGTGGTTTTTGCCTGACTTTGGCCCACGCCCTAGCCTACCAAAAATCCAATTTCTAACATCGGTTGTCAGCGGTGAGGATAGGACTTGTGTTTGCACTTGACTTACAGTGATTGGTGTGCACTACTACCATATCGCAGATCATTACGTGCCACATACTGGTTCTTTTTTTTTTTTGGCCTATTTTTTTTTGGTCTTTGCTACTTCATCATGCCTGAATCAATTGCATCATTGGTTGCATCCTTGGAAGTGGCCTTTGAGGAGAAGAGGTTAGAAACCTACAATGTGAAGGAATTGAAGGTGATCTGCAAAAACCTCAAAATCCAAATCAGGGGCCTCACCGGAAGAGAGGAGCTACAAAAGGCGCTGAGGGCCTGGGTAGCAGCCAGACATGCTAGTGAGCTGTCTGGGGATCTTGGCATGGAGGCAGAGGAGCCTATTCCAAGGGTGGATGTATTCTTGGGAAGGGGGACACCCTCTCAACCAGGCAGCAGCAGTTTGTCCCCAGAGGAGCTGGAGGACAGGCGGGAAGCAAGGAAGTTCGAATTGGAGAAACTCAGGATAGAAAGTGAGAGGGAAGACAAAAGAATAGCCATGGAGGAAAGGAAGATGATGTTAGACCATGACATTAAAATGAGAGAGCTGGACTGGGCAGCCAGTAGGGCTAGGCCCAGCCCAGATGGTGGCAGCAAAAGTGTTAGGTCCAGTACTGAGGATGAGGTACACCCACACACAGATTTGGGACCCTGCTTCAAGGAGGGGGTTGACATACACCAGGGGGTTCAGGATTGTGAGGGTACTCCAGTGGTGCGCAGTGTCCCTGAGGTGGATTGGGGAGCTGGCACAGGGTATCATTTCCCTGGTAGTGGGAGGGACACTCTACTGACTCTAGATGAGAGGTGCAGGGAGAAGGGTTCCCCCATGATAGAAGCCCTAGTAAGTGAGTATGGAGACCAGCCAGAAGAGTATGGGTTAAGAGACAGCAACAGTCAGACACTGTCTCACCAGTCTTGTGAGAATGATGTGGGGTACTTGTCTGAGGCACTGGATGGATGGGTGAAGGGTGGTTTGGTTAACACATGTGTGGGGCTGTGTGATTCAATTATTGGAGAGCATATTTTAAGTCCCTGGTTTCCAGAGCTATGCCAACACCCAGTGGATTGTGAGTTCTCTGACCCCAGGGAGCTTGCACTGGAGGCAGACCCTTTGGTGGATTCCAGAGGGTCTGGAGAAACATCTGGGGGTGACCCGGAAGGAAGCGGCTTAGGTATTTCCCAACCAAAGGTGGTGGGAAAGGTTTGTGGTAGCCCAGATAGGTCCCGGTGTCGTGGGAAGGGTGTAGGGACTCACGTCCTGTCTCCGCGGAGAAGGAGTGGGAATGGGCTGCGGCCCAAGGTGCCCAAAACCCGGTCCCAGAGCCTGGGTGGTTCCAGGAGGGAGCACCAGGTGGGGAGCCTATGCTGTACTGGTAGGCCGTCTGTTGAGGGGGACCTCCTAGTGGCAGGAGAACGTGGACTGTCTGTAAACAGAGCTCCAGCGGTTCTGGTGTCTGGCGGTGCCGCTCATAAGTGGAGGGTGCAGAAGTCCAGATTGAGGGGTGAGAGGGGGATGTGTTCCCCAGTGGGAGAAGCAGTGGGTCAGGGGCCAGCCAGAAGGGCTGAGCCTCCTAGGAGTGACCATGGTGACACCACGTCTGTCCTGGGGGATCTTCGCGCACTGTCAGATGGACAGGGGTCGGGAGATCTGCGCCAGGCAGACTGTCACACAACACATGAGTCATGTGTTACCCTCAGGGGAGGCATGCATGCTCCCAAGGAAGTCCTGGTGCGCCGGGCAGGTGCTCACCCACAGGGTTTAGTCCCTGGGTTGGGAGGCCAGGTTCAGGTCCTGCCTGACCTGGAGGGAAGGACGACTGTAAGCAGTGTCCTGACCGGTTTGTCTTCTAGGGGTACCACTCCAGGTGGGAGGGTGCAGAACTCTGGAAGGGTGTGCAGAGGGAGGGAGTCCTCGCCTCTGACCCCGGTGCAATCTGAGGGTTTAGACCCTAGGTTGGGAGACCAGTTGCTGGAGAGAGGTCCTGAACTGGTGGGAGAATTGGTTGGGAGGTCCGGTTTCAGCGTCCTGACAATTTTTGGTTCTGGGGGTGCGGGTGCTTCTCCTGGGAGGAGAGTGCAGGACCCCGAAAGGAGAGGAGGGCCTCGCCCGAAACCTCTGGTCAGCCCGAGGGTACAGACCCTGGGTTGGCGGACCAGGTTCAGGGTGTACCCCCTGACCTGGGGGAAGGGGTGACTGCTAACAGTGCCCCTACCAGTTTGTCTTCTGGGGGTGCCGCTCCAGCTGGGAGGGTACAGAGCCCCAAGGGGGAGGACCGGGTGTGGGAGAGCCCACCCCAGTCCCTGGTTCAGCCCCAGGGTACAGACCCTGGGCTGGTGTACCAGTTGCAGGGTAGCACCCCATAACTGGTGGGCGAATTGTGCAGGACACCTACCACAGGTGCCCTGACAATTCTGGAAGGGGGTACCGCTCCAGGTAGGAGGGTACATAGCCCCAGGGAAAAGGAGAGGGTGTGGGAGAGCCCACCCCAGTCTCCTGTCCAGCTGCAGGGTACAGATCCTGGGCTGGTGGGCCAGTGTGAGGATGCCATACCTGACTTGGCAGGGGGGAGAGTGGAGAAAGGATGCCAGGCACCTGGGGCTACCGCCCCCCACTCTCTGATGCCGCAACGGTTGGAGTGGCCTGAAAGGCATGAGGCCTGGCTCTCATCATTGACAGCTGTCAGTGCCCACTGTGGCTGGCTATCCGGAGGAACAGAGTTGCCCCTGGGAGGGGGAAAGGAGTCACACCCCGGAGGTGGACTGGGCCACACGATTGTGTTGGCCATGGGGGTCCTGTCTGCCTGTTGGGACACATCTGTGAGCCAAGTAAGTTTAGGTGCTGCACAGATGGGGTCCACAGGTGAGGAGAAGGGTCCCCCATGGGTCAGCTTAGTGGGCCCTGAGAGTATGGATAGAGGAATCCAACTAGGTGCAGGAAGGCGTAAACCGGGAAGGAAACCCTGCTGTTGCGGGCCAGGTTCCGTGTTCTATCGCCCCAAGCAGTGAAGCCCATCGAGGTATGGATTGGTCTCCCCTGGCTTTAGGCTGGAAGGGGGTTGTGTTGGAAATGGCCCTTTTTGCAAGGTTATCCCAAACTTTTTGCTTTTTCCTCCTATTTTTCCCTGACCTGTTTGTGTTGGTTTTAGGACTCTGGGCACTTTGCCACTGCTAATCAGTGCTAAAGTGCATATGCTCTCTGTGTAAATTGTGTTATGGATGGGTGTTTCCATGATTGGATATTTGATTTACCTGTTAGCCCCTAGTAAAGTGCACTGCGTGTGCCAGGGCTGGTGAATCAAATGCTACTCGGGGGCCTGCAGCACTGGTTGTGCCACCCCCGTGAGTAGCCCTGAAAACGGTAACTCAGACCTGCCATTGCAGAGTCTGCGAGCAGTTGGTAACTGCCATGTCGACTTGGCCAGTGCACACACTGGCCGGTCCCTAACCTTCCCTTTTCTTACATGTCAGACACCCCTCAGGTAGGCCCAAGGTACCCCTGTGGGCAGGGTGCAGTGTATGTGGAAGGTGGGACATGCCCTGGTGGGTGTGGCATGTCCTGATAGTGAATTACAGCCAATTTCGTTTTTCACTATTGCAAGGCTACCAGTTCCCCATAGGATAGAATGGGAGGTTTGTTTATAACATCTTATAAACATAACTGGCCCAGGGAATTCGGTAAGAAAATTGAATTTAGTATGCCTGAACTCAGAATCTAAAGATGCATCTTTTAGTGAAGGTGATTTTTACATTCTGTGTTTGAAAATACCACTTTTAGAAAGTAGGTATTTTCTTGCTCAGTCATCCTGTGTGCCTCTGCTGGAATGTGGATTGCCTGTCTGGGTTTTGGATGACAGAAGGCTGGGGGAGCAGGAGGGGCGCCAGATGGTCTAGGTAGGTCAGGAAAGGGCTGAAGAGACCTGGGTTACGATGGGGGAAGGGGAGGAGATTTCCTTGCACCTCAAAGGGCCTGCTCTGCCTCTGACAAATGGCGTCTCCACCTCCTGCCAGGAATTCACACCAGAGAAGGCAGATCTGGTCCTGACCGGGCACAGGCCCTCTCTGCCTAAGAGATCAAAGGATTTTGGACATAAATACTGGGTCCCAGACCCCTGAACTTTAGAACTCATCTGGACAAGAAGACTGCCAAGAAGAAGAGCCGGAGAAGCTGCGAAATGGAACGACTGCTTTGCTGGGTGCTTTGCTGGGCTGACCTGCAGTGGCTGCTTCTGTCTTGGGCAGTGAAAGGCCTGGACTGGACTTTCTGCAACCAAATTTGTGAGTCTCTCCAAGGGCTTGAGGTAGAGCTTGCCCCCTGTTCACGAAGTCTCAGGAACAGCAAAGACTTCCAGTTCTTCGACCCGCAGCACTGGGGACTGACTGTGTGTTTTGTGCTGCCACCCGAATAACACCAACTCGACGACGTCTACGACGCCACTGCCGACTCCGTGTCCTGAAGGCACTGTAGAGGGCACCGCCGCAACGCCGCACCGCAACCCTGGTCTCACCGACGACGCCTGTTGATGCCGCCATCGAGCCGCTGATTGCACCGCGACCTGTGGGCACCGCACTCCGCACCGCCTCGCTTCACGCCGAAGCTTTGGCACCACAGAGGGCACCGCCACAACGCCGCACCGCAACCCTGGTCTCACCGACGATGCCTGTTGATGCCGCCACCGACCCGCTGCTTGCACCGCGACCTGTGGGCACCACACTCCGCACCGCCTCGCTTCACGCCGAAGCTTTGGCACCGCAGAGGGCACCGCGACCCTGGTCTCACCGACGACGCCTGTTGACACTGCCACCGAGCCGCTGCTCGCACCGCAACCTGTGGGCACCGCACTCCGCACCGCCTTGCTTCACGAGGACGCCTTGGCCTGCCTGATGCCGCCACTTCCCGCCGAGATCGACGCCGCTGCTTGCGCCGTGGTTTGGGGGCACCGCTTGTAAGTTACACGACGCACCGCCCTCATCCCACACCGCAGCCTTGGCCTACCGACTCCGGCGCCATCAACTCCAGTTCATCAGCCGACGACAGCACTTCAGCAACGACGACGCCGCTGCTTGCACCATGACCTGCCAGCACCGTGACGAGCACCGCCTTCATCTCGCACCGCGACCCTGGTCTCACCGACGACGCCATCTGACGCCGCCATCGAGCCGCTGCTCGCACCGCGACCTGAGGGCACCGCACGCTGCACCGCTGCACTTCGCACCGCAGCACCCGACGCCTGCCGACGCCAGCGCTCCTGACTCCATCAGAGAGGAGATCGACCTGCAACGCGAGTGACTTCAAGGGCCCCATCGCCCTGCATCTCTGAAAGGTACTGTTTGCGGGTCTTCCCGACACCGTAGCTGGCCTGCGACCCCGCGGTCAGTCAGAACTGTTTTTGGATTTGTGTGTTCACGACGCCGTGATAGCCCGGACGGAGCTATCCACGCAAGGAACTCTTTTTAATCAGCATATTTTTGAACTGTGAACTTTTAAGTATAGTATTGTGGTTTTCTATCGTTTTTGGTCTTGTTTTAATTATATAAAAATATTGGATATTTTTCTAAACTGGTGTGGTGTCCTTTTGTAGTGCGTACACTGTATTACTGTTGGTTATGTGCAAATGCTTTACACACTGCCTCTAAGATAAGCCTGACTGCTCGTGCCAAGCTACCAAGGGGGTGAGCAGGGCTTATTTTAGACGTGTAACTCCCTCATCCTGACTAGAGTGGTGGTTTTTGCCTGACTTTGGCCCACACCCTAGCCTACCAAAAATCTCATTTCTAACAGGAGTTCAAAAGAATCTGGATTTCCCCTACTTATTGTGAAACTAGCCATAGTTTTGAGAATATCTACTTTGTAATGTTCTAGCTATTATATTCAATTAACGGTGCTACTATAACCAAAGGTATGTTGCTAGAATGATGGTGTTTGTGTTCTACAGGTAACCTGCTCTCCCCTTGTCAGCTGGACTGGGATATGTTTGTGGATCCCCAGTATCTCTTTACTCCATCTTCGGCGACAGAGGACCTGTCGGAGCCGGAGGAAGGTCCAAGTTCGATGATGCAGTGCCGCTTGGTGATCCATGGACTGAGCTCCGGGAAGCCCATTTCTTGGGAGGTGGTGGCCAACCTGGAGTCTCTATTCAGTGCCAAAGAGGAGCCGAGTCAGGTGGAAGAAGAGGAGATCAGGGACAATGTCCTGCACCGTATGACTGCTCGATCCATTATCCGGGACATCGAGGATGTTGCGGAGAAGGAATCAGAGATAGAGCACAGTAAGGGAGGGAACATAGGGGCATTGGTAGGGAATCTGCTTTATCAGACCTTACATTTTGAGCATCCTTGCCTTCTGAAACAAATTCAAGACACATAAGGCTATCTCTTGCTAACTTAATGAAGGTTTCACCCCTAACTTCAAAGCTGCATCACTTTGGAAACCTCAGGGCATATTTAAAAGCCCCTATCGCCACCACAATGTCACTTTCAGGGACGTTGTGATGGCGATAGGGGCTTCGCCTTAATTGCAAGGCGGCATTAAGCCACTTAATGTGGCTTAACGCCGCCTTGTAAATAAGGCAGCCTTCCGCGCTGTACTTAGCGTGAAAGGGGAGGGCAATGGGTGTTGCGGTGGGTGTTCCGCAGCAACACCCATTGATTTTGACGCTGCCCCCTATTTACAAGGGTGGGTTAAATAGGAGGCAGCGCCAAAATTAAGACCGGGGAAAATCTGGCCTTAAACAGGCGAACAAGGACAAATGTTTAATTTCTCCTAGTTTTTGCTGTTTCCATGTGTGCTGCGTTGTGAAACACACATAGAAACAGCAAATTGCCATTGATTGTTTATGTGCAGGAAGGTGAGCCTTCCTGCACAAACAATTAAAAAAAAAGAAATGACATTTTGCAACTTCTATGTGTGCTGCATTAAGCAGCACACATAAAAGTTACAAAACGTCATTTAAAGATTGTTATGTGCAGGAAGGGAGACCTTCCTGCACATAAACAATCTTCCCCTCAATGCAGACACCCTTGCACTATGGTGCAAGGGTGCCTGCGTTGGCGCTAGGCTGCTAAGTTTAGCGCCAGCGCAGGGGAAACGCAGGGCTGCACCATATTTTTGTAAATATGGTGCAGCCCTGCATTTCTGAAGTAGCGGAGTGCGGCGTTAAGCCAGGAAGGCTAACGCCGCACTTTGTCACTTCATTGTAAATATGCACCCTCGTCCTAAAATGCTTCCTCTCTATTAGGAAACCCAGTTTAGGGGTCTATGCAAAGGTCTACAATCCAGACGTATCAGGGCATAGATCTCGGGATAATGATGCTGACATTGAGTGAGTAGGAATTATCCCAATGAGCGGAATTGCTTAACATGGCCTATGAAGTTCAGGGGCTGGGCAAGAAGGTGTCCACAGTAGAACATAAAATCTAATAGCCAATGAGAACTAACACACACATCCTGTCTCCCAAATCCCCAGCATGCTCTTGATACCCAGACACAGTTGGATCACCTACGGTACCCTCACTTCTCAGTACTATTGCTCGCCTCCGCCTGCCTCCTAATGTCTTAATTGAAGTGCAGTGGTTTTACACTCTCTTGCACGTCTTCTAAGGGATGCTTCCAAGCCTTTAGTTCTCTTCCGAAAAATACTCCCCTCTTGGCACTGCGCTGATTTCCTCTTGAAATTTGAATGGCTATTGTACCCCATATCCTCTTTTCCTGCAGTGCATACATATATAAATTCTTCACCCTCTTCTTCATCACACCTGTGGTTTAAACCATCCACCCCAATGGCCAGGTGACTCTAGACAATATCTAAACATTACGAAATGTTCCAATTCTCTAGACGTCCCACTTTGTGCAATAGAACTGAAAGTCCAAACCAAAGTAACCTAGGGGCTGATGACTTCAGATTCCCCATTCACCCGTCTCTCTTCTTTGATTGCCAACAGGATCCTCCAGGAAGTTCCGGCTGAAGGCCATCCAGTCCAGCAAGGCCTGCACAGTGCTCTCCATGTACACCTGCATGGTGCCCATCGACACGAGGACCAAGGAGCTGCTGCCGGGCGCCATAGACGTTCGCAATGCAGGTAATGGCCGCTCTTCTGGGGGATCATTTACAGAATATCGGAAACAGAAATATTGTGTGGACATAATATCGGGTCAAAAATATTGAGGACCAAAATATCGAGAAGGTAAGTGCAAATAGGTAAGTGTAGATTTACTATTCTTAGCTCCGCAGCTGCATACCTTGAAGATTTATGTATCGTCAAGGGAAATATATGTGGAGTAATATATCGTAAAACGCTGCTTACCTATAGAAACTTACCTTCATGATATTTGTATCCTCGATATTCTTGATGGGAAACGGCCTTTACAACGCAGACTGAGCCACGCGTGCCATTTATCCGCAAGCGGAACCATGCTTGCCTTAACCATGCATATGTGGTTAAAGCAGTGCGCGGTTTAGATGTGCGGATGGGCGGGCACAGGAAGAGGAAGTATTGGGCGAGGATGCAGTCTGGTTAGTGGGCTAGGTTTTGCGGGGCTGGGGGGTGCAACTTTTGATTATTGCACTATTCAAAAACATCTACAGATATCTGTGCAAGTTATTCTATATAAGCCTGGGCGGTGAACTCTTGTCCGTTTGCGGAGTTTGCAGAGTTTTTTGCACTCCGCAGAGCTCAGGGAGTTCTGAAAAACTCGTGGAGCTGAGTTTTTTCTACGCTCATGCTCGCCAACGGTAAGTTGGAGAGCAAGCGAGGAAAATCCAACGCTAGACCACTTCCCCGCGAGATTTCTCAACGCGGGCGGTCGCCGATGGTCACTACTGCTCCCGTTGAGAAACCTTCCGTTCGCGCTGAGGAAGCTGCCCCTTGAGTAGAACTTCTACTCGAGCAGCAGAAAGAAGCAGCGCCCTCTTGCACTGTGCGAGATGCCGTTCGCGCTGATTTTACAGAGCGGGACAAACACCCGGCACTAAAAATCAGTGCAAACGGCGCGAGGTAACCCACTCTGCCACTCGTGGAACTCCGCGTAGCTTGGCGGAGGTTTTTTGTCACTTGGAACTCCGTGAACTCCACCCAGGCTTAATTCTATATTATTGACTTCACTGGGAACTAGGCGTATAATGTTAAATGAGTTAGACCTTGGGGCAGAATTAATCTGAAGCAGAGAAGGTGCCAGCAGTTCACAGTACTTGGACAAAGTAGATTAGAAAACCCAGAAAGAGGACTGACTATATAGCTGCAGGTGAGACCCTGATAGGACTGGGAGTGAGGAGTTTAGATCTGACACAAAGTCAAATATGTTTACCTTCTGTCCGTGAATACTCAACATAAATAGAAAAAAATGCATGAATGTTTAACTGAGAGGTGATACTGCATTCACCATATACAAGCAGCACAGTGAGTACCAAACTGGTTATTAATCAGGGATGAGTGACCTCCATTAGGAAGCATGTGCATAGTATTAAAGTGTTATTGGTACCTGGTCTTTGAGGCCTTCCTTACCTATTTCACACTGCATGGATTACTTGTGATCAGGGACATGTGGGCTGCTATATGTTGAGGCCCTGGAGATGTGATTGACACAAAGAAAACTATAAACATGAAACTAATCTGTTGAAATTCATTGAGCACGAAATGTTGAAAGTTGCTGGAAACAAGGCAATTTTTCCAGGACCCCAGTTTAAAATGGGAGAGCATTCCTCACTGGTTGTATGACGGAATTATGCATGCGTTTTGCACGCATGCCTTTTTAACGCCGGCATTAGAACGAACGCACCGTTACAACTCGTTCCTTTTGCACGCAAGTTGTTACCACGACTTGCTTTAGGGGGGCTCTGGACTTTGGATTAGTATAATTTACTATTCCAAATCCAGTCTGCGCAACAGTAGGGAAGGTGTTGGACTTTAAATCCAATACCACTCCACCAATGCGCCCCCCTAAAGCAAGTCGTTGTAATGACTTGCGTGCCTAACGAATGTGTGGTACCGACGCGTTTGTTCTATTGCCGACGTTGTGAAGGCGCTGAGTGATTCCGGGTTCGTACTAAAGGATGTTTCCCTTCCTCACTACATAGAGATATCTATAGTCAAGAGGACAGAGCTGTGCATATGGGAGAAAACACAACTACGTTTCCACAAAGATTACACAGGATAAACCACATAATCCACACTAATTCAGTTTTTCCATCACTCTACTCTGCTAAATGTAGCTGTCTGCGAGACATCATGTTATCAATTATTCAAAAAGTACAAGAAGAAGTACAGAGAGAGAGAACAGACTTTGGGTCAGTCCCCACAGCCATGGGCTCTCATGTGGTTTTCATGCTTTTCCACTGATTTAACAGGCTGTTCATCAAGCCAATGGCATTTTTAAGTGCGACACAAACAACACGGTTATCTCACCAGTGTTGGATGAGCAAACACTATAATAAAGTGTGCCAAACTTTGTGGGTGAGAATTCAACCATCTGTGTGTCAGACAAGATTGAAGACTCAAAACATAGGTGTAAAAAGAGATAATAAAAGTCTGTGATGTAAATTTCTCTGAGACTGCCCCAAAATTGGACTACTGACCTTATATAGTGTTTGGTGGACAGGATACTCCATCAAAACGTAGCAGATATTCAGCCTGCCAGATTACAAGTGCAATAAGCTATAGAGACCTCTTAAAAGGTGAATGGGACATCCGCCACTTTTGTTTTGCAGAATGCCGTCTGTCAAACTTTAAATTGGGCCCTAGGTCCTGGAAGACTTGCTTAAGTATTATTTCGCTTTGTCAAGTTTGTTTTTTGTAGTTTGCTGATTGCAACAAATACTTTCAGATTGAAGTAACTCTGATTGAAATAACTGGCTAAAATAAAGCTGTTGAAATACAGAGATTATCTAAAGCCCTGTTTTTTCAAACTATAGCTGTCTTCCAGATTCCAAAGGAAGACTCTTTATTCAACAGTGTAATGAAACCTGGCCTTGGTGTAAACCCGGACTCTAGTCTAGAACATGTTTCTTAACATAGCATAACACACCAAAATCAGACACGTGAAACCTCTGAGAAGGTTTAAAGATGTGGAATTTAAAAAATCCAATACTTGTGTAGTGTTGCTATATTTTATTACAGTTGTGCCTAACACAATACTGTCCATGTGATGCAGAAACTCACTGATAAATTCTTCTACAGATTTAGTTCTTGCTCCAGAAAGCACACACTTTTACACTATTGCTGGATCTCCAGAATGATGCAGACAGAGTGAAGTCATCACTCAGATGTTTGACCACTAGTCCTACCAAGATTTGTAAACACTGAAGGTAACTCTGGTTAAGAGAAAAAGGCAGAGACATTCAGATCCACAGACTTTCAGATGCCAAGAGAGAACTAACATAGCAAAAAAACAGCAATTTTCATGGGAACAGAATCCCTTGAAATGAAGGTCATGGCATAAGACCAGATGAGGTGTAAAGATGGGCCCAGGGGTAACACAAGAACAATTTACTCACAGAAAGCATATAGAATTCATGGAAAAACCTTCCAACAGAAGAAAAGGTGTAGAAGACAGAGCAGCACCCATAAATGAAGTGCGCTGGAGATTAAGGAGTGCGCGTGCAGCGATGAAAAGGCAAAGAAACGGGCAGTCTGGATGTAATCTGCAATCCGTATTTACTGTAAAATTTGGTGTGTCTATATTTATGGGTTTGAAGGTAGTTCTGTAATACTTATGATTCTACTTATGATACTACTATAGATATATTATAAATTCTATACACAGACCGCTTGGTAGATTTAAATTTCTCTTCTCACGTTTTGTGCAGATAGTTTGTCACTTTGGGTGCGGGTTCACTGTTGCTGAGTGTTGGGTCTGGAAAAAAGCGATTCATTTTGCTTATGGGGCGCTGTGAGCCAAGTCATAATAGTTTTATGAGTTATTTCTTCGCAAATTTAGGGTGTGAATGAATGGCAGATTTGAACTGTTTATTGTGCTTTTTAAATAACATAAAATATATATTTACCTAATATTAAGTACATATTAAACTATTTAAATATATTTGATATCTATTTATTAATGAACAATGAATTTAATTAATGTATTTAATGTAATTAATGTATATTAATTTAACATGTAATATTTAATATTAGTATTTAATATTTGGTATTTATATTTTTTATACTTACCAATGTAAATGCATTTGATATTTAATATTAATATTACATAATTAGCTTCATTAATTTACTTTTGTTTATTTCATTGCATTTATTTGATATTTTATATTAAATATTCATATTTAAAATCTAGATTTAAATATATTGAACTGCCATTAATTCCCAGGCTTAATGGCTTCAAGACCAGCACTTACAGCACGTACAATATGTTTGCGGGATAAATCCGTTTCTGCATCTTGAAGTTTAATGTCTCTATAGAGAGACAATTATTTTAATTACTACAGTCCAATGCCACACCTCTTACCAATCTCGAAGTCATTCCTTACTCTTGTACTCTAATGGTATCCCACTCTAAAATGCTGATTTTTTTTTGTAAAGCAAATGCCTTTCTTGCCCTTTCTTGCCAATTCCCCCCCGTAACTTTGCCCTCGCTCACACTTGTACTGAAGCTTTCCTGATGAACAAGCATCCTCAGCTAAATCACTCTATGGTACCAACAAGTTAATTGTCAATGGTTGCACTTAATCCAACCACAGCAAAGCGTATCCTTTGTGTGGAACCTACATTTTAAATTCCATCTGATGGGTTCGTTGACTGTTCCTCAAGAATATGGAATTGACCCCTTTGGTCCACTTTTAGCCTCTTTGTCAAACAGTTGATCTCAACGGACTTAAACAGCCAATATTGGTAGCCTTTTCCGGAAGTATGGTGCAAGCACTTAGTATCGCTTCTGCTCCGTAACATGCTCATCTTCCATGCTCGTCTATGTCTCTGAACAATAAACATTGTAAATGAAATAAATAACATGCTCTACAAATTATATTTAGTTGTCACAAGAAGGAGCTGCTAATCCAGTCATAGGGCTTTTGAAGCCAGAAGGTATTATATATTCAACTATAAAGAGAGCGGGGTTGGCGAAAAGTGTATTTGAAAAAGTTACTTGAAGAGGTTTCACAGTTTTCACGCTAGCTTATCAACAAAGATCGACAAAAATATTCTCTCTAATTGCTTAGAGTCAACATGACTACAACTCTCTGGAATGGCTGTGACCAGGTTTACAAACCTAAAGCCAGCTTTTATAATAAAGACTTTGCTGAGCTTAAAAAACACCAAATCAGAGAGGAACTGATTTAAGGGCCACAAAAGAAGAAAGAAAGGAATATTTGCTATTCAGATAAAGTCTCTAACTAAGTGTGAAAATAAGCACTTATCTTTGAGAACCTTCACTATGGCAGAATGCAAAAAGTGGTTATCAAAGTTGTACAACTTCTAACAGTTCACCAGTGTAAGAAACAAGACCCGTAGATCCTGGAACTGTGTGAAAGGTGTGGGTAGAGATCTGGAAACTAAATCTTACCCCACCAGAGAGTAATGATTTCACAGTTAAATTTTGATCAGTCCTTATTTATGTTCTATGAATTGTCATTGTCTCTGCTCTGTGTACTACTGTGATCTTTACTATATAAAGTAAGAGTCTCTCCTCTAGGAGGGACCTTGTCTGTGAATTGAATGCAGCTATATTGGTTCATAATGGTCGAGAATGGTCTCTGCTCTGTGAGCGGCATTTCTCTATGCTAAGTCATTTCTCTAATCTTGATATAGTCATCAATGTCACATTCTGGACAGCTAAGTCTATGCTTTAAGGTGGTTGTTGTGCGCTATTTACTGCCATGAACTCTGTCATCATCTTTCTCCATTCCTTTGTTTTTGTGTTGTTATCTTTCAGGTCATCAATTCAGCCATCATCGGGGGTCTCGCTCTGGAAGTAGACGTCATCGGAGTTACTCTGCAGGACTGGGACGGAGGCAAGATTGTGAGGGTCAAGACGAAGCCTTAGTAACTACAGGTATAAACCAAAGTCCGTGTAGGGCTGAATTGCATTTGGGATTGGAGCTAAGGCTTAGAACCTTTCACTTTCAGTTCTACAGGGAAAGTGATTGTCATACAGAGTCTACTGTCTGTAGGAGTCTGTACGACTGGGCTTCCCAGGGTATTGACAGATAACGTTACTGAGCCTTTCACTTACAGGTAGCGGTATATTTAGAAGTCTGCCCTGGGAAAATTAAGCTCTTTATATCTTCTACATTATTATTATTATTTGAATTATTATTTTTGTTGCAGGTGGTGTGTAAGCTGCAGCTTCAGTTCTAGGATATTTGCATCATTCTGCATTTAGGCTACATGCCAAAAGGAGCCGATCCCTTTATTCTCAGATTTCAGCCATAATATAAACCATGTTCATTGTCTCGTCCACTTAGCAGTGACTAATGTCCCCCTCTTACATGTGGCGGAGCACTGTCCGAAAAGAGTGTTCTTTGTTCAATCTTCCCAAATTATGGAAATTTGTCCCTTTGTACATCAAGCAAATTGATGAATATCTCAAGTCCTGTTGAGCGATTGAAGCTTAAGAACTGGCTACCATCCCATACCTTCCTCCCCTAACCCAGCACATCTGAAGTTCTATTGCAAAACTGCAACATGTTGGCATAAGTTTCACTTCATAAAATATTTTAATGTGACACTAGCATGTAAATATAGGTGACTCATTGGATGGGCACAGGGATATGAAGTATCTCTGCATTGGATCTAGCTGGGCCCGTGTGATTGGCACAGAAATGCAGAGTCTTTCTTCTATGTGATAGCGTGGTTGGGGATTGCTAGAAGAATCTGAGATAAAAGGAGACAAATGCGCCGTCTAGTGCAGTGCGTTTCTCGCTGGCTTCAGGGGTAGGAATAGCAGTTTGTTGGCTTATATGTGTTTGGCACAGAGTTAAGGGGAGTTCATTCATTCAACTCATGCAGATTCTTAGTAATTTGGGCCTGATCACAAACTACACTTTGTAGTACTAAATTAGCGCTACAAAGCTTACTACAAAATGCTACTCACAAATTACACTTTTATAGTACCTTACACTTTTGAGTAAGTTTATTACTTTTCAATATTCATAAACTGCACTTTTGTAGTAACTTACACATTTGAGTAAGTTTACTACTTTTCGCTATGCACAAACTGCACTTTTGTAGTAATTTACACTTTTGAGTAAGTTTATTACTTTTCAATATTCATAAACTGCACTTTTGTAGTAACTTACACATTTGAGTAAGTTTACTACTTTTCGCTATGCACAAACTGCACTTTTGTAGTAATTTACACATTTGAGTAAGTTTACTACTTTTCGCTATGCACAAACTGCACTTTTGTAGTAATTTACACATTTGAGTAAGTTTACTACTTTTCGCTATGCACAAACTGCACTTTTGTAGTAATTTACACATTTGAGAAAGTTTACTACTTTTCGCTATGCACAAACTGCACTTTTGTAGTAATTTACACATTTGAGAAAGTTTACTACTTTTCGCTATGCACAAACTGCACTTTTGTAGTAATTTACACATTTGAGAAAGTTTACTACTTTTCAGCTATGCACAAACTGCACTTTTGTAGTAATTTACACATTTGAGAAAGTTTACTACTTTTCGCTATGCACAAACTGCACTTTTGTAGTAATTTACACATTTGAGAAAGTTTACTACTTTTCGCTATGCACAAACTGCACTTTTGTAGTAATTTACACATTTGAGAAAGTTTACTACTTTTCGGAATGCACAAACTGCACTTTTGTAGTAATTTACACATTTGAGAAAGTTTACTACTTTTCGGTGTACACAAACTGCACTTTTGTAGTATATTACACTTTTGTAATAAGTTACCACCTCCATTATTTTCTATGGGAGAGTGTTGCAGTACTAGTGTTTCACCAGAGAAAGTGCTGGACTTACTGCATAAGTGTAAATTACTACAACATTGTAAGTAACTACAAAAGTGGTACTACTGCCCTTCCACGGAATCAGCTTACAGAGAGTTTACGGATGTCATGCGCATCCTAAACTGTAAATGTATAGATGTCAATTATGAGATTTTCCCTTGACGTTTCCAGGGGACATCAGAGAACACTCGGGCTTTGCTCTCAATTACGAGGCTGCTTGGAACCCTCATTGGACCAGACCCATTCTCAACACCTTACCGTCGACAATTTTGTCTGTTTTCAGTTTTATGGAACGTTTTTTAAATTAAACTTAAAATAACATACAACATGTTTGTGAAATCAGTAGCACATGCAGTTGTCAAGGCACATATATGTGGAGGTAGGTATAGAAAACCTATACTTACCTGCCTTTCGATATTTGGGATTCGATCTTTTGTCCTTGATATTTCTACATATTGATTTTGTAGCTTCGATGTTCCATGGGCCTACCACAGACAAGAGATCATGAGACACCTGGGCCCATGTTTGCACCACGGCGCACCTTTAAACAGGTGCGCTGGACGAAAACATGAACAGTGCGCCCAATTACAATGAATGCGCTGCCCTGTGGGCAGCCAAGAACTCGGGGCTGCCCTGGGGCAGTGCATTCAGTGAAATATGGAACGGCTGCTTTAATCATCCGCTCCGTGTTTTACTGTGCAGGCGGCGCCCGAGTGGGGACAGAGATCCCCTTGCAGGCGGGTGCAGTGAGTGACTGCACCCGCTTGCTGGAGGATGTCTGGCGGGGTCCATGGAACCCCCCTTTGTCGACTCCAGAGGGCTGCCCTCAGGGACAGCACTGACAGCGCGCCAACACTGTCAGGGCACCGCCGGATGGCTTCTTTGCCTTTACACCCACGTCTATAATATGGAGCAGGTGCAAACCAAAGAGATTCCCTCATTTGCATGGCCAAGGCAAAATGGTGGCAATCTTTGTGCCTACTATTTTCAGTGAATTTCTGAGATTTCTTTTATGTAAAGTAACAATACAAACAGGTGTCATTTTAAGGGCTTGATAAATACACACTAATGACTGAAGAGATGTTTCACCTGAAGAACAAAGAGAGCCCTTGACTGGGTGTCTTTCCTTCTGGCTCTCTTTCCACCCAGCCTCAGTCTGGATTGTACTTTTGGTCTCTAGAAACCCCATCACCCGTGCACTTGTTGCAGTCACATCCCGGTCATCACAGACGTACCCTCAATTCATGGCCGGTGTCCATCTGACCATGCGTCAGACTCCCTGCCTAGACTTTCTGCTACACAACGTACTCATAATGGTCCTTGGAGTACTTGGGAGTGCATCAATGGTGGCAGGTATTTCTTCATCTGTCTAAACAAAAAACAGCCCAAATATTGTTATTCTCTGAAGCAGTGGCCAATGTACCCCCAAACGACACTGCAGTTTGCAGAAACGGGCACACTAGCCGGACGTGGCCACTGAATCTTTAATGAAGGAACTGACAGAGATGAAGCTATGCATTGGCTCAGTGGATTTAAGTATGAAACAAATCTCATCCGAAATTCAACCAATCAGAACAGATATTGCAGCTTTCAATAATAGACTGAGTGCCACTGATGAATGTTTGACAGCTGCAGAAGACAGAGTGTCTGTGCATTTGTGCACTCGCCAGGAGTAGTGATGTCATTAATGATGTTATTTCAGATGTCATCAGTGTTGTTATCAATGATATCATGTAACATATAATTAGTGATGTAATATGTGAGGTCAAAAGCAGTGCAAGACGAGTGCGCAAGTTATGATTACTTCAGTTAACTATAACTTGTGCATTTCAGATTTTAGTTTAGTTTAAAATGCATCGTTTTAACTGACTATCCATGACATCACTTTAACCTTAGGTGTTTCAGTGCATTTCCGAGATTTCTTTTATGTAAAGTAACAATAGAAAGAGGTGTCATTTCAGGTAAGGTAGACCTACTGGCTTTGTGAAAGGGTCAGACCACCAAAATATAAAAGACGGGCCCATTGGTTTTAGGAGTGGGTCAGCACCACATTAACCTATACAAAGCCGACCTATTGGCTTTGTCAAGAACTCACGACATTAGTTTATGAATAACCATATTCCAAAGTATTCCTTATCAGTACACACATGGCATTCATAATAATAAGTGGCACAAAAATGTATAAAATAGATAATTTTTATTCCAAACACCCAAAAATGTGTATTTGAGTCTTTCTTTAACACTCTTGAGGCCAAAATAAAGCAGCCATAGAACCAGTCGCGGCTGGCATAACTCGCGGGTGGGGGTGCGGGGGGTCGCGCAGGGAGGGGGGGGTAATTTAATTTTAAAAAATGAAATTAAAAAAAAGTTACCTTTGCCTCCGTCCCGGACTCCCATGTCGCCTCTCCTGCTCTCTCTGCTCACAGGAAGCAGAAGCAGGCAGCCTCCCTCTCCTCCCCTAAGCCAATCACAACGCTGCAATGGCAGCGTTGTGATTGGCTATGACGCTGTCTGTACAGGCGTCTATGGGGAGGCTGTTTTCTCCATGCAGGCTGCGCAACGCCTACATGGAGAAAACGGAGAGTGCTATGACTGGTTTGGTCGGCCCTGGGGCCGACCAAACAGTCAGCGCCCATAATATTGGGCTAGCCACTCCTCCCCGACCCGCCCACCTGCCCGCCCCCAACCAGGCATACCCTTCTTCTGCTTTCTCGCAGTGCGAGAAGCAGAAATGTAAAATGGTATTTATACCATTTTACGTTTCTGCTTCTCGCACTGCGAGAAAGCAGTGGGGGCGACGCTCCGACGCCCACGTGGAGGAGCCGCCCCTGCATAGAACCAACCACAAGGGGTACCCGTGTGCCAGCTGTAGAGCATACAGCTCCAGCTCGGAGTACGTGAAAAATGAAGGTAAGCTCTCCGTTTTTTTTCTAACTTTCTTAAGGGGCTGCTGTCCTCCTTTCAGCCCCACACAGCACTTTCACAAATTGTTACTGGTGCCCCTACCTCTCTTTGGGACGCCACAACAATGACAATATTTGAAAATAAAGCCCATGGAGGGCAATATGAGGCACTCCATGGAGACAACAGTAAATAATTAATTAGGGCCTCACAGGGCCGCAACAATTTTGTTAATATTCAGGGTGCCCTGGTTGCATTTGGGGCACCCACAGCCTATCTGTTGATTATTAAAATAGCAGCACGGGAAGCGCTGTCCAGTGTTACAGTGAAATTGTTTTTTCTGGGTGACACCGTCCCACCGTGGTCACCCACAGCTTTTTTTGTTTTTTAAATGGCAATGCTGAGAGCCCACTCCTGTGCTGCTGTGCTATTTTGTTTTTTGGTTTGGTTTTTGGTGGGTGTTCTTATCCACGCACTCCTCGTGGGAAATAAAGGCCGTACACTCAAGTATGCTGCCAGAACGTAAGCCTTATTGCAGCAACCCCGACGCGTTTCGGCTCCAAAGATCCTTTCTTCCAAGTCGTGGGAGCAGTCAAATTGTCCCATTACATACTAGTGATGGTGCCAAAAACATAAAAAAGGACTATCACTGAGAAAATAGATAAACAAACAATGGCGGCCATCTTAAACTAATGCAATACACTTAAAATATGATTGAAATTTCCATATATCATCTGATAATGTGGAAGTAAATTAATTACAATGTGATTCATCATTCTATATGAAAATGTACATTATATTCAATTAATTACATTTTTGCCAAAATGGAATGATAGGGTGTACAGCTTACTCAGGAGTTAAATTCCTGTCTTAGAATGACGAACAATAAATAGCAAACAATTCTAATCATGATTCATTACATATACCGTATTTTACAGATCCACTTAAATTGGTCATCTTCATGGATGCGTGCCAATATTCACACTTCTTAACCTTGTATGCATTGGCCTGGAATAGAATAAAGGAACTGTACAACTTTTCTAGTGCTATCCTTGGTCATGATTGAAGGATTAAGCTCATGTGGGCTGATTTCACCTCTTACTTCTTACTTATAGTTATAATGTCCCTCTGCCTCAATGTATTATCAAGCCAAGTGGGCTACATTAATTTATCCAGTAGTATAAATGCTTTCTTGAGCTGGTCAAAAATGCCAAGCCATATAGCCAGTGCAAGGGCTGTGGACACTTAGGCGAATGGGCCATATGTAATTCTTGTAAGGGAAATTTGGTGATGTCATACAGACAGCTGCCTACTGTTGCTTATGTATACCACCAGCCTGCCAATTCCATTAAGGTAGCTCAGTGGGTTGAGTGCCAACTTTACAAATCAGCATTAGCTGCAGATCGCGTTTAAAACTCAATAGGACAGCTCAATGAGTTGAGCAAGTGCTGCAGTGATCTCTGTGGATGTATAGCCCAAAGCTGGTCATAGGTTTCAATTCCAACAAGATAGTTCAGTGCGATTAATCTCAACTGCTAGTAATTACCCTGAGCAGTATCCTAGTCATATGTTGGTGGCACTGCCACTGTTGTGGTCAGGCGGCTGTTATCTATCAGGAACACCTCTGTGCAGAATAAGCTGCAAGGGAATTTATAAGAAATGTGACATGAAATGAGGATGTGTGAATATGTGTGTATGCCAGTGTGTAGGCGTCGGTGTGTGAGAACGCTTGCATGTGTATGTGTGCACGCGCATCTGTGTGTGTCTTTTGTGTTCTGGTGTGTGCTTTTGTGTCGTGTGTATACTGGAAGTGTCCCTGTTCTCCACTGTACCCTACAATGTCTGGGCCAGTGGTCCTCTGCAGTGTCTCCATTTGTATGGTGCTTCATCATATGTGTATTCCCTCCCTGTGTCTCAGTTCTCTAGTCTCCCTTGTATCAAACCTAAGTTCTCTTGGTGTTGCCTGCAGTACACCTAAGTGTGATTTCTTGTGTTTCAGAGAAAGAAACAGGCCCTGTCTCCCCCATCAGTGTGGCTTCAGTGTGTGGCTGGGAGAAGCACAGTCAGCTGGAAGGTAACCTGTCCTGGGAAAAGTGCAGTCTGTCTCATCCTTATAGCAAAGCCACATTGGCCTTATCCATGGGCAAGTAGTTTGAAGTGATACAAAGGGGATTAAGCCATCCCTGCTATATTATAGCAGCCACAGGCACACAGCAAGAGGCTAATCACACCAGCAGTGTCCTTCTCAAGCTCCTGTGATATAGGCATAACAACATCACTTAGGACATTGTTTAACCTTTGATAGGTGGGCTACTGGGTGGCTAGTGTGGCAGAGGAACCATCTCTACACTGGCAAAGCAGAGTCCTCCGGATGTAGACTCCCTCTTTCGGGTGCAGCAAGCCCCCCCAGGATGGCTCCCGCTGACATAGGAGACTGTGCCTAGAAGTTTATCATTCCTGCACATCATGGTGAATTTATTGTCAATAATGTGGGTGGTGTTAGTGTACCCCTGACACATCCCCAATACCTAAATTAAAAATATCTCTGCTTTGCTGGAAATTTATTACAAGCAATTCATTTACAAACAGTGCTCAATTTGAGCCAGTGGTTTCCGGTGCTCCGCACCGGCACTTAAGTGTCAGCACCCGCTTTGGTGACAGTCCGCCACATGATGGCGCTGTCTGTCTAATTCTGAGATGCGCACAAGTGTGTTTAATAAGTCAATGCACATTAAAAAAATAATACCTGCCGCTCACACCATTATTATAGCTTTGGGTGGAGTAGTCAGAATTATCACACTTGTAGGGGTGTCCTGGTTACTAGTTGTGTTGGTACTGTCACTGACAGCGGTGGCAGGGGCAATGGGCGGTGCAGGCTCTACTGGCCTCCCGAGAAGGACCCTGGCACTTACTTTTTTACAAATTAATCACTGTTTACAAGAATGCCATGGTGAAATGGTAGAGGACCAGCCACTCTGAGGCCACACATACCAGTCTGCTGGGTAGGTGGAGGGGTACCGCAGAGCTAGAATTAACATTACCAGACAGTTTTCCAACATGTAAATAAACAAATTGTGAGTCACGATGGGAAATAACATACAGATCCAGTTTTATTAAGTTAAAAAAGCCTATAGATCCCTATTCGAGGCTGAAAAATTGCCATCTTCTGCACCCGTTCGCAATCTGCTTTCAGAAGGTGCTAAATGGGAGTGGGGGTGTCGCTGTGATTTGGTGGTAGGGACGGGGAATGGGGAGGGCATCCAGAGCTAGGGAAGGATGTTGGTGGGCAGGGCCTTTCGTGCTTCCTTATGTTGTAGGAGGGCCTCAGACATAGGCCGGAAAGGACATTACCCGTAAACCCAAACTTGAGTTTACTGGACGTGTTTCCACCCAGTAAAATTGGGCTGGTGTTCCTGACCCCGCAAATCCCCGGTATAGAAACACCAGACCACTTGCGATCATCTGGTGCGCTGTGGTTAATTTGTAAAAAAAAAAAAGTGCCAGGGCTCTCGTCAAGAGGCAGCTTGCACCAGCTTATTTCTCCTGTTAGCGTCGTCTAAAACAGAACTAACTACTAACCATAAAAGTGGGAGAGGATGTGGCGTAATGGCCAGAGCTGCTGACTTCGGAGCTGGGGAACCAGGTTCAAGTCTCAGCGTCGGCTCAACATCCTGTGATTCTGGGCAAATAACTCAATCTCCCTGTGCCTACCATAAATGAATGTGTCCTTAACTGGTGCTCATGAAAAGCACCGGTGTTGATGAATAAGTGTCGGTGCTGTGCACCGGAAACCACTGGCTCAAATTATGCACTACTGGCGCGGCAGCCCCCTCTGGAAGGTACCATTCAGACTGACTTGGATTCATCATGTCTGACTCACTGGTATTCACAATGGTGGAAGTGGTGGCGGCTCTGCCAGCAGAAACACTGGCTTCTCTCTCACTCAAGCAAGGAATGACCAACCCTAACTGAAGGCATTCCAGGAGATTTCTGTCAAGCCAGCTCTCAAGTTCCTGTGTAACTCAAGGCAGTTAGGGAATCCTTCTAACAAGCATTGCCGCTGTCCTTGGAAACACAGGAATCTGGCACTAATGCAAGCTCACTGAAATGCTAAGTAATTCCTCTTAAGGATGTCACTTTTGGAGGATTCGAACAGTCGATGCTTCCTCTACCAGGAGGGTGTAGGGCAGCCTGGCTTCTGCAGACAGCACACACCTCTGGATCACTGACAGAATATCGGAAACACAAATATCGTGTGGACGGAATATTGTCTCAGAAATGTTTAGGACCAAAATATAGAGAAGGTTAGGGCAAATAGGTAAGTATAGATTTACTATTCTTAACTCCACATCTACATACCTTGAAGCTATATCTGTTGTCAAGGCACATATACGTGAAGGTATATATAGTAAAACTTTGCTTACACATAGAAACTTACCTTCACGATATTTTTTCCCTCTGTATTTTTCCCACGATATTTGTGTTTCCGACATTCTGTCTAATTAGCAGTGAGTGATGGGCCACCCCTCAGAGTGCGAAGCAGGGTCATGCATCAGCCTCCTGGTGAAACTGACCTAACCAGCATCATTAACAAACAAGCATTTGCAAACCCAAAAGGTCTTGCCTGTAAGACCTATGGGCTTGGCTAATACTTTTTAGCCATGATGTACAACGTCACAGCTGCTGGAGAGCATGGTTATTAAAAAAAATATGCGATTATACGCCAGTCACATCATTTTGTAGGCATGTGCATGCATTAAACACGCAGGTGGTGCACCTACAAAAGAACAACATGTTTTTTTTTATTTACCGTTTAATTTATCATCTGATGTCAACAGTTGAAAAAATAACTTTACCGAAACTGAGATCTTATGTTGGAGGTAGTCCGAAACCAAGGGGGATATTTGCAATTAAATGTCAGAGCGCGGTGTTATGCCAAAATTGGTAGTGCAGCGGTCCGAAATGTTTTCATTGCAGGGATACGCCGTATTTACAAAAATATGGCGCACCCCTGCATTTCCCCTAGTGCTGGCGTTAAAAAAGCTGCCAAGTGCCCATGCAGGCACCCTCGCACCATGCTGCAAGAGTGCCTACACTGCAGTGGAGATTGTTTATGTGCAGGAAGTGACACCTTCCTGCACATAAACAATCTTCAAAGAAAGAGCAAATTACGAGGAGAAATTAATAATTTCTCCTCGTATCGGCATTCTAAGACCAGGTTTTACCTGGCCTTAATTTGTGGCATGGCCCCATCCTTGTAAATCGGGGGCAGCGTCAAAAAGCATTGGGATTTGCGGCGGAATACTCACTGCAACACCCATTGCGCGCCCCTTTCACGCTAAGTGAAGCGTGAAAAGGGGCCTTATTTACAATACTTAACATTTACTGCCCTGTCACACCAACGTGGCGAATGAAGTCAGGGAGCCCCAGACTGTGCTCCACTGTAATGTGTATCATTCAGCAGGAGGGACAGGAAATAACTTGAAAACTTTAGGCCATTCATGGGCAGTTTGGGATAACAAAGTGTAGCCAACACCAGTGACCAGTGGGACATTTACACATGTGCGCGGTGCCCCAATCATATTAAAATTAAAGTGCATTTGTGCTGAGCATCCCGATTAGCTCTCTGTAAACAAACACCTGGAATGATGAGTATCTCTTAAAACTGAGTGTCCACATGGTGCAGAAAGTATGGATTGAATTCTGAAGCAGGTACAGTAAAGGGCGACTTCTGCCTTGTGGGTGTGATAGGATCAGATCTTACATTCCAGGCTTTGAAGTGAAGGACCCTAACAGGGGTGGGCTGCTCAGCTCCCAAGCCAAAAATCTAGTCTGGGAAAGCATTAAAGGGTTTAGACAAAGCATCAGAGGGCCCCAAAAGTATGTGACCTGCTCTGGACTGAAGTGTGCTATCCAGTGCTTAAGTTTTTCCAAATACACATTAAACCCAATGTGCATCAAATGCTGCAATTGTCGTTACTGATTACAATCACGTTTCACAGGCCTGTGTTGATGCTGCACAAATCAACAGTAAGGTGGGGCGTGGGGGCCCACAGAAGCACACGGTGCTTGAGTGCAACACAGAGCGTGGGCAAGAGAGTGGGGCAGAAGCATACATGAGAGACATGGATGAAACACATACACTCTCACAGAGAGCTTCATGAAAGAAAAAAAAAATTTGTTCCTGAAAAGCAGACAGTGACGGAAGCATGGAAGGAACCAATCAGAGAGGTGGTAAAAAGGTTATGCACCAAGGGAATGCTGGGCAAATAGAAAGCAAGCAAATGTGAGTGACAAAACCAATGGTAAGCAACCGGCGGAGTACATTCCTAAGTAAGCTTTCAGAATGTCCCCAATATGTCTTTGCAACCCGACAGCTAGGCTTTGACCTACAAAGGACACTGCTTCTCTTTCTTTCAGGTGAGAACTGAGGCCACACAGTTGTACTTGGTTACACAGGCTGTATTCTAGAGGTAGTGAGAGTAACAGGAGCAGTACAAAGGCAGACAGAGAGAGGGAAGACTGCAGGCTGTGACCTTCAATGACCTTACAGAGCACCATACAAAACCAGATGTCCACACTTATAGGTGGGACACCCAACACGTGTACCCTCACATTTTATCATGGACACTCACATTTTACACATACAATAAGGTGGAGTGAGGGCAACCGGTAATTAGATGCAACACAGATTTACCAGGAGGTTCAAGTAAAAAGGCCTGTACCCACTTTCGTAATCAGCTGCCACCAGCTGTTAGTAGTGTCATGGTCTGGACAGGGGTTGTTAGCGCCCCCTTGTTATGAAGTCCCACTGTGGATGGTCTTCAATCACCAAACAGATTCTAGCATTCTTCTGCTAAGCATCATGGTACAAACATTTAGAGCAGTCGTCGGGAATTTTGCGACAGGGTGTCCTGCACGAGAAACCATCTCGGGTTTGCCTGATCGATAAAACGAGGAGCAGTCTGTCAATCACAGTGACTCTACACCAGGGACTTTCAGTACTATTATTTCTTTAGATAGGGCTAATGATGCTTTAAAGGCATAGCACCCCTGCTGAGAAGTGTAATTAGTGCAACACCAGTTGTTGCAGAAGGTCACAGCCCACACGAGATGCTCACAGTATAACACATGGCCCTAGATAACCACAAATCCGAAATTGACAATGTTTGGAGCAGAAAGGTGTTTTATGCAGAGAATGATTTATAATATTTTATGCCATGTATAACTTTTCACACTAAGGGCCTGATTCACAAAGGGCCTCCGTACTCGTAACGGAGGCCCCGCAGTCGTGGGTGAGTCTCTGCACTCGGGGTGGAATCTCCTCAGTGAGAATTCTCATTGTGGAGATTCCGCCCGAGTGTGGAGACTCCCCCACGACTGCGGGGCCTCCGCCATGAGTGAGGAAACTCCCCCATGACTGCGGGGCCTCCGCCACGAGTGAGGAAACTCCCCCATGACTGCGGGGCCTCCGCCACGAGTGAGGCAACTCCCCCACGACTACGGGGCCTACGCCCGAGTGCGGGGACTCTTTGTGAATCAGGTCCATGATTTGTAAAATCATGCATTGGCGGTATAAGTCAGGATTTTCTCATAGGATGTGGTTGGCTGGGATCGGTGCTGTCCCTAATTTGTGCAGGTGGTGGGCACTGGCCCGCAGTTTAGGGGCTGCAACATATTGTTCATCATCAGACTTTTACCAAGAGCAAGAAGGAGAAAGGTTGAAGAGGAAGAAAGAATGATTATCAGTACCCACAACCGGATGGCAGGAGGTGATGGAGCTCGGGTGGAATCTGATAGGGTCATTTCAAGTATACAGCCCCGTGAGGACTGATTCACACCAGCAGATAGCTGCACGGCATTGAGTCACTGACCTCATCGGCTACTGTGGCTCCCAGTTTTACATGTACATGACATGGACAGAGGGCGGGGTGTTACATTGTCCAATTTCCAGCTCTCTATGCTGGAAGCACAAGATTGGAGAGGGGCAACTGGCTCAAACTAAACATGGACAAAACTAATGTCTTGAGAGTCCGTAGCAGTGGCGGTGTGAAGAGGCGAGCTTTCTGGTGCCTAGAGATGGGATCTTGACTCTGCCACGCTGTCGCACCATAGTATTCACTGTCCTCCTATCAGTGTCACAGTCATGTTTAAATCTTGTGTATCATCTATCTTGTCCTGTTGGTCTCTCTCCTCAGTTCATCAGTGACAAGATTCATTACTGCCTCTGTGAGCATCTTCCTCAACCTCGCCATATGAAATATTCCCATATTCAAAAGGCTTAAAATGGGTGATCATGCCTTTTCTGTGTTGATCCTACCCAATGGAATGGTTTGCCCCTCTTTCTGAGATCTAGTCCCAACTATTTTCAATTTCTGAAGCTCCTCAAAGTATTAATCTTTTTCTCCAAAGCATGGACAAGGACTTGCTTACCATGTTTTTCTTTCTTTCGGTCGTGTGGATAACGCAGAGAGCCCCCTATAAACAGTGAGAATCTCATCTTTTGTGTGTGCTTACACTCCTTAATGGAGTAGAACGGCTATTCTGGGGTAGAATCAGAGAAGGTCACATGTGCAGTGCATTATGGTTCCCCAAGCACTAGGGCAAGGTGAGTATATGATTGCTGTGTGGGTGCCTGGAGTCGTCTAAACCGAGTCAGGCACGGTGCTCAGGTTTTGAAGAGACCAGGTGGCTTGCAGTAAGCTGGCACAGGCAAGCTAACTGAGATGGGTTCAGAAGAGGTGGCATGAGCAGGTCTCCGTGCGGAGCTGGAGACCGATTTTTTATCTTGTGGCACAATCTGATCAGACAGCGCTTAATTTGTAAAAAAGTAAGTGCCAGGGCCCTTCTTAGGAGGCCACTGCAGCCTGCACTGCCCATTTACCCTGCCAGCGCTGCCAGCGCTGCCAATGACAGTACCAGTACAACTTTTAACCATCAGACTCCTGCAAGTGTGACAATTCAGACTATTCTAGTCCACACAAACCTATAATAATGGCATATGCCGCAGGTATTATTCTTTTTTGATGTATATTGACTGATTGAACATGCTTGTTGTGCTCATCTCAAAATTAGACAGACAGCACCACCATGTGGTTGACTGTCACTAGAGCTGGTGCAGACAATTAAGTGCCGGTACCGAGCACCGGAAACCATCAGCTCAAATTAAGCACAAAATCAGACCATATGCAATGTGAAGGCTGCGCTCATCGGACAGGATTTGGGTACCAGTGAGACAGTTAGATGAAATTCCCTATACGGTGCACTGTCCCTATTCAGTTTAAATTGACCAGTGTGAGAAGAGTCAAAGGATGGAATCATATGAAGTTATGTTAATATGTTATTTTAATAAATTTCTTAAGCGCACAAATACCCCAGGGCGTCAAGGTGCTAGCTCAAATTACAACAGGGTGCAAGCTAGAACAGGAAAAGCTAATTCAGACAAAAAGTCACATCTTCAGTGCCTTTCTGAAAGCCAATAAGTTGGGCATGGCTCTAATAGATGGAGGTAATTCGTTCCAGAGTTTGGCTGTACCCCAGACAAAACTTCTACCTCCCCAATTGGTCCTGTGTATCCTAGAGATGACCAAGGTGTTGGCCCCAGAGGAGAGCAGATATCTCGGGAAGTGACTTGTGTGCTGTGTTGTGGATGCTGACACTTTCTGATCTGTGTTTCTCATAAGGATGCATAAATTAAGGGTGGAAGTGATGTGATAAAGCTGCAGTGAACAAATCAGTACAGCGCACCGGTATTCCGATGTGCCAGAGCTCCATGTCCATATGAGAAAACACCTGGAGAGGTTTAATCGTTCGAGCCTGTTATTGCCTTGCCACCCATGGTTGGTACTTTGTTGGTTTTTGGGCCAGATGTACCTACAACTGGTCACAATTTGTGACCAGTATTTTTGCTACCAGTGTGATAATTTGCCAAGCTACCTATGTACCAATTGGTCAGTTTGCAAATTATAGATTTGTAGTGGGTCGCAATTTAACCTACTTCATGAATAGTAATGAGGTAGGACCAACTAGGATTCGCAGCCATGACAGGTATGGTGGCCTGCTGTGGTCAGTAGACCACCATGTCTGTGATTGCTTTTAAATAAAGCATTTTTTACTTTAAATGCAACACCGTTTCCTTAAAGGAAAACGGGGTGCGTTTAAACTAAAAAAAACTTAAAGTGCAATTGTCATGTTTTAAGAGTAGGCAGTAGTCTATTAGATCACTGCCTACTCTTAAATTATTTGTTTCAGCGTTCACAAAGGGGATGGTTTCCATTTGGGGCCCCTTCCCATTTGTGAATTTGAGGAGGTGGTAAAATATTAATGTTTTGCGACCGGAATTTGGTATTTGGAAGGGTCGCCCTAAATACGCACCTTCCAAATACTGAATTGGTATTTGGTCACACACCCAAACTGCAATTCGGTAATGTGCTGCTGATTCTCAAAAAGGCTTCGCACTTCTGGCCCCTTATCCTGTATCTGGCTTTCATGTACTTCCATCTGTTGACTATTTTCTTCATTCTTAACTGTTCAGAATTCATGCAGCCATTTTCCATCACTTTGTGTCCCATGTGCTTCAGGGAGGTCAACATTTAACTCTTATCTAATCAACAGGTTTGATAGCTCCATCGATTGATTGCACTGGTGCAAATATTTGTGTCAAACTTGTTGATCTGAAACTTTGACGCACAATGCCCAAAGCAGGCTTTCACAAACTAGTTCACGTACTCTTTACTACTTGGAAACTCAAGACTGTGGGACATACCCACTCTGTAACAACTATAACCCACTCAGGGGCTTTTCTTCTTCTCGTTACAGGCCACACACACAGCCCGTCAGCTCATTCCATCAGCTCCCAGAAATCCCTTGAGAACTTCTTTGGCTCCAGGTGAGGCTGACATTGATACTTTGGTGCTGGTTGGTAATTGCTGCTGGAGAATTATCTGCCCTTCCTTCTCTTCTTCTCACCACATCATTGTGGTCATTAACGCCAAGGGAAGACATCAAAGTCATTTCCGGATCAGGGTGCTCTTAATGAATTTCTAAAGAGGAGTGGTTGGGTTGCATCTCCTGATCTCAACCTAGAGGTGGGTGGCTGTGTCACCTCACCTTCTCGTCAGGGACATCTTAAGGATTTTGGGGACCATGGGTCAAACGTATTTTGGGGGGCCCTGTTTGGAACAGATTTTAATTTATGATCCAATTTCAGCTCTTTCATGCCCTCTTTGGTCAGGTCACCGACAGTGCACAGGCACTCGTCCAAAATTCAGGGATAGTAATGTGTGTTTTCAATATTGTAACACAGCAGCAGCTAATATTACTGCAAATAATCTGTGATACCCCC
The DNA here is from genome assembly GCA_963921515.1 of Calotriton arnoldi. Taxonomy (NCBI): domain Eukaryota; kingdom Metazoa; phylum Chordata; class Amphibia; order Caudata; family Salamandridae; genus Calotriton; species Calotriton arnoldi. The sequence continues at coordinate 1,693,727 of CAWUFW010002017.1, read as the reverse complement.
CCCAGCCACCATTTCTCACATATGAGGTCCTCTTTTGATCTAAAAGTAACTTTTTTATGGATTTTGCATGAAACATAAACAAAACATTTCTCTGCAAAATGTTTGTAATAAACTTTCACACATCACCCACATTAAAAATAAATTAAAGGAAAACGGTTATTAAAACAATCTGTTTGAGAATTATTCAAGGTCATCAGGGCAAGACTCTACAGAACAGAGCTGGGTCAATCAGGGGTCCCCTGAAAGGCTGGGGCCCTGAGCCAGACCCCACTTTGCCCATGCCTTGTACTTAATAAAAGATTTTTTTTATGTTATCAAAGAGGTTTAATGCAGGGAAGAGGATGTGGTGTAACAACCAGAGCTGTGGACTTTGGAACTGGGGAACCAGGTTCGAGTCTCGGCGTCATCTCAACATCCTGTGATTCTGGGCAAATCACTTAATCTCTCCGTGCCTACCAAAAATGAATGTGTCCTTGTGTAATGTAACTGGTGCTCTTGTAAAGCGCTCTGATACCTTTGGGTCGAGTACGCGCTATAAAAAAACTGGAAAAAAATGCCATGGCGTTTTCAAACATACTTTTAGCAGGGAAACACTTTAACTAGCCCAGGAAGTAAACGCACATTGTTCATGATAGGGTCATACTTTTCATTGAAAGCGGACGATTCGCAGTGCACTTGAAAACCTTAGCTTTATTGAAAAAGAAATCGACTTGTTGATAAAATGACCTTTAATGATAAAGTTGCAGAAGAATTATTGTAATAAAGTGAGTTTATTTTGTATTCATTGTAAAACAGATGTTCATTTCTTGATGATTGCAGAGATACGTGTCACTTTCGGATAATCCAGGATGAACTACATTGGGGCAGATTTACAAGCCCCTTGCGCCACTTTTGCGTCACGTTTCCCATGTTAAAAATGGCGCAAAAGTGGCGCAAGGGCCTTGTAAATAAGCCCCATTATCTTTAGTTTCAGTGCTAAACATGTCCCCATCTTCCTGTCGTCACACCTTGTGAGAGATGACGGCGAGCTGTGCTTGCAGGTGTGAAAGGGTTAATGGCTCTCTGCTCTTTAATTCACCTCTCTCTCTGGCAGGGAGTCAGGGACCACCTGTCCCCTAATCCTTAAACCCCTTGTCAGATGCCTGGATCCCTTCTCCTGCTCTGGCTGCTCTGAAGAAATCCAATTTAAGGTGCTAAAAGGATTGTGGGTGACCCCTGACCTCTGTGGGACATATGGTATCTTTCCATAGCCTGTGACAAGGCGGCATCGAAGCCGGAGAGAGAGACGTCTGTCTGTAGAGTGAACCATGGAAAGCAGCCGGCTGCAGGCCCACGGGCTGGCCTGGGTGCATAAGTGCATCTTATTGAGTGCACAGCTGTAATGAATAATGTGTCTAGCTGCAGCGTGTGTGTGTGTGTGGGGGGGGGGGGGGGGGCTGAGCATGCGGAAGCACCTTATACTGTACAGCTGAACTGTATGTGTAGAGCTGCTGAACGGTATGTGTAGAGCTGCGACGTCTAGTAAGTTTAAGTGCACCTTTTAGTGTGCATGTGTGTGTGTGTGTGCGCGCGCGCGTGCAGAAGCACCTTATAGTGTACATCTGTACCGTCTGTGTGTAGATGCGCCTTCTAGCATATTTAGGCGTACCTTTCAGTGTCTGCGTGTGTATGTGTGCGCGCGCTCGCAGAGCCACCTTATTCACTGTACAACTGCACCTTATAATGTGCATGGCTGCTCCTTCTAGTATGTTTAAGTGAAACCTTTTACTCTGTGTGTTTGTGTGTGTGTTTGTGCACGTGCAGAGGCTTGTTAGTGTACAGCTGCACCGTATCTTATGTGTAAAGCTGCGCCTTCTAGTGTGTCATGGTGCATCTTTTAGTGTGTGTGTTAGTGTGTGTGTGTGTGTGTGCGCTCGCAGAGCACCTTATTCATTGTACGGCTGTACCTTATAATGTGTATAGCTGCACCTTCTAGTATGTTTAGGTGCACCTTTTACTGTGTGTGTGTGTGCGCTAGAGCTGCCCCTTTAAATATGTTTAGTGGCACTTTTTAGTGTGTGTGTGTGTGTGTGAGTGTGCGCGCGCAGAGGCACCTTATAGTGTACATCTGTACCGTCTGTGTGTAGATGCGCCTTCTAGTATGTTTAGGGGCACCTTTTAGTGTGTGCGCATGCAGAGGCACCTTATAGTCTACATCTGTACCGCATGTGTATAGCTGTGCCTTCTAGTATGTTTACATGCACCTTGTGTGTGCACGCGCAGATGCATCTCGCAGTGTGTCTAGGTGTACGTTATAGTGTGCACAGTGAGGGGAGGGTCCTTGCAGTTTGTATAGCTATAACTTTAAGGGTATATAACTGCACCTTAGAGTGTGTTTAAGCGTAAGAGTACGGGTGGGTGGAACACGTGATTCCGCTGAGTCACAGAAACGCTCAGTGAGATTCCGCGGAGTTCCGCGAGCAGCGGATATCAGCACGCTGTGATGCTCGTGCTTATTTTTTAGTGACGGAAGCTTGTTTCATGCTGTAAAATCAGCGTGAACGGCACCACGCGGCATGCCAGAGGGTGCTGGTTCTTTCTATCACTCTGCAGCTTTCTCAACGCGAATGGTAGCGATCTTCCGTGACCACCAGTATTGAGAAATCTCGCCAGGAGACGTTCTAGCGCTCGATTTTCTTGCTTGCGCTCAGCAACTGAAGGTTGGCAAGCCGCGCGCAAGAAACTCCACTATGTGGCGGTTGGCGGAGTTTTTCTGGAACTTCGCACTCGAAGAGGAGCGAGGGTGGGCAAAACTCCAAAAACTCTGCCGGCGGAGCTGAGTTTATCGTCCAACCCTAATTAACAGTATTTAGGGGCAGCAGCTGCTACTTCTGACTTGCCGTTTGCTTCATCTGGCATTGCCTCTACTACTCATGTGCAAGTGGTAAAGAAGGCAGCACCTTAAAGAGACAGTACGCAGGGTTCTAAGAGTTCTTCTTCAAGTACTTTCCACTACTTGATCCTAGCCTAGCCCTTCAACAGCCAGTAGGAGCACGTTACGATGTGATGGGTAGAACAAAGTGTCAACCCTCTCATGTCACCACGGATCAAAGGAAGTGTGATGTCACTTCTGCTACCCTTGGCATTTTGGTGAATCGACGTCCATGTGTAGGACCTTGTGCAATGTGTTGGCCTCTCCTTCCTCTTGGTACTCACCACTGTCCTGTCCCTCCAGCAGGTTCAGCCTCGGGAAGCGAAGAGGAGGCAGCCCCTCGGGGAAGCTGACCCCCCTGAAACCACCGTGCCTGTCTGCCGAGAGTGACGTCACCTCTGGAGTCGAGAGCCAGGACTACCTGCTGCTGGTAAGGGGGCATCGGATTGTAGCTGGGGTGGTCTTAAGCAGAGGATACAGGCTTCCTGCTAATGTGAACAGGAGGGTAGCAAGAATATGACTACAGCAGTAGAGTATAGGCCCAGCAGCTTTCAGCTCATTGGTCGGAAGACTTGGTAAAGAGCTAAAGCTGTCACTAGCAAGGCCTAAAGACATTTAAGATTTCAGTGAAACGCATGGTGGTGTAAAGTATCGAAGGACGCAGCTAAAAGAGGAAAAGCAGGCTGGAGAGAATGTGATATGTATTCAAAGCCCTGAGATAACCTGTTTGACACGTTTCCACTTGACTTGTAGCTATTTTTAAAGTTATTTAATTTGTATTTTTCTGTCCCAAACACCTAGAATAGTTTTTTGCCTTTTTAAGCCCAGGGACCAGTGCTTAAAAAGGCAAAAACTGTTCTAGGTGTTAGAGACAGAAAAACAAATGTAATAACTTTAAAAAAAAGAAGCTAAAAATCAAGTCCCATGTCAATCATGATAACATTGTCACACAGTTGCATTCTTTTCATTTACATGGCCATTTGGCATTTTTCATGTATTTAATCCATGGGTTGGTGTTACAAGTTCAGTTTATTGTTAAGAGTTGGTGAAAAACAGGTGCATTGTCTAATGTTTCATAATGAAAAGACAATGCAATTGTAATGGTGATAAATGTGATGGAAAAAACATGTATAGGACGAGATTCACAAAAATGTCGCTGCAAAATACTTCTCTAGGGTCCTTGGCCTATTGCTGAATTCCCAAAGTAAACCAGGAATACTACTAGCTGTCTCCTGAAATCCAGGAGGAAGCTAAGGGTACTACTAGCTTACTCCTGAAAATCAAGAGTAAGTCATACATAAGAGTAAGTCAAGCCAAAAGAGTAAGTCATACATGCACATAACAATATCTTTGGAAATCATTCCCAAAGTTTTATGTGACCTTATTAGGCCTGGGTGGAGTTTGTGGAGTTCTGCGTAGGAACTCTGCGGAGTGACAAAAAATAAATCCGCCGTGCTACGCGGAATTCCGCGAGCGGTGGAGTGCGTTAGGGTCATGCCATTCGCCGGTGATTTTGAGTGCCGGGTGTCTGTCCCGCACTGTAAAATCATTGCGAACGGCACCATGCGCAGCACAAGCGGCCCTGCTTCCTTTCTGCTGCTCGAGTAGATTTTCTACTCGAGTGGCAGCTTTCTCAACGCAAACGGAAGGTTTCTCAACGCGAGTGGTCGCGACCTGCCGCGACCACTCGCATTGAGAAATCTGACCGCCCGCGTTGAGAAATCTTGCCAGGAGGTTGATTTTCCTTGCTTGCGCTCACCAACTAGACCTTGGCTAGCGCGAGCGAGGAAATATTTCGCCGGGAGGTGGATTTTTCTCGCTCGTACTCGCCAACATGACGTTGACGAGCACGAGTGAGGAAAAAAACTCAGCGGAGTGGAGTTTTTGGGAACTCCACGTGCTCCACGGAGCGTGGAAAACTACGCAAACGGAGCGGAGTTCACCGCCCAGGGTTAGACAATATAATGGTACAAAGGAGTGCAGGTGGCAGTGTAAATGTTGACCATGTGGTTGGACGCGAAGACATCAGATGCTGGTTCCTGTACTTTAAACTTTGTTGTGATTACGGTTCTTAGTATTTAAGTGCCAGGACACAATTCAGGTTCAGCAGTGCAAAATATAAATGGTCATTGTTAGGTTGGGAGATGGATTTGAAAGAGTAATCTAATTGCTTATGAAGCCACAAGAGTTAAACTGAATATTTTCAAACAATTTTCATGCAAACCCTAGTTTGGAAAAGTTCTGTATGCACTTCTTGTGCAAGTACATTTTTTATTCCAATTATCAGGGAATTGCCTTGCTGGCATGTTTATTATTGAAATCATCTTCAATTACTTTTTAACTAACTTTTTAATAAATCTGTTGTCCATCGCGGTTTACTTTATGTTTAACAAATGCTCTTATAATGGCTTCTCACTTCTCCATTGTCTACACTTATTCTTTTCCTTCTCCCCTAGGTCCGGCTCCAGATGGCCCATGGAGCGTTTCATCTGAATGAAGCCTTTTCGCAAGTGGTTCAGATTCCACTGGATCGACTATGCAGAGCATCGCCGTATGCATCACACCGAGCCAGCCTAAGCCCTGTCTCCAGTGCATCTCCTAGGGCACTGACAGCCAGAGCCAGCCAGGATGGGATCACCTCTAGCAGCAGCGCAAGCAGTAGTCGCCATGCCATCAGCCCACTAACAGACCATAGAGAGCCCACCTCCAGGTCAGGAGAGGACGTGGGACGCGCAGACCGCCACCGGCCCAGGCTGAGCCACGAGTGGTCATCTGAGCAGCATCCGGTTCTGAGCAGGGACGTCACACCTGGCACTTTCTACCTGTCCTTCAATTCCTGTCCAGAGGTCCTGAGCTCCATGTGGCAACAAGCAGACAGCGGGCGTGGTTCAGAGACTGACGCCTGCGAGAACTCTCCAGCCACCTCTGAAGCTAGTGTGAGCTTCATGGATCCAGAGGGCCTGAGTGACGAGTCCGATCTGGAAAGCAGCAGCTGGGCCACCGCAGTGGCACTGGCCTGGCTAGAACACCAGTGTGCTGAGTTCTTCACCGAGTGGGAGTTGGTAGCTGCCAAGGCGGACACGTGGCTGCGAGACCAGCAACTGCCGGAGGGCGTAGACCTCACCTGCCTTAAAGGGGCCGCGCGCCACCTCTTTCTTCTGCTGCGTCACTGGGATGAGAACATCAAGCTGAACATTCTATGCTACAACCCCAGCAATATGTGAGCAGGGCAAAACCAGAGGGCTGCCCCACACCAGACTGTCTGAATAAAGATGATTGCCTTAGAATTGTGTTAGGCTCTCTGTCTTGAGAGAGGGCTTCCTCTGCCTCAAAGTATGGACGTCCACTGACATTCAAGGGCAGGCGCTCAGGAAAGTAAGACATGTGATAAACTGTAGGTGTGGATAATACGACACCTTAAGCTAAACAAAAATTAAATACTATGAAAAATTTACTAATCACTGGTAGGTTTAGCTTTACACCGTTGGACAACAATTTACCAATTAGAGGGCAGGACATTGCATCATTTTCCTGCCCTAGCCTCTGATTGCCAAACAGTCTATCCAATGACTGCCAATTTCCTTGAAAACCAGTTGTAATTGGATCCTAGGCCTCAGGGGACGTATGTTGGTGGAGTTAATCACTAAATTAAACACAGTTCATCTGGCAGCGCAGAAGCTCAAATAAACATTCCAAGAGAGAAGAGCCAGTGAAACATACGCAAGTTTTACAATCATCAATGTGTAATACGCCTAATCAGTGATGCCAGCAGTTGACAGTGGATTGCTGACATTTGTTCTGAATCTCTTCTGCATCCAACCACTATGTGCTCTTCAGCACCGTAGCAGATGTTTCGAGATCCATTCCTTGGTTTGCCGCCTTGCTCCCAGAATGTTCCCAAGTTGTCCAACTAGAACCCTGTCGAACTCCCTGCCCTTTCAGGTACATGCAGGGGCCCAGGTAGCCATTGCCTGGTACTGATAATTAGTGCTACTGGTTTTTCTGCTCCAGCTCAAAAAACTGACAAGCACCAGGTCATCCAGGATATGCAAAGATCTTCATGGACTCGTACTTTGGACACACTCGCTATGCGAGAGACGGCCGTGCAGGAATCTGATTGTGGTTGTCTTCAACGTATCTCAAACTCAAGTCAAGTCAAACTTTATTGTATAAAGCATGGTGCCACCTTTACAATCTCACAGCTAGAGATAGAAAATATTTTAAAAACAGATTATTATATGTGATCAACTGTAAATTATACTGATGGAGCAAAAAAGAATAATCAGATCGCACTGATTCTCACTTAATAATACTAAACAACACAAAATACAGTATTAAAAAAAATTCTTTACGATTCTAAACCATGTTACTAAATGTAAAAAATTGCTTGTGACTTAAATTTTACTATTTTTTCCCCTATCAGAGTCTTCTTCCCATCAAGTTACCAACGCAGCGTCTCGCTAGGTGAGCGGGTCACTAGTTGCCTTAAATCGGACAATCATTCAACCATGAATTACTGTAAGATATTTTGGACACTACTCCCTCTTTCCCAATTCCATACACACTCATGTCAAGGAGCATAAAGTTTGCAAAGGTCTTAAAAACTGAGGGGAGATTATCCGTAGCTCCAATTGCCTCCAGCAGTCCTCAGAATCTGCGGCCCTTTTGCAGCATGTTCAGAGCCAAAACATTACCAGGTGTCTCACAACTGTCCCAAGAACCAAAGAAGGTGGTTTTTATTGGTCTATTTCTGTTAATCTTCTGACACAACTTTGACATCAGGATCCAGCAAGGCAACAAGCCTGTAGTTCTCTGGAAGACTTTGGTTGTCCTTAGCAGATGAAGAATCAAACCTTGTCACCACCCGTTGATTCTATATTTAGTTACAAGTGAATTGAATAAGGGATTCATCAGGGTGCCGCGAAAACCTTGTAGGCATCCCATCGGACCTGCCGCACCCAATGATCGTCCCTTCCTGATCGTTGAGGTTAGTGTAACTTCCCAAATACAATTTGTAAGGTTTCCTAGACTTTTCTCCCTCCACACGTTAAGCCTGATGGTACAAATAGGCTACAGATGACGTATATGGGCATCTCACACCACCAAAGATACACTGTCGCTGGATCCCGGGGAATGTTATGACCTCAATATTCTTCATGATAGACCAAAACGTCCTCACTTGGGTATTTTTCAAAAAGAGAAAAAACTCTACCCATTCCTTTTCTATAAACCCACTCTTACTAGACTTTTCTTTAGTTTCAATGATTCCTTTATTCCGATGATTTGTGTGGCTCTGTGAAAAGTAAATCGTATGCCTTGCCAGTAATATGAGTTTAGAGTTCTTTTGTGGTTTATTTTACTATTGAACATCTTGTATCACTTCCACACTATTCTCCTGCCTACTATGTTCTTCAAAGCCTTCTACATCACCTTTGACACCGTGGCCACTGACATTGCTTACTGTGGGAGACAATAAATAACTATTTTTGGAATAATAGAGGTTAGAGGGGGGAGTGGCAGTATTGGTGAGTATTATTACTCCAATAATGATGCGGGTAGTGGTGTAAAACACGATTTATTTTACTCAGTGGAGGATGCTCTCCGGTACGCATGTTTGGAATGACATAAAATGTATTTTAAATGGTTCACATGAGTGCTGTCCACTGAGAGTCAAATCTGGTGTCAGCAGATGCTCTGGAATGGGATCAATACATTGTCTTCATCTTACCCGAGCATAAGGTGTGCAGAGAGCACAAATTTAGCCCCAAGCCTCATATTTGCCTTTGAGGCTCCTAATTTTTGCTGCTCAGGTATGGTATTGGGTCAAACATGCCTCAGCATATAAATGCAACTGAAATAAGTGATTGATTGGGCACTTGCAGGGTCATTTAGACACCGGTGATAGGTGTGTGAGCCCGCCATAATCAGAGAACCATGTGGGCTTGGCAGAAATTGTTTGTATTTCCAGACAAACTGCATGCTCGAACAGCTTGCAAGTAATCACAACGTGCAAGCCATGTTTTTTGTCTACAGAAAGAAATACCCAAAGTGGGGGGGGGGGTTTGCTCTGAAGAACAACAAAACAATATACTGGACTCACAGGGAGTTTTCTCCCTGCATGTTAGCAACATTTTTCCTCTTTTTCTGCCCAGGTCTGCCGTAGATTGCATTGCAGTCCAGAGTAGTCAGCACTGGAAGTTGCACCCTCAAATAGGTTGGGCGTCCATCGCAACGATGTCGGCAGCCCTGTGGAGGATGGGCTGACAGGAAGTGGTGTCTGATAGTAGAGCCAGCTGAAGCTCTGGTCTCTGAAACCTGGTAGTTCTTCAACCTCTAAATAAAGGGGAGAGACCATAGGTTTGCAGTGGGGCTCCTGCTCTGCCAATCAAAAATAAATCCATTGGTTTCTTGCAACATGAAAATGGAGCTGTTAAAGTCACAAATAAAGAGATTTTATCCATCACCTGCTGAATGACTCATTGTGCCAATATCTTGAACTGAAATCAATTGATAAAGGTAGACTTGACACTCCATGAATTTCACCCCTTACTGGTTCCTTCAAATGTGACAACTCAAACATTATGGTCCCCCACACACATACACATCATTGTCAGTCCTCATTCGGGATACTCTTATCCCTTCGCAGCACTGCCTCCTCAGGAGCACCGGTCAGCCTCTAATGTCATAAGAATAAGTGTGAATAAGCAGTAAGTTGTACACGTCAGAGGTACTGTGGTTCAGGTTAGGGTAGTGATGTGTTTCTGTGGAGGTGCCTTGAGAAGCCCCATTTCTGCGCCCAGTTGCTTCTCAACCACTTCTTATACTTGGGGTACTGATGCATAGACATGGAGGAATTTTGGGTGCAATGAGGAGTGGTTCTTTGTCCCAAATTATATCAGCTTCCTCTAATTCAATCGTAGTGGTTACCCATTTTACGCATTATGTAACATTGCTATGTGGTATAACATTGTTTTGTTTGTATAGCACTTGTACACCTTAGAGGTTTATTAGATTTAGACCAATCCATCATGTCTGCTCTTTGTGTCATCAGTTTCCTGTTCTATTGGAATATATATATCCTTAGATGATGCCTGCTCTATGATCCACAGGTTCTTTGCTACTAACTCTTCATTCAATCCCTAATGCATCAGTACAGAATTTGGTTCTGAATTCCTCTGTCCTACTTGTCAAAGTTTCAAGTCCCCAGTTTTTCTGTCTCCAGATCTGGATTCCCAAGATCTAGCTATGAGAACTGATCCCACAACGATTTAGGATTTGGTGTTTTATTGTTTTGTAGCTTCTTTATTCCAGTAGCAATTTGGTTATACTTTCTAAAGGGCATACTTTCATAAATTGTGTTATTGTTTGGACAGGCATTGTGGATTCTGGAATGGACGAACTTGAATCAAGAGTCAACCTCTGTGGGCAGACCTTTGCAGTTCACAACGCCTAAAAGTTTCTGTTCTCTCTTGTATTATGGATAAACCCAGAGGGTTCTTGTTAATAATCAGTAAACAAACTGTCAGATTGAAACATTGCAGAATAAAATGCTATTCTTAGACAAACCTTAGACACAAGCCCTCCTTTGGATACACTTTTGGCTGTGCTTGGAGGTCACAAATTCAATGGTCATCCTCAAAGGTTGAAATAAATTCTGAATGACCTTTTTGGTACAATTGTGTTTTATCCAGTGCATTTTTATACTGATGAGTTTATTAGATGAGTAGGCTGACAAGTCCTTTTTGCCACCAGTTTGTTCTGACTCATGTTTGAAGAACTGTGCTACCAATTTGGCTTCATTTAAACATTTTTGATAGAAAACTACACCTGTCCTCTGTCTGAACTATCACAAAACTATTTTCCGAGAGAATTTGAATACCGGTGTTATTTTTCCCTCTCATTTTCCTGCAGGACCTTCCTTATTTCTTATACTTAGGAAGACCTTACACCACCGCCCTTGCATTGATTAAAGATAACTGAAGAGAGTACCAGTCAAAGTTTGTTTTCCAATAACTTTAATGGTTTATACTTTATAATCCATTAGAGGTTCACAGATATTCACTGAGTTAGATTTTGTAGAACCTAACCTTTATTTGCGAAGGAAAGTGATCTGCAGAATACTATTGGGTCACTATAAATGTAAGGTAATGCTGTCTGAACTCTGTAATGCTCCAGTGACTATTTTCTGCAGTACGAAATCAATTTGTTATTGCACATTTGGATTCTGTATTCATATTTTCATCACATTAGACAAATGAGAGGGACTTCAACAATAGTTTGCAGTTCCAGCTGAAAAATGTTAGTTTGACAATAAGAAATAAATCAAAGGGGGGGGGGGGCAAGGGCTTTATTTATCCAGGTCCTGCATACATGCCCTAATCAATGTCTATGCACAAGAGGGTATGCAGTTCCTTTTTGGGGTTGGAGGGGGGGGGAGAAAGGGCCATGGCAGGGCGGGAAAAGGAGGGGAAGTCGGGCGGTCAGCGAGAGAAGAAACAGAACTGTGGGGAGGGGGGAGTGCTCCAATAGGGGCAAGGGCCCTCACACACCCCAAGGGGTGTCTTGCTTCATCATAGGGCAGCTCCTCGTCGGGCCGGCGCTGCAATGCCCGACGGGCCCCGCAGGGGGGGCTCTTTGCCGGAGATCTTTAATGATGTTAAACCGTATAGGCCCTATTGTGATGAAGAGGTGGGGCACAGAAGCAAAGTGAGTAGAGTGGTGTGATGATGTTAAAATTAGCTACAGGTGTCCCAAAATGTCTTTTATTTAGCTGGGCACAGGTGCTAAGGTTAAAAACAGACTGCAAGAGTCACGGCTGGAAGGAGGATCGGATGTGCAATGTGGGGGAAAAAAATGTGGTTAAAAGGTCGACATGTTTCACGCCTAATTTCTCCTAGTGGATGAGTGGCGTTTCTTCAGGACCAGGGGGCGTACCTAATCTACTCTATAATACAATACAAGGAGGCAGTTAGGGAATTCCTAGGTGTACTGTGCCTTGTGAAGCCGGATTCCTATGTAACCTGTGTGTGGAAAAAATGTCAAGTGGGGTGAAGAGCGTCCTTCTCACGGACCTAATGGTTCCAGAGAAGGAGCGTCCGCACCAACTGCAAACCTGGCGGTAGATGGAGTCCTCAAGTTTCAGGGCTCCTCATGGTGGGACTTACCCACGTCCGGACGCCAGGGATGCTAGTTTGACAATAAGACCATGAATTATCTTGTTGTTGTTTTTTTTTTATAATTCACCTGACTTGACCACGTGATCCTTGTACGATAGCTGCAGTTACTAATTCTTTGTTTCCAACAACTGTCACAGAAACTGTAAAAGAAAAACAGACACTTGGGATGACACATAGAAGTCAAAACATGTTTAACGCAAAAATAGCTGGCAAGTATCTAATCAAGCAAGGGCAAAACGCCAAATCAGTGGACCAGAGCTTCACCCCTGATTAGTTGCACGAAGCCAGGCTAAAATCCATACTTTTTGGTGCTACATTTATACACTTTTTCTCAATGCGAGTGACTGGAAGCAGGTAGCATGTGACAGATAGAAACCTACAGAAAGATGCTAATGAGCAGGGACCAGGCTGTTCTCCTAGGAAAAATGTGAGAAGATCTAGGAAGTCTGATACAAGTTTCTTAAGTAAAAGGCTGCCGTTACTAATGTCTAAAATCCACGCTATATTGTGTCAAATTCAGAACGAGATAAAGAGAAATGGGCAAACCTTGTGAGCTTGGGCATTAACCAAAATAAAGGAACTTTGCTAACAAGGGAATCATTTGCGCAAAATTACAATGAGTAAACTGAATTGTTTGTCTCCTGAGGAGTGACAATTTGAATTAATAAAAAAAAAGAATCAGGTGGAATCATATCCTCATACGCATATATCATGAGAAAGAACAGACGTATAATATGAAGGAAGATTATTTTCTGTATTATGAATCTTAAAGAAACATAGGGTACATCAACAAACAAACCCTTGATACATAGATCATGTAAATGTCTGAATAAGATTGAATTATATGGAAGAAGTCCCACACCCACTTTTTCCATCAATTCTTGGATCGCCGATCCTTTTGTCGTTTGTGGTATACAATGGACTTATTACATGAGGATAAAGAGTAGATTTTGTATACATTGATTTATGGTTTTGTGAATTCAATCTGAGATATCTACATTATCGATGTATCAAGGGTTTGTTTGTTGATGTACCCTATGTTTCTTTAAGATTCATAATACATAAAAATCTTCCTTCATATTATACACCTGTTCTTTCTCAAGATTTGTGCATATGGTAATATGATTTTATCTGATTGGTTTCCTTTGGAATAATTCAAATTGTCACCCCTCAGGGGACAAACAATTCAGTTTATTCATTGTCATTTTGTGCAATAATTCCTTTGTTAGCAAAATTCAGAACGAGGCTATGCTTACTAGGAGGGATAAGCTAAAATATGCAATGGACAACATGGGGTAGAAAAGTCGCAGTGCATTTAAAATATTTGGAAATATAAAATAATGCCAATGTTTTAGTAAATTTTAAGCACGTGTACAAATGAAATCATCATTGGTTAATATAAATGGTGTGACAACAATTATTAAGACATGTATGTTAATTTTTGTTCTCAGATATTCCGTTTTTTGTCTGAATTTTCACTTTTTTATAGGCAATTTATCAGGGACTAACACTTTTTTAATATCACATGCATGAGGAAAAAAAACAAGCTTTAGAAAGGTTTCTGCTGGGATGGCTTGTCGAAAGGGAAAGTCATTCAAACACCTCTGGATCTTTGTCCCTCTGATCCAATGGAGGAAGAGGCCCCTAAGGCGGATTCTTCTGAGGGAGGTATGGTGCAGTTTGTTGCAAGAAGAGAGTGCTGATACAGAACATCCATGTTTTCACCTCCCCTTACTGTGGGAACTTGCCATAGGAAGAGTAAAGCCAGATTTGGTTGAAGGCCAAAATACTGAAGTTGAAATATTGCTTTGCAGATATGTATCAAGACCATAAATGGATTTCAAAATATCATCAAAGTAAGTGTAGGTTTGCTATTAACTCTCTTATGACGATATTTTGGAGATTATCCATATCGGCAGATTAAGATACGCCGCGATGTTGTGGTACAGCCCTACACACGATCATCCCTTGCATCATGTGGGTAGATTACGTGTGGTCCTCGCATTCATTAGTTATTAGGATCCTTGAAAGTTGAAGTGAACGCTCTTCTCTGCCAACCAATGAGGACCCAAGTCAACAAAAAACCTTCAGAGCCTCCAACTGAATGTGCAATAAGAATATCCCAAGGATCAAGCGACAATACTGACTTTTATATAATCTTGGCCGGAAGAAGCTACATATTAGTCGTGAAACACTTTGGGCTCTTAAATGACACATGAATTGCATTAAAAGGATTTCTTCAAAACGTGAATAAAAGACTAACTCAAGGAACCTCACACGCTAACTCCCGCTCATGTTATAACAAGTGTGACCATTAAGTAACAGATGCTTATATTATACACCATCACTAGTGGTTTTTCAAGGCCAGGAGTAAGAACCATGTGATTCAGGAGATCCTTCGAGTTAAAAAGTACATAACTCTATATCAAGATTTTTCTTCTGCTGCCCTGAGAACTTGGAACTCTCCATGGGGCAGGTCTACTTAACCTCCATGCGTGTGGTGTTCTGCAAGGCCTTGAAGACACATTTCCTCTCCTTTCTTGTCCCTTCTCCCTGGCTCTGGGGTCTATCGCCAAAAAAAGTCAAAAAATACAGTCGGGCATCTCCGAATTAAAACTATTTGCCAAAATTCCAGGAGTATGCCTGGAAAGCAACTCCTGAAAGGAATAGGTGACCTTTCTAGAGAGCTCCTACTCCGGATGTACAGAATTCTTCATAGCAGAGGAGTCCACACACGGCAATGGGATCCCCTATGCAAATGCACATTTTTATTTTTATTTCAACTGGGAAAATATTTTTCCACGCGGAGAAAACCTTTCCCTTACACCGTTAGCAAATCTGGGTGTGAGCCATTTCCCTTCCCACCCTGAAAGGGACGTTATGCCAGCCCATTGCAGGAGTAAATTTACGACCATTTCCATGGTGGAAAGAGGAGAGATAGAAGTTTGGGAGTGTCTGCAAATGCATGATTGTGGGTATTCCCAAAACTCCAAAGCAAACCACGTCTTTAAACACTCACTTCCCACCTTTTTAGTCAGACTTCCGAGTACTGACATCTAAGCACTCGTGCAGGAGATCTCTGCCCTCATAAACTCAGGGCCGGCTTTAGGGTGGTGCGACCGGTGCAGCCGCATTGGGTGCTGACCTGGAGGGGGGGGCACTGACCTTGCTGTGTTTAGCAATAACTTACAATTTAAAAGCACCTGTTGCAGAGTTCCTTGTGCGTCCAGCTTTCAGGCAGCAATATAAATGTCATGATAACTTTTGTGATTAATGTTCCTGTTAGAGAGAGAGACCAGAGTTTTGTCTAGTGGCAGTATTGACTCTGCCATAAAGTACCACAGAGGGTTAATATGCCTGCTGCAAAGAACAGATCTGAATTTTACATGGATACCTGAGTAAAATCAGCCTTTACCAGCGCTTTAAAACAAATGAAATGTATGTGAGAGAGCGGCTATGGAGAGATGAGGGGCACTTTTGTCGTGTGGTAGTTAGGGAATCCGAGGAGGAGGTAATGGGGGGGGGGGGGGGCGCGCCAAAATAGATTTTCGCACCGGGCCCCCCCAGCACCAAAGCCGGCCAGCATAAACTGGTTCACATCTGCCAGAAACCTTTTATCAGGCATAAACATTTTTAAATTTAGTAGTCGGAATTTACCTTTGTGATTAGGCCCTTATGCCTTCTCTTAGCCCTTGGGGTCCTCAGCTTCACTCTCTCTTTCTCGCTCTTGTGTCATTATCATAAGCTCCCAAGATGGCTCAGAGAGTTAATGCTCGCTGCAGACATCTGTAATCTGCCACAGGTGGAAAGTTGAAATCCCAGCAAGGCGCACTTTGTCGTCTATTCTTCTGAGGTCAGTAAACTGAGCACCATTAAATCTGGTAATCGTAACATCTGTTATTAATTAGAAACAGGAGAAGTGCGACATAAAACAAGTTATTATAAATGCTGATTATTTCTCTTCTGCCACTGCCCCTACCCCCACGAAGCACACTTTTTCTACGGCATCTCTCATTTACTGCCAGTGGGTAGCACCGAGATAGGTAATGCTAACTTTAGTTAGTTAAAGCACTGCAAACTCCACGCCTGTGCCATGGACACAATATAAAAAACACAAATTAATATTATGATTGATTCTCTTTCTCCCAAATCCACAGTATTCCTGCAGCCAATGTCAGGTGATGTCTTGCCCTCTGGGATGTGTTTTATTATTTTGTTGTTAAAACCAAGTCACCGGGTCTGTTTCTTCCCTAATCAACCAGCCAAGTTTCTCCCGGGGGCTCTAGAGGAGGGGATCTTAACCCTTTAACATCTGTAGACCCCAACTTAATCATTATTGGAACCGAAGAACCCCACTGAATCATTACTGGAAATCAGGAACCCCCACCTGAACCATTATTGGAACCCAGTGACCCCCACTGAATCATTACTGGAAATCAGGAACCCCCACTTAATCATTGCTGGAATCCAGGGTCCCCCACTGAATCATTACTGGAACCCAGGGACCCCCTACTGAACCATTATTGGAACCCAGGGACACCAAGTGAGTCATATCTGGAAGCCGATGGCCCTACCCTAAGCATTTTCAATGATTTGGACCGCAAACCAATACACACAGACCACTCCGCGTTCATACTATATTCGGTTTGGAACACTTGCACTGTTCCCACGAATCAATCTGAGGACACCAACTTAATTTTTAGTCTCCAATTTCAAATTCCTTCACATTTACAGAACATTTTTTAATTTGACATTTTGCTTCTCTATATCTACTTTATTAATCTGTGGATATTATTTAATTTTCTAAGCAGTCACGGACCCGTGAGTAGACTTTGTGCACCCCGAAGGGTCTCTGGATCACAGGTTAAGAACCACTGCTCTAGAGAGATGAAAAATCCGACTTAATTACGGTGTGAGCTTTCGTGTCACTGCAGCTATTCTTATATTGTTTTTTTATTAAACTCAAATGCTCACTGGTGCTTGAACAATTGTGAAAGGAGCCCTGCTTGATGGGGTCTACCCAATTCCACGGAGAATGAATGTGGTGCTATAGAAGGTGATATTTGGAACGAGTGCACTGTTTAGTGTACATTAAAGGTGCCATGCAGTGAAGGGAAAAACATAATTATTTCTCCTCAGTCCTTCATCATCGCAATATCTAACAACTGGCATTTCATAACGCTGCTTTGTTTGATGACGTCTGCTTGGGGTTTGAGACATATTGTGACATCATTCACCAAAAGTCCCTTTAAAAGTACATTCACACATTACTAGAGTGCAAAGGTCAAATTCTATGTTACTACCACAACAGAGTGGTTATAACCTTGAAGTATTGCTAACCAGCTCAAACACTGCATGTTACAATGACTTTATAGATGAAAGAACCCGAGCGCATCCTCACGAGGCCAGACTTAACCCTTGTGCTCCGGGTTCTGGCTTATAACTTCTACCGCCAAACACAGCCCGGCAGCTCCACTGAGGGAAATATGATATATATTGTAGCGTCCTCCCCAGTCCGAGAGCATGCAAATGAATACGCGGCACATGGAGCTCGGTAACAGATGTCTTTATTCCTCAGCATAAGGTCACACGCACACTGCACACTCATTACATCCTAACCATTACTAACCACACCTTAACACCTCCTGGCAAGTTATGTAGTTCCTCTGTTAAGTCTGCCCAGAACCACAACGGTCCTAGCGCACATAGTCTCACGATGCTGTATCTCCCCCCTTTGTTAAATAAAAAGTATATACAACAGTCGCATCATATATCTTAAAAAAGTCGCCGAGGTGCTCGCACTGGTCGGCCAGACTGAGTGGTTGGAGGTGGTTGAGATGCACTCTGATTGGGCACTAATGGCAGAGGTTCTGATGCTTGATCTGTACTGTCAGGGGGGTGGGGGGGGGACTCATTCACAATTGCAGGTGCTGACGACCGTTGAGGTAGGTGCTTACAGTGTGAAAAGTCCTGTGTGATGGAATATCCGGAATGATGTGCTGTCACCATATGTCCTTTGCATGTCACAACCCTCAGGGCATTGACAGCAAATGGAGTGTCTGCTTTCCGCTTTAGTTTCTGCTGGATCATGACCCAGTCACCTTCATCAAAGGCTGTTTACTGAGCTCGTCTATGCCGATCTGCATATGTTTTCATGTTGCACTTTTGAGAAGTGTCTGTGACATGAACCTTGGCAGCATTCAAGGATCTGTCTACTGTCCAATGTGGCCGTTTGGTTTCGATGGCTTTCCCAGATATCAAGATGGCAGGACTCTCACGAGTGTGGAGTGAGGAGTTGAACGATGGGCACAAAGGGCTTCACACAGGCCTGAATTAACTCAATTCCCTCCATCAAGGCTCGTTGGATCACCCTTTTCAGGGTACCCATGAATTGTTCCACGACAGCATTGGCTTGGGGCCACAGAGGTGTACTCTTTTGATGCTTGACATTTAGTCTGACTACAAACTCCTTGAATTCTTTGCTATTGAACGCCAGACCATTGTCAGATTTGAGAATGACAGGAATGCCCCATGCTGCAAAGATGTCATCCAGCCGCTCATAGACCTTGTCATGGGTTATTGATGATAACTCCTCAACTGAAATTAAGTAAAGTGTGAATACTCATCAATGACTACCATGAGATGATGTCCGTTTCGTAAAGGCCCAAAGAAATCAACTGCAACTCTTTTCCAAACATGCGCAGGAAGGTCAGACATCGTCAATGGATGCTGCATCACTTTGGGGGAAAGGCAGTTGCAGAGATGGCACTCTTTTAGTTGTCTCTCAACTTGCTTATCTACACGCATGAACCACTTAGGGCTCTTTTGGTGGATACAATGCCACAATGTCCTTCATGGGCTAGTTCAATAACATGTTGTCTTAGGCTCTCAGGTATGACGGTTTTCAAGCCTCTCAATGCAACACCTTCCCTTGTAATGGGCAGTTCATCCTGTACATTTATGAATTTTTGAAATTCAGCATCGTCAGCAAAACGTCGAGCATTCTTCTTTCACGAATGAGTTGAAATGATGTCTTTGAGAATAAGCATGTTCTTATCGGCATTAGTAGCATCAATAATCTGTTCAATGGATAGGGCTGCTGGCGTGCTGTACCTCACAATGACTCCTCAGCAATCTTGGATTTCGAAACTTAGGGGTGGGCGAAGTAGGCGGAGTTTCACTTTGCGTAATTCCGCGGAGTGACAGAAAAACTTCACCCAATTCCGCGGAGTTTCGCGTTCAGCCGGAGTATTAGGTTTGGGCCATGCAGAGGACATGGGAATTAAACTTGGGTAAGTTAGAATTAGGGGAAGAGGTCTGAGGAAGGCCAGGCAGGTGTATGTGGTGATGGGAGTGGTGGGGTTACATATGGAGATGGGTTAATTATTTTCATGAGTTTTTACGATGAACTTGGAGTAGGGCGTGAGTGGGGGAGAACCGAGCTGGCCTCTCTAGCCCAGATTACCGGAGGCGCATACCACCCTGTGCTGTTGATGGCAGCTAAAGCATAGATTGATGGCCTCGGTGTGGTGTCAGCTGCCTGCCGTTCTCACGGGTTCCCCAGAGTCAACCCACAGGCCCTCCGCCCACCAAGATCAGCTTTGGGGTCCTTCTCCTTCCAGGCCAGGCAACGTCTCCAGAGGGAATCTGTTCAGAATGCTCGTTTTTGGAGCGGCTCACGGAGGGCTGGAGCCTTATCGAGGGACACTCAGTCACAAAGTTGCAAGTTAGCACAAAAACGGGTCATGGCAGGCAGGCCCGGGAGCCCAGCTGTTACTTACTGATGGACGCATCTTCTCGCAATGCTCGTCCTGCTCCTGCCAATGCCCACTCTGTGACTTGGCATGAGGAGGTTGTATTTAAGAGATATCGATCCCATGTCAGCTTCAGTGGCAAACGGGAGAAGACATGCACTGTACGAAGTTCCTTGGAGAACGTGAATTGGCGCTTGCACTGATACTGCTTTTTGTCGCATTGTCGTGAATGACCCATGACTTTGTAACGGCTTAGAAGCAGCCCACGTGTATACATTCATGTTTGACAGGTTTGAGGAGTGGCACAGGAGACAAGCTGTTGAACTTTTCGACTGGCATGGTGTTATTTGACACACCACTGTCTATGATAAAGGTTGTGGGGCAACCGTTGACGTTTATTGTAATCTTGCGTCAGTGTCCTGATGAATTCAGTTGTTGTGTGTGGTGGTTTGCCTTTGTTTTCTGCCCTTCCTTGCAACCAGCCAAACCTACATGTGCCTGACGTTCCTTGGTTGATACCATCATCGCACATCCATCTTCTTCACTGGCGCTTGATAATGATGTTGAGAAGCCTTTGTAGGATGAACTTGATGATGATCAACTTTGTCTGGTTTCTACTTGCCATACCTGATGTTGCTCTTGGGCATTGTGGGCGTGGCGAGAATGCTTCTGGAACCTTTTGGTATCCATTTTCTCTTTTTGCCGTGACGTATTCGGTTTCTTTTTCACGTTGCAAGCTGTTATGAAGTGTTTTTTTTCTTTCCCGCAACCTTTGCACTTCTGTCCTATGGCTGGACATTTGCCTTCATGGGGAAACATCGGAAACAACTTTTTCTTCTTTGGAGATGTCGACTTGCGTGCATCTACCTTGTGCTTGCTTTTCATGACCAACGCTGATTCATTTTCTGCTGTTCCTGTTTCCATATCAGCAGCTTGTCGATCTGCTCTTTCCTCGGCTCTTGCAGACATTAGTACTTTCTCTAAACTGAGCATCTCTCTCAACATGCGTCTTCTGAACGACAGCCATCGTATACTCTGAGGCATGGGGCTTCATCATTAAATTCACTAAACTTACAGTGTTTAATAAGCACGTCAAGTCTCTCAACAAACTCATCCATCGTTTCACCAGCTTGCTGTCTCGCTTAATTGAACATGTACCTTTCATAGTCAACATTCGGCATCGGATTGAACTTGGTTCCCAATGCTTCTTTGATCTGACGGTACGATATTGCCTCAGTCTGTGAGATTTTCTTCAGCACTTCTTTAACTCCTTCACCAGCAAGGTTTGTTAAATACTTAATGATTTTCTTATCATTTACTTCTTCTAGGGCATCTTTGAAGTCATCGAACGTCTCGATCCATGCCAATTTTCTTCATCTTGGAGTGGCAAGTGGCGGTTTCAGGAACACAGCTGCATCGGGCTTTGCGCTCCCTTCCGCAGCCACTGAAAAATGTCACTATTCCGAAGGCTTTTGCTGCGTCCACAGGAAGCTGTAGCTTCTGTAAGCACAACCCCATCCTTGTACTTGGGTTGTCTCACCCAGGGGTGTAGGAGACACAACATTTCTGGGGGGGACAGGGACAGCCTTGGGGACTTTCGATTGACCCTATAAAAATTTCCCGTGGTCCGTGAGCCGCAGATTCTGATAAACGTATACAATCATACTTTTGAAGGAAAATAGAAAGGCAGGCATGTAATCACAGTGTGCAAGTATTTTTTTATTGTCATTTACAACTTACCTACAATCTGCAAAGTAATTATATTAAATGTGAAAAAACATGTTTCTGTTTATAAGGGCTCTGGGTGTTCAGGGTTTTAAAGAGGTTTTAGGGTTCAGTTGTGGGTTAAGAAAGAGGATAGTAAGACCAGTAAAGGTGTTTTTAGCATTCAGAAGTGGGTAAGAGTACCGGGTACTAAGGGGTTTTAGGGTTCAGTGTTGGGTAGTGATAAATGGTGGTAAGGGTATTTTAGGTTTCAATTGGCAGGTAGAGATAAAAGGAGGTAGGAGGTGTTGGAAATTTGCCCTTTCTGCAGGGCCACCCCAATTTTCTTTTTGGCCTTTGTGCAGAGCTCTACTTTTACTGGCTATAGAACTCTGTGCACTTTACCCCTGATAACCATTGATAAAATGCTTGTGCTCATTCTTTCAACGTGGTAAAATTGGTACACTCCCGATTGGAATATTTACCTTATCTATAAGTCCCTAATATATGGTACCGACAGTCTATCTAGGGCCTGTAACTTGTCACCAGTGGGCTGCAGCACTCATTGTGATAACTACTATAGTGACAGAGTAAAGCATGCTTCCAGGCTTACCACTGAAGCCTGGTTTTGCTGTTTTAAACGGCCAATTTGGCCTGTCAAATTAAACCCTTTTAGCAGGCCTAACCCGTCCTTTTAAATATTAATAAGTC
The DNA here is from genome assembly GCA_963921515.1 of Calotriton arnoldi. Taxonomy (NCBI): domain Eukaryota; kingdom Metazoa; phylum Chordata; class Amphibia; order Caudata; family Salamandridae; genus Calotriton; species Calotriton arnoldi. Next base: position 1,671,471 of record CAWUFW010002017.1, on the reverse strand, counting down.
ACCTCTAAGGTAGGCCTTATTGCCCAAAGGGTATGGTACATGGTATTTAAAAGTAGGACATGTAGAAGTTCAGTATTCCATATGCTCTTACAGAGAAAAATCATAAAAGCTATTTTCTCTGTAGCAAGGCTGGTTGCTTCCATAAAGAAATAAGGGATTACATTATAACACCTTATAATACTTATTTCTGATTGGTAATATCTACAGAAATATTTCAAGGACTCTTTTTAATAGTTAAACAAAATCCAATTAAATGGTCAAGTTGAATATTTTCAAACTAGTTGAAAAAGGTATTTTTGAAAAATTACATTTTGCCTGCCTAAAGCCTCTGGAGGCCTTTCTATAAGAATTCAACAGTCACCTGGCAGCTTGGGGGCTCCCCTGGGGTGAACAGTGTACTGCTCCCAGGACAGAAACAATGAACATTGGGTATGGGGAAGTATTTTCCTCCACCTTGACAGGATTGTCTGGGGGCTGTGTTCAGTCCCAGGGTGCACTTCAAAGGGTTGGCCAAGCAAAGACCTTAATAAATATTTTATCAGGGTCCTCCACTGTCACAGGCAGATGTAGCTCACAACTGGGACTGCCTTCCTTTTGTCCTTCTAGTCAGCCAGGCACCAGAGAGATGCCCCAGAAGTGGCTTAGAGAGGCCACTGGGTTGGAGCTGTGAGAATTCTCTTTGACATTGGAGTGTCAAATCTTGCTTGAATGTCACTCCCTGCTTGACAGGTCTGCTGGGGTTTAACATATAACATTTGAGTGTGTACTACAAAGAAGGGAAACAGAATGCCAAAACATGTTGTGGGTATATACGGTCTGGCTGTTGAAACCTCAGCTTTGATTTTACCAGACTTCGGTCTCTCTGTTGGATGGGGTCCAGAAACTGCCTAAAACTGGATTTTAGTGTTAGATGTAGGAGGACACTGGGTTTACCATAGTATATTCACTATGCACACCCCCAGACCTCAGAGCCCAAGTTTAGTGTGGCCGAAGACTTCAGCCATCTTGAAAATGCCCAAAGTAGGTAGGGTTAGCCCTGGGAACCTTACATCATTGGTTAGGGCATCCCCTGGTATCATTCTCACCCACAAGCTTGAGCCTGGCATTAACGTAAATTCCCCAGCAACCCACTTCAGAACACTCCTTGACCTGAAGAAAATCAGAAGAGGGCTGAAGTTGCTGTCTGAGACCTGAGAAGAGCCCTAAAGGACTTGATCTGCTCACTCTTGTACCATGACAAAGAAGTGGACTCCAAGGGTCATACGGCTGACCTCCTGTTCAAGCTACAGAGATGCTGAAAGCTACAAGAGGCCTTTCCTGAAACTGCCCAGCTGATCAGTGGCACCTCGACCTGGAATGGTCTCTGCCTGCCATCTTGTGCATCTTTAAGTGCCTTCCCTGGTGTCCTGGGGGGATTTAGAAGTGTACTCATGTGGTGGATTGGGATATGAAAGACTAAAGTCAGAAGATAAGATCTTTGACAGGACAAACCTCGTTGGTGCATCTGACCTGTGCTCCATTGCGGTCCGCGTCAAATTGCGCCTAGGTCCCTAACTATCATGACCATTGACATTCATTAGCACTTTAAGCTTCTTGGTGCTATTTTACTTAAAACTTTAAAAATAATATCTCCAGTTCTCCTTATTGGGTTTTTGTCATGTGGGTGTATTTTTGTTTATTACATTCTGCTCTATTTTTCTAATGTTGGCATTTTTATTGGTTTGCATTTCAACTTTATTACTGTTTTAGTACTGCCTAAATACTTTACACATTACCTCTAAGTTAAGCCCATCTGCTCTGTGCAATAGCTACCAGTGGGTTACCTCCGGTTTAATTTGTGACATGAACTGTGATTATTACATGAGGCGGGTACTTACCCCCTCAGATACTTTTTGACAAGGAAGGGTTTGGGGATTAGAAGCAGGTAGTGGTAAAGGGGGGTAAAGCTTTTTGTAGCATCCAGGGGCAAGAAGTGGTAAAGGGTGTTTAGGGTTCAGGGGTGGGTAAAGGGAGGTAAGGTGTTTTTATGGTTCAGGACTTGTAGAGGTAAACGGAGGTAAGAGGTTTTTAGGGTTCAGGGGTGGGTAGAGATAAAGGGCAGTATGGTGATTTAGTCTTTAGCAGTGGGTAGAGGTATAGGAAAGTAAGGAGTATTTAGAGTTGGGGGGGTTGAGGTAAAGGGGAGTAAGGGGGTTTTAGGGTTCAGAGGTGGGTAGTGGCAAAAGGAGGAAAGGGGTTTTTAGTATTCATGGGATGAAAAAGTTGAAGGGTGCCAAGGGGATATTAGGGTTCAGGGGTGGGTAGAGTAAAGGGAAGTCAGAGATGTTTAGGGCTCTGGGACAGGTAGAGGGAAAGGGAGGTAAGGGGTTTCTAGGGTTCGGGGTGGATAGAAGTAAAGAGAGGTGAGGAGTTTTGGGATTCAGAGGTGGGTAGAGGGAAAAAGTTTTTAAGGCTCAGTGGCGGTAGAGGAAAAGAGCAGTGAGGGAGTTTTAAGGTTCAGGAGAGGAAAGAGGTAAAGGGTGCCAAGGGGGTTTAGGGTTCAGGAGTGGGTAGAGGTAAAGGGTGATAAGGATTTTTGGAGGGATTTAGGGCCAGGTAAGGTTAAAGGAAGGTAAGGGTTTAGTGGGATGTAGCGGTAAAGGGAGGTAAGGGCTTTTGAAGGTTAAGGGTCGAGTAGCGGTAAAAGGAGGGAAGGGATTTTTAAGGTTCAGGGGAGAGAAGAGTTAAAGGGTACCAAGGGGGTTTTAGGGTTCAAGGGTGGGTAGAGGTAAGGGTTTTTAGGATTCAGGGGCAGGTAGATGTAAAGAGGTTAAATTTGTTTATGGTTCGTGCTGGCAGTGTTAAAGGATGGTAATAGGCAGTGCTTTTAATGGGAACTGCAGATACTCACTAAAATGAGCTGTGAACAAGGGGGTCGGTTTGGAGCAGAGGTAGGGGCGGGGCTAGGAAGAGGGAAAATGGTAAAAAATTAAATGGATCGAGATTTTAAACAGGCGTTTCTGGTATCTGGAATATTTTTTTTGTATATATGTGTAAAAAAGTGTAAATTTAATATATCTAAGATTTTCCTTGTGTACGGATTACCTCAATACACGATACATAAAAACATTTTGTAATTCTATACCATGCACAGTAACGAATAGTGTGGGCACTTAAGAAAGAAAACTTGACAAATTATATACCATGAGCTCATTCCAACATCTGTGGTTTTCTACTATATTATCACTACGGTGCCCAAAAACTGCAAACCACATTACACCGACCACGCTGTCTTTACGTAGTTTACTCTACTCCATGACATATACATTGAAGATTATAAACCGTAGGAAAAGTAAGGTAATACCACTGGCCTTGTCCCTAGAATTAAACAAGGCTCTTTGCAAACAATGGTTCACCCCAACCCATTACTATACCGCACTTGCACCTCCAAGAATAACCTGGGCTGTTTTTTCATTAAGATGAAACGTAAATACATTTACAAACCATCAGCATCACAGCCTCAAACTATATGCCAAGGTGTCTTTTAATGCAAGCAATAGATTCCAATGAGCAGGAGGGTAGTTTAAACAAAATGGCCAGCTTTAAATGCATGCCTGCAGAGCAGCCCTACTGAGTATCCCATGTATGGCCTTTAAACGTGTATGGCTAGTACAAACCTTAACCCGTTTTAGACATGTTTAACCACTTTAGACCCTACCAGGAGAAAAAGTCTGTTATAACCTTTGCAAAGGGAATGGCCCCTTAGAGCCAAGGGACATTCGTTTTGAGCCAGTGCGCACCTCCCTCCCCAAAGAGAAAGGTAGACCCCCACTGGTGAGATCTAGAGGTTCTGAACTGCTACAAGCTAACCCTGGTGAGTGGGATTCAGAGACAGGACAGGCTGACTTGATGCAAGGCCTGTGGGGCTGGTAGCTATATACCAGCGAAGGTGACTGAAACAACAGCACCTGCACATGCAAACACACACAGGAACATACTGGCGTTCCCACGCGCTTACATATCAGTTGATACATTTCTTTTTACAAATACTTATCTTCGCTGATGTCTGCTCTGCTGTGCCTCGATTGCCACCCGCTCTGCTTCACTGTCACTTTTTCACCCCTTTACACCACAGCCTGGCTACAGAGATGTGCTGGCGCAGCCTGCTGCAACATCATGTTGTCATCGCTTAGGTTTCCTGTGGATAGGGTAAGCAGCAGATTCTGCCTCTGAGACTGACATGCTTCTCAGCAGCTGTTCAGCAGCACCTTTATATTCCACTGAGCTAAGCTTGCTTTGCAATCCGTATGAGTACCGGTACTCTCCTTGGCCAAGGAGAAGTGCCGGTACTCAAGGGGTGAAAATTCAGAAGTGCCGGTACTCAGTACCGGTGAGTAACGGCCCATTTAAAGCACTGGTAATAGGGTTTAAGGCTTCAGTGGTGGGTAGCGGTAAAGGGTTTTTAGGGTTCAGATGTGGGTAGAAGTAAAGGTGGGTAAGGGGTTTTAGGGTTCAAGAGTGCATAGAAGCAAAAGGAGGTAAGGGGTTTTAGGGTTTAGGGGGAAAAGTGGGAGAAGGAGTAAGGGATTTAAATAAAATGGTGGGATTTGGGGGTTTTAAATCCCCAAAACAAAGAAAAAACGGGGAAAAAAGAACAGTGGAGTTGGCCGTGCTGACATGTTAACTAACAATTTATTTCAGATCCACAGCAGATGTTAGCAGCGAGTGTTTATCTTGATGTCCCATCTTGTCAGAGATGGGTGCTTTGGTCATTGAGCTGCGGAAGGTTGATGCCAGATTCCCTAAAACAATCGGCCTGATGTTTTTCGCCCCATTTTGCAGGGCTAATTTTTAATAAAGTGAGGCTTGAGTTACTCATAAAGCTCCTGTCATCACCTTACCTGTTGATCTGGATCATGCCTTCTTCTGGGGACAAGCATCCCCAGGGCTGCAGCTTCCTCAGTGCCCTGCATGCTCATATTCAAGTTGCAGATAGGGAAGTGCTGAGAAGGGGCTGGGCGCCAGTGATCCTTAGCCAGCCAGCAGGTGGTGCATAAAGATCCCAGTCCTTCTCAATAGCATGTGCAGAATACAGACAGCAAATGAATGTTTCTCCTCCTCTTCCTTTGTTCTCACCCGTGAGGGTTGCAAGCAGCTGTAACAGGACTCTTTGAAGGTGCTCTGTGGGCGGTGGCAGGTCAAGAGCACTGCCTTGATCTGTAGCCCTTTCACTTGCTAATGGCCGTTCAAATGGTTTAGATAAGCGGAGAAAGTTCTTCTGTCCCCTCGTCCCCCCACTCCTGTCCCCCTCACTCCAAAATCTGGGGGGGATACATCCCCCGCATCCCCCACACTTCCTACGCCCATGGTCTCATCCAATTTTGAGGTTGCAAAGCGTTTCGTCTCTTTTCACCGGTGAGTGAATCTCCGCTTCTCGTACCTGGCTATCACTGCCTTTAGCGTTTGCTTGGCATGGATGATGGCTCTGTGCAATGGCACAGCTCAGTACCTCTTCCTTCAGCCTTGCCAGCAGGTTTTGTCGGGCTTTCCAGTCGTGCTTCTCTGTAGGGCCTTCGTCTTCTTTGAGGGCCGTATAAGGCTGGAGCGAGGCTTCGACTCCACGTATGCCAACTTCGAACTTCGATTTGGGCACACGTGGCATGCACGAGCAGTTTGCTGTATCATTGCAAACTCTCAGGGAGAGCAGTCTTGTTTTCTCGGGGCACGTATCCCGCATTCATTCATCGCCAGTTGTAGCGCCCTCCGCACGAGGAACATCCAAATGAATACGCCACTCATGGAGCTCGGTAACGAACGTCTTTATTCCTCAGCATACGATCACACACTGCACACCCATTACATCATAACTGTTAACATGTCCCAGCAAGTTACTTAGTTCCTCTTTTGAGTCCGCCCAGAACCGCAAGGGTCCTAGCGCACATAGTCTCACAACACTACATAAATTATCATTGCTGGGGAGGTGCATAAAGACCCTTTCAGGGTCTCTTGTGAATCACCGCCCCCTCCCACACTCTCAGAGAAGTCAAGAGCATATTACACTCGGTACATCTGCATATACACTGCATTTAGAAAAAAGTGTTATCCCTGGCACTGATTCTATACTGAACACTGCATATATATGGTATATTCAGGATGTTGTCCCTGGCACCGGTACCGTACAGAACACTGCATACACATTGTGTGTTCAGGATGTTGTCCCTGGCACCGGTACTGTACAGAACACTGCATATGTACTGTACATTCTACGCGTCATTCACAGCCCCTTCTCCTCTCATCTCCCCATACCTCTGGCCTTCCATTGACCCCCCTCTTTCCCTTCCCTGTACAGCCCCTTCTCCTCTCATCTTCCCCTCTCATCTTCCCGTATCTCCGGCCTTCCTTTGACCCCCCTCCTTCCCCCCTTCACCTCCCGCCCTCCCTCTCGACTCCTCAACTGTCTCCTCCTACTTATGATCTCTACTCTTCCCCTCTGCTCAACACCAGTAAAAATATCACTGTAACACCATCCACTCCTTTATACCACCATCTTTCCCCACCTTCTACCCTTGTACCCCAATACCCCCCGTTCCCCCACCTCTCCCTGTCCTCCTTCGCCTACTGCACTCCCTCCCTTAACCATCGAGCCACCCAACACTCCGTGCTCAGCCCTCCTCTCCCTGGAAAATAAACTTGATTCTCTCATCTCTTCCATTTCCCAGCTTGAAGCGTCCATCTCACTTTTAAGTGCTAAAATATCCCCCTTCCCTAACAACCTCCCGAGGAGTTCCTTGCTCCTGCGCCCCAATAAAGCCAACCACAGTCTGTCCTCCGCAGACATCGCCAACTTACTGGCTAGCTACAAGACTACCAACGTCAATCCCCCTCCACTTTCCTCTCCTAAAAATTCTACTCAATTCACTATTCAGACCATCTCTTCTGTCAGAACTAACCAGCCTTCTTCTTCTTCCCTGGCACCCTCATACAAGAATCTTATCCCTATCTCCCTTAACAGCCCAAACACCCCCATCACCAAAACAGTTGCGTCAGAGCTGCATTCTTTGCTCCACAACTGCAGATCTGCAATCAAACACAAACTGGAAATCTCTGACACTATCACCCACTACAATCTTGACATGCTCTTCCTCACTGAGACCTGGTTTAATGACTCCTCTCATACTTTGATCTTCTGATACCTACCGACTACTCTATCCTCATAAATGACAGAACAGACAAAATTGGGGGAGGTGTCGCCATCATCTTCAGAAACTCCCTTCAAATTAAAGCCTTTCCTACCATCTTCTTCCGTACATTCGAATGCCTATCCCTAGAACTTCAAGTACATCACGGCTCACCCTTCAGGTTCCATGGCATCTACCAACTGCCCGGTAACTGCTCTTCCTTTTTGGAGGAACTCACCGACTTCATCAGTGACCAATATTCTCAAAGTGACAGGCAGATCTTCCTGGGTGACTTCAATCTCCACTGGGGCTCTTTGGAAGACTCGGCTGCCAACAAGCTTGCCACCTTTCTCTCAGCCAATGATCTTTTCCAACACTGCTCGGAAATTACACACTCTAAGGGCTCAATTCTGGACCTTGTTATTTCAAAAGCAGACCTGCTTACTATTGCTCCCCCCATCCATGTAGACTGGTCAGACCACTTCCTCATTCCCTTCCGTTTTCACCTTTCGCACGTTATAACTTTCGGCCAACCCAAAAGGGCAACTACCTGGTTCCGCAACACTAAAAACATTGATCTTGACACTTTGTGTGATTCTGCTATGCGTTCACTTCCTAGACTAGACCCTAACGTGGATGTCAACGATCTTACCTCCCATTGCCTCTAAGTCCTAGCAGTCGAAATCGATAATGTCGCTCCACTCCAAAGCAAAAGGAAAAGACCCACCCCTCAGCACCTTGGTTCAATAAAGCTCTCTATGATGAAAGGAAGAACCTTAGAATCTTGGAGAAACATTGGAGACAATCTCCATCCACCTCCAATCTCTCTCATTTACGTTCGGCAAGATCCAAATACCACAAGCACATCTTCCATGAAAAAGCATCACATTTCAGATCCCTCCTCAACTCAGCCAAAAACAGACCCAAAAACTTTTTGACCTCATCAAAAACCCAAACTGCTCTCCCCAAACCATCAAGCCTGAGGATTCTTCAAAGAAAGCAGCAGAATTCGCTATATTCTTCGATGAAAAGGTCAAATCACTGGTGGATCAGGTCACCCACCCCACCCCCTTGAGGAGCGAAAATCCTTAGTCACTTGGCAGAACTTTGCCGCCATCTCGGAAGATGACCTCCTCAAATGCATCCTCGAAACCAAACCCTCCAACCATTCTTCTGACCCCACCCCTAGTGTCATCGCCATTGATTTCTACACCAATACTCTCTCTTACTGGACCAGGCTAGTTAATCTCTTCCTCAGTCAAGGCTCCCTCCCAGCTGCCCTCAAAACAGGACAAGTTACCCCTCTTCTAAAAAAAACCTCCGCAGATGCGAATGACCTCCACATGACCTCAACAACTTCCGCCCCATCACCAACCTCCCTTTTCTTTCAAAAATCACAGAAAAATGTGTTGCGAAACAACTTTCCCTTCATATTATGGACAATAATCTCCTTGACGTGTTCCAGTCTGGCTTCATTCAAAATTGCAGCACTGAAACAGCCCTGCTGCAAGTGATTGATGATGCGCTGCATATACTCGATTCTGGGGAATCGTGCCTTCTGATTCTTCTTGACCTCTCTGCAGCCTTTGACACTGTTAATCACAACACCCTCCTTAACACTCTTCAACAGAGAATGGGCTTGGAAGGCACAGTGCTTAAATGGTTTGCCTCATTCCTCTTGGACAGATCCCAAATGATCAAGATAGCGAACAGTCTTTCGTCTCCATTGGCGGTAGGTCAAGGCGTCCCTCAAGGTTCTATCCTTGCACCCACTTTGTTTAATCTCTATCTGGAACCATTAGGGAACCTCCTAAGTAAATCTGGGATCCACTACCATCTCTATGTGGATGACACTCAAATCTACCTCAAGGTGTCTTCCTCACATGATCTCTCACTACTTAACTCTACTCTCAACTCTATTCACAACTGGATGTTAGTTCACCAACTCATTCTCAATCCCTCCAAAACTGAATTCCTCCTCCTATCTACCTCTCTCTCTCCCCGCCTCCTGTTCAATCCTGGATGGATCAGCTGAATTTACTCAACAATAAACCCATCATTGTCGACAGCACTAAATCCCTAGGTGTCATACTTGACAAAAGACTCCACCTAATCTCCCACATCAACTCCATTGCCAAGAACGCACGTTACCATCTGCGCCTTCTATGGGGGATTCGTCGGTTCTTCCCGGAGAAAGACCTAAAAACCTTGGTCCAATCGCTAGTTCTCTCTAGACTGGATTACTGCAATTCTCTTCTGACTGGCCTACCCAAATCTCACCTCTCCCCCCTCAAATCCGTCCTCCACTCAGCAGCTCGCTTTATTTCAGGGTCCAAACGAAGTGACCACATCACTCCTAGCCTGTCTTCTCTTCGATGGCTTCCCATCGAGGCAAGATCTATTTACAAAACGGCCTGCATCACCCACAAAGTCTTGCACACTTCGTCCCCTCGTTACCTGGCGAATAAACTGAAAATGTCTGGAGGCTCGAGACCTTCTCGGAATGCGGAAAAGTTTCTGCTTGAGCCCCCCTCCTTCAAAAGGGAAAGATCGATGGCTCAATCGTTCTCAGGTAATGCGGTGAGAATCTGGAACTCGCTTCCTCCATTGCTCCGTGCCACCACCTCTATCCGGATCTTCAAAGCTGACCTCAAATCTCTTCTCTTCCAAAGACACTTTCAGAACTAATACCTTCATTCTCAGACCCCTCTAGGAAGTTCGTTCATCATTGTAAATTTGTAATATTTTCTTGTACATTCCTCACCCTTGCTTGCTGTGTTTGATATTGTGTTCTTGCCTTCTATGGTTTTCCCCTACCTCTTCTAGTCTCCTGTTTATTTTTGTAACGCTCTATTTTGTAACATTTCTCTCATGTAACGTAACTGGTTCTATTGTACAGCGCTCTGACACCTTCGGGTAAAGTCCGCGCTTTATAAAAATGCATTAAATAAAAATAAAAGAGAAGCTGAGAGCAATGATCAGTCAACTGTGATAGAAGCGGAGGTCCTGGAACAAGGAATGGAGAGGCACACGATGGAACAACATTGCCATCTGCTGGCAAGGAAAGGTATAGCTCACTGGCCGCACTATTACAGCATGCAGACTCCAATATCATCTCATCGATGACAGAGAGCACGGCACTAGTATGACGGCACTGGCTGAGGTAATGGATAGAGGAGCGACAGGCACTGATACCGCAGAGCCACCTCGTAGCTGATCAAATGATGTCAGAGGTCCTGGAAAGAGAGATTCCTTTGCAGAAGGGAGACAGAAAAGCTTGACAAGAGTATGGTCCAGGAAGTGACCCTGGAGGGAGGGGCGACATAAAGGCAAGACTATCACACTGACTAATGTTAGTTTTAGCAGACATTAATACCATCTGCCAGTGCAACGCTTAAGTACAGCAATCAGAGACTGAAAATAGCTCAAATGGCCTTTGGAAAGGGTCTGCCACTACACGGCACCACATGTGAGGCTTTCTGTATCACTTTTGATCCATCTGACCTAGAAGCAAAAACATTTTTTTTTCAAATCTGAAAATATACAGCAAATAGTGGATTCTGTGAAAAACACATAATTATGCAGAAAACGCTGCAGCCGCATAATCTCAGACCTAGTCGGCCTGGTTCATATAATCCATTAAAAGATTTCCTAGTGGCTGGCTGGAGTATGACTGAGTTGAAGGAGGAAGCATAAGACACTGGTACGGCATTAGCACTCAGTGATTAACCAGAGTACTGCAGTGGTCAAGGTACAGAAAAGTATGAACACAGGATGGGCAACAGCCACACCTTCACAGTCATTTAGGAAAAAAAAGTCTCATCTTCACCAGCAACAGTCTGTCAGAACCGTGTGTGTGCCACAAAATCTGCAACCCGTGCAGAAATATTACCACACATCATTCCACAAAACACTGAATCTGAAACTGATATCCAGCAGTAAGGATATCCAGGATGCATGGTATCTCCTGATTTGACTACAAATTAAAAATTAGCCCCCACTTGGTCAGAATATAACCTTGTCCCATTTCCTCGAGGGATATGACTGACACACACTGTTGCAGCTGTGACACCAAGAACCCAGAACATGCCTGCTTGGTTTCTGGGTGGAAAGCAGAATGGACACTAGTGAAACAGCTACACCTGGAGGCAAGAGAAAGCATGGCACTGATAAAGTGGACAGGCATACATTGAGACCTAGATGCCACAGAGGCTCTGTTACATAACATGGAAGCAGAGGAGATAGACCAGTGTAGCATTGATATGCAGTGGCCAATCAGATTGTGGCATGGACTATGGTCATGGATGGTGGTTGCAACCATTTGTACCGCACAAGCCAAGACTGAGTGCGACAACGTCTCAGTTTAGGCGGAAGCAGCCACTCGTGAAGCTGCAACACATAGTAGTTGCTCAGAGTGCACCTTTGAGTGATGGATGGTGGAGACACTGTTGTAATGTTGGCACCTAGTGGCCAGCCAGAGTATGGCAAGACTGTGGCACTGGCGGCTGCCTGCAACCTTTTAACCACCAAAGGGGGTCACTGTGGAGCCAGTCTCTTGGAAATTAGGTATTTCAAGATGGAACAATCAGGGAATAATGACCGACAATAGAGTTATCTTTGACTGCTCTCTTTCTTTCTCTAATCACATCTCCTCTATTACCTCCTCATGATATTTTCAATTTTATAATCTGCAGAAAATCCGTCCATTTCTTGCCTTTCACAGTAAGATTCTCACTTTACTCTGACCCTCTCTTGCCTTTATTACTCCCCCTCCCTCCAGTCAATCTCACCACCTGCTCTCTAGTCCCCCTCCACTTTATTTTTAATTCTTTTATTCAATTTCTTTTTTGTTCCCTCCTGCTGCTCCCGTTTCCCTTTTCCTTACTTCAGCGCGCGAATCTCGAGTTCAACCTCGGTTTTTCTGTATCACTTTCAAATGTATTTATGGTCTTCCTTCCATATCCTTCCTTGCTTTTTACTCTCCCCTTGCAATCTTCGCTGAGCCTTATCATTTCTTCTGGCTTTTCCTCATCTTCCCTGTGCCCAGTCTACTCTCTGGCATTCTCATCATTTGACCCCAAAGCAGAGGAATTCTGCTGCACTCCCATACTTTCTGCTCATTTATGAAATATATTTTGCTCTTGGCTGCCCTTTCTCACCTGGTGTTTTCATGCTGTTCACATACCATTATTTGCCTGGTTGTTCTGTTTTAAGTTGCTTGCAAAGTATGTTGAGGAAGTTATATTATATATATATATATATACACATAGTAAAATACGGTGGGTGTTTGTGCAGCATTCTGGGCATTTCACTGGAGTGGGCACCACATTTTGCAAGAACTTCAAGATACCTTAGTTTTTTTTTTTAAATGGTGGCCTGCGGACCAAAAGACAGTCCTTGGACTGTGCGAAGAGACCAGAAGTGGTACAGGAGGCTGAAAATAAAAGTGACAAGCAGAATATCAAATGAGAGACACATTGAAAGACTGAGTTAATTTTGTTCAAGCCTTTAGACTAAACCTGTGCTTTAATTAGACAGATATTTGCCCCAGTGTTGGAGACAAAAGGTAATACAATCTATTTGGAGAAAGGCCTTACTACCAGCATGCATCTGACAGTATGCAGTAGGAGGTGGTTAGTGACCCACCTTTTTACTCTGACATCTTTCTCTGACTTGATTTCTCTGACATCTTGTTTACTGCAAAGAGACCTTCCATAGAAAGGGTTTCAGGCAGGGGTAAAACTAAGATTTTGGCTGAGAATTAATGCAGAGTTTGCTCCAAAGTGCCAGAGCCTTACAAAGAAACAGTGCTGGAGGCCCAGATAGTCACCTCCCCCTGGTGGTGCCAACAACAATCTGCACCTCCACAATGCAGCACCGAAGTAGGATGGTGCTGCGACTGCATGCTGTCGACTCCTGGGAGCTGAGCACTGCTTTCCTTTGTCAGAAGGCAGGTTCCTCCATATCATGGCAATAACCTCTTGGGTTAGGTGAGTTGTCCAGATAAGGCTGGGCCAAGGGTGTCCTCACTCCATGGAGACTGCTTTCCAAGATCAGGAATTTCCCCAGCGCAGTAAATATTCAGTGGACATTGAGCTTTCAGGTTGGAATATCCTGATAGGGCATCGCGTGGAAGGGATTTCGAGTCAGTCTTTGCAATGTGCACAGGACCCACTGAGGAACAGGAAACTTGACCACAGCTTGATATATACTTTTGAACTGAATAAAATCCTGATGAAGTTCCATTTTGGGGACGAAACGCGTTGGTTGGGCTGATGTTGGAGTATTACTGAATGATTTAATAAAAGGAAAACTTTAGAGGGAAACACAATTTCATGGCTCCTACTTTATTGGATGTAGGAAGGACTGTATTTTACATGGGATAAGGTTCTCAAGAAAACGCTACAATATCAATTTCAACTTCTTGAACATTCTATAAAAAAAAGTTTTGGGGACTCCTTGAGCACTCCCTTTTTGTACAGGATTCGAACGTCCCGATTACTCTGGCATTGGATGAATTTTACCCACTATCTGAACTCAAGCGAGGAATGGTAGATGAAGGATGTTATTCCAGTTAATTAGGTTTTGTAAGAAGAAAAAAACAGGTCTCAAGGTTGTGCTAAGGCTTCAACAGAGAAGTCCAATGTTTCGGCCTCTGGGGGGATAGTCTCATTGGATCCCAAAAAGCTCTAGTGGCAGGATCCCAGGGTCTAGTTCCAGTTTCAAAGATGACAGACGAGAGGGGTTCATGACCAACAGCACAGCTCCTTGTTGTGTGCAGCTCACCAAACTAACAAACCAAGCCAAGGAAACTCCTTGAATTTAAGCGTCATGACATGTTTCAAATTATTATTCACAGTCGCCGCTCTTGTTCAGAGGTGCTGGTGTTGAAGATCCTGAGTACACTGAAAAGCTCATGGAATCATGTAAAACTGGTGACTGCGTAAGGTATGTCTGTAAAATAAAAAGTATGAACATCCACTGGGTTACTTAAAGACTAACATTGTGAGCTGAAAGTTCATTCGTGACAAGGACAGAAAACTTGGAGTCCGCGAGGTAGCAACAAAAACCAACTATTTGGAGAGAGCCCCCTTATAAACACTCAAACTTTGCTTGCACCAACCTGCTGCTTGTCAAGGAGAGATTTGACTCAGGGGAGTCTCAGGTTCGCAGTTCAGGAGATCTGGTTAGCGAACTGGAGCAAGCCGCTGAAGTCTGCACTGCTCCGAGAAGACCCACAGCTCTTATAGGAGGGGGGGGGGGCACGGCCAGTTACACACTTCACCTTACAGAACTATAAATTCTTACATATTTCAGTCAAGTTGGAATTTACATTTAAAAGGTCCAATCTTGCACACTGAAAATTTTGAGCCGAACTCATCTGGTATTTAGAAAGAATATCATCAAATAGAAACTAAAGTTCAACATCTGCTTTGTTGCAACTGAACAAAGTGCCAGATGCCTAGGCCCATGCAAGGCATGTCCAAAGCTCACTAAAACACAACTAAGTTCTAGCAGTTATGGAACCAAGACACGCCTACAAAAACAACCCTCAAGATTACACTATTGAACAGCCTGACTATTTCACACCACACCATACATGGGCACTAACGAGCCAATATCACCACATCTACCCAGGAAAGAACAACATAAAACAAACAACAAAGGACGAAATGCAACACACACATTGTGCTCCTCAAAGGAGCAAGCAAACATTGAACCCTCACTCATGTCGTCTTGCATCCTCACTCGAACACGAGGCAGGCGTGCAGACATGGCCAAAGACTTCTCGACCACCATGCAGGGCACATGCCTGGTTTGTCAAGTCCAACAAAACATTCACCCGACACACCCTATCATACAATGAGCAAGTAATCAGAAAAGGAAATAAATGAATATAACCCTCCAGAGTGCTTCAACTCCAACATCCAAAGAACACAAGGGCACGTGGTATAGAGGTCACAAGAACCATCATGAGACTTACGTACCAACAAAATGGTGGCAGACAGGGTACAAATAAGAAATCATTACCCTTGTGCATTGTGTTACACACCAGAACAATAACCACACAAGCTTTTCTATGGATCATACCATAGTAGGTTTTAACACCAGCACTAACTTATCTGATATTCACCATTCTGACCTCCGGACAGCAAAGTGAAACCCTGCAAACACCAGACTTGCACATCAACTACTGCTGGCCCCATAACCAACGGAAGGAGCTATCCACCACAACTATCAAGTCAACACCATCCAAGCACTCGCCCTTTCCAACCCCATACGGGAAAAAACACATACCAAGAGGGAAATGGGCCAAGTCATTGCACCTCCACAACAATGCACCTGAACACACCCCGGCATCCAGCAGCACAAATGTAGTGTTTCACAGTGTAGAAGAACAGGTTGAAGCAGAAGGCGAAACTCTCCTAGATGGTTGGGTACCATTGCAGATGGTGTAGGCTTGTCTTACGGGAGGGTGGTGCTGGCTTCCTTGGTCCTCCTGCATGTCCCAGCATTGCTCATTCTTCTTCTATTCCGTGCATGGGACATTAACACTAAAGTTGCTGGCTCTGATTTCAGAGAATAAACCAAAATGCCGCAAAAAGGAGATTTGTGGCACTTACCTCCACCCTCCGCCTCCCCACCCAGTTGCAGCATGTCAGTCCATAACCTGCAAGAAGCAATCATTCAACAAAGTATTGTGTTTTGTGCACCTCCCTGTACACTGCATGCACCTCTGTAAATAGAGCTTCCGTTGAAGCTTCCGATTTGTCTGAAGCCAATTCTCGTCCCTGGGAAGCATTACAAAATGTCTGCCACTGCGATCAATACGGAGACACTGGGATGTCCAGTTCCCATGGGATTTGCTTAAGAGCACAGGGTGCCTTGCATCTGGTAGGGGCTCTCCACATTTTCACATGGCACAAGATCAGAGTTGAACAGGCACCAACGACCTATGACTCCAGACAAAAGTTGGTCCTCTGGGTTAGTAGATCAGTTCTCCTTTGGACTTCATCGAAGTTCAAAGCATCAACATAGGGGGGAAGGCCTGGACCAGATCCAGGACATCTGCTGCTGCCACCTTGTAAGAGTCAGGGATAAACTCTAGGACCCTAAGAAAGCCTGCGGTAACTGTGGCGTAAGGAGCAGGAATGTGACCTGCCTGCTGTGACTCTGGCTTTACGACTCTCATTAACTGGGAGGGTTCAGCTTTTTAGATCAGTGCTGAGAGGACCAAGTACCTGAAGTCAAGGTGCTATCTGATACTGGAGTATTACTATCAAGTCTGTCACTATGCTTTGCACAAAGACTGAGTGTTTCTCCACATCACTCATTCTCTTTATCTGGCGTTGCCACTGCTGAGTCACCGATGGTACGGAGTGAGCTTAGGGGTTTCTAGGGGGAACCACTACCTTTTGGTTGGGTGACCAAAACGTACTTTGTTTCCTGCAGCCTCGTTTTCTCCTTTGCCTTCCCTTCTGTAGTATTTACGGGCCCTCCCACACTTTCCAGGAGCCAGCTATGGCCACCAGGATGACCAGAAAGGATGCACCTCCACGGGACCTGCATCCGGAGACTGAGCCCTTCGGCCCTTGGTGTTGATCCAACCGGCATGTCTGCTGACCAACCCACACTGCACACATGAGCATCCCTGAGACCCTTCCTTCTGCATCACCTGAAATTATCAATACCCTTACAGGGCATAGCCAGTGGTTAATTAAAGCCGATGGTTGCAAGTGGGGTCCACCGGCACTCGTTTTTGGAGACCGGGACTTATTTTTCCTCGACAGACTCTGAGCCGGAGCAAGAGAAGAGAAAGACATAAAAGAGGGAGAGAAGGAGGTGAAGGACAAAAACAGTGATAAAGGGAGAAAGAAGGGATGAAAAAGAACCACCAAGAGTGAGATATAGACGCAGGTCGATATGTCTGGTGGTGGATTAAAGAGGCATGAGATGGAATCAAGACTACGCAGCTTTGGTATTCGGCGCCCCAACCTTCAATAGCCCCGGCCAAGGACTTCTGAGCAAAACTTTGAGCCCCTGCACTTATTCTTATTACAAGTTAAGGCCCCAGGGGCAGCACTTTTCCACACTTTTGGTCATGTCAGCTTTATGAAGTGCCACCTCGTGGCCACACCTGCTAGTAAGACAGGAAAGCGACACCGCAGAACTTTTCTGAACAGCTCACATCCGCCAGGCTTCATCGTAAAATATGAATGCGAATATTTGTCCGTGTCCCTAGAACCACTCCCTGCCCTAACATGAGAGAAGACAGTTTCTCCTCAGTTGGGGGCACCCGCATTTTCTTTGACCATTTAACATTTATTTTTATAAATATGAATTTTATTCAGTTTCTTAAAGTGTTCGCAGTTCTATTTATTGCACATAGTTTATGTGTCTGCTGCATTTGTAAATCTGCAAGACTACATCTCGGCTGCTCGCTTTCTCTACAACCGAAGAGTCAAACCCAAAAGATCTTGCTATTGAGTGAGATTTAATTACTAGGAGTCCCAGAGGCATCAGCCAACAATTATCAGGAGAGACTGGTTGTCCGAGTTCCTTACGTCCTGGAGAACCTGCCCACCAACAAAGAACACGTCAGCTTCACATCATGGAGGACACCATCCATTGCTAATGATCTCTGTTTACGTTGATTGCTCCGGAGGGGATTCTAGTTGCATCTCCCCTCCCCAGGCTCCTCTGATCCAAAATGTGATAAGTGCCTGACAGCTGGAACCCTTTGAGAAATTATCTTTTAAGGTCCTATGTGGTCAAGGAGGTTTGGGTATGATTGCACTAACCAGTTTTACAGGATGCACGAAAGCCTTCCCTGAAACTACAAGATGTGTTTCCATATAATGCAAGCCTCCCGTACCACTGCGCATCTTGGTGTAGAATAACAGATGGATGGAACAGTTCAATTGATCTCTGCTACTGTGAATTACTCAAGACGCATTCTAGTCTATTGATTGTTTGCCCATTTTCCCACTCCTGACAGACCAGTGATATGCAAATTAGCCTCAGTCCTGCTCCAATAGGAACTGTCCAGCCAGAATGGAAGCCACATGACCTCCTTACAGGAAAACAAGCAAACCGAGACCTGATAGCTCCCAATGGCTGAGATTCATCCAAGCATTCCATCATCACTTGTGTGTTTTTCTAGGCTTTACAAGCCCTATCTGTGAGGGTAATCTCAGATGTGGGGGCCATGATCACTGTGACATAGGACTGAAGCTGCACTTTACTGAGTTGACCCAACAAGGCCGAAACCGGTCTGGGGTTGCTTTTGCTTCCGTTTTTCATCTTTTGAAATCAGAGAATTCAAATTTTCTATCTCATCGAGAAAAAACTCTTTTGATGGCTTAGCTGCTGGCACCCCGATGAGTGCCAGAAACGTGTCTGAGTTGTACTCCCAGATTCTTCTCCCGATTTTCCACGACAAACAAGACAGCCTCTTCTTTCAGGGGTGTTGCTAGTCTGCAGGGTTTGAACGGGCGATTGTGTAGGCACAGAGATAGTGTTCTAGACCTAAGGTTTTTCTTTTGGTCCTGGAGGAGATCCAAAGCTACCATGCTGGAATGACTGTAGTTTTCCGTATACCAAGAGGTGCCAGCTACAAGAATGGGAGAAGTGGTTACCTCGCCGCCAGCTTCACCTCAGTTGTGTGGGTTATCACTTATCTTGGTCTAGGTACCAACAGTGTAGGTTGGAAGAAGATGAGGTGGCCATGGCAGAGGAGGAAGGTGGAGAAAAATAATGCAAATTGTGTGGCAACTCAAGAGAAAAAATATGCTGGTGTTAAGGTTCCAGCTGGTTCTGCTATGGACACATGTTCCTTAGGTCACTAATAGGTCTACTTTCACACACCCAGTGTCCCATAGATTTACTTTCGGTAAAGTGTGCGACACTTAAGATGGTGAAAATGGCCTTTTCGAAATCAACAAGTGGACCATCATCTTCAATATCCTTGTTAAATTAGGTGAATAGTTTAAATAATGGTAACCTAGTAAGAGCTCTGGTCTGCACATGGCAAATCCCGGATCATTTATTTGTCGGATGCAATGTTTTTTTCACCTTCGCTTTAGATACCGGTGCCGAGGCGTCAGCTACTATGCGTTCGCTTAAATGCTGTTCTGTTCTTTCTTAGTGCAACTTTTGTTCAGATGAACTTTACCCGACATTGGGCAGATCAGGAGACCGTACCTGGAATTATTTAATTTTATTACTCAGTCGACTATAAGGGGACGATAGTATACAGGCCAACGCCTGACAAGCCACATTTGTACTTAAGTTGTGGGGCGGGAGTATGTGTAACCGTTTTTAACCAATGGCCAGCAAGGTCTGATGTGGTTTTTGTTCAATACACATAACTGGGAGACCATTGGTTCGAGCTAGACTACTTCTACAAAGACTAGTCCAAAATAGCTGAACAGGACACTTGATTGTGGTGCTATTAAAATGATGTCCTGAAGACTTGTACATTGGAGCCAAATAGCCACATGTGAATACAGAATTAAAAATCTTCATTGCATGAAAAGTCATGAAACTTCTATTGAAGCTTTATTTGATCATAGAAATTACGGCCTTAGTAAGACACCTGAGCTAGACATTCATTTGCCTTGCTAGTTTTAAGGATTTCTGAGAACAGATTAGGGAGGGATTTTCTAGGCCCTGTCTGGATCCTGCCAACAAGTTGCCAAGTGGCTATGGCACCTGCCCTTTGTTGGATTAAGAGTTTGCTAGACTTTTTGAGCTCATAAGGGGTTTCCTGCAAGATCTAAAGCTAGGGAGGTGAGGAAATTCTTTAAAACCCTGGAGGCCAGCGAGGGTTACTGTCTAGGGAGACATCTTACTTGGAAAAAGGAACCTCTGTCACCTGGGCTTGGCTATGGTCCGTGAGATTCCCTTCCTCAAATTGTCAAGACTCAAGAAACTTGACTTTCATCATTCTGATGTAAAAGAGGGAGCCGGACACGTTAGGAATAGCTAGGGACTGATATAAGTGTATCTGCCAATGATATGCTTTACAGCCTACGTTAAATACCCATATTAGATGCACTTAGCAGTTCAAGGCTGAAGAAGCTAGACAGAAGACACTTTTTTGGCTTCTTGAGAAAAACAATACGAGCTGCACTATTTTCGCTTATATCACCGTCTGGAAAGTCTTGGTTCTCCGCACATTCACAGGAACAGATGAGTCTCTGGCCGGCATCCAGCTGGGGGAGACAGATCTCTCAGCCTGGAACTGGCTGAATGAGTGGTGTGACGGGTATGCCCAGATGTGGGTCCTGTGCTCACTGTTCCACAAGACTCAACCTATGCCATCCTGAAGAGGCCCACGTAGGCCAAACCCAGCCTGCGGATGCTCATGTTCCATCTGCAGGGGACCTGGCCTGGTAGTTCAAGCTGGACTGTTCCTTTTGGAGCAGTATCAAGATTATTGGCCTATGTCTGCTCTCTATCTGGAGTATCACAGTGGGTGAATAGTGATGGACTTGAATGCAGCCCAGTGGCCAAGATTAATTCAAGCAGTCCTACCATCTCACCTTCTTGTTTGTTACAATAGACGCAGTGGTGCAACGAGTATATTCAGCCGTAGGTCTCGTGCTCACTGTACCACAGGACTCAAGCAATTCCTCAATGACAAGGGTTAAGTAGGCAGAAACCGATATGGGGTTGCCCGGGTCCTGTCTTGAGGGAACCCAGCCTGGTCATTCAACTGTTCTATTGGAGCAGGGCTATTGCTACCTTTCAAAAGCCTGATCTCGGTCTAACGTGCTATAATGGGTGAAAAAAGATGGACTAGAATGCGACCGGAGCGATCACCAGTGGCTGAAATGAATTCAAGCATTCCTTCCACTCACCTTGTTGCTTGTTTAAGATGACTAGAAAGACTCTGGGACCAGTCTGTGTGCAGGTTTACTAAATGTTCTGGAACCAATCCTGAAGATTTCGCAAATACCATCTAGGTTATGGGTGTTCAAGGTTCGAGGAGGCTTCATCGATTTTCAGGGTAATGAATGATTATACAATTGGGTTTCCATTCACTTCTATATTTATAAATGTCACTCAAACAACGGGGTGGAACTGGAAATCTTGCACCTGGACCAGATACCCTTGCTCTAGGCGCTACTATCCAGGCAACATCAACGCAGAGAAACTATGGCAATCAACTAGGGTAACTAACTTTGTCCCAATAGCACAACATCTTGTGAACACTCTGGGTGAATATTCTTGGTGTACCACTGCCCTATATAGTGGACATTTAAGACAATCTTTTTTGGTGGTTAATTTCTACCTCTTTCCCTATCAACTGCTATGTTTATAAGAGAATCCTAATACCGCCCCCTCCCCCCCCCAAAAGACTCATCATTGCTTTTGGTCTTTTTTGTTAATATTTAACCTTTTACGGCAAAACAGATACATGTATCTAATTCCCTCCAAGAAGTATATTTCTCCATTTCCCTTTTTGCTTTGATTACATTATTTTTGCATTTAGTTATAAATGTTCCATTCTTGATAAAGCAACTTGCTGCGGACCTTTATGCACATTCTTTTGTTAACTGTATTGTTACGCGTTGTTACGGAACATGCCTGTAGCATTATTCTCTGAAATCTATCAAGCAAGTTACCAAGTAGCGAGCCAACAATATCCTTATGGAAAACAGATTTTTACTTTTGTGGGTCCCACGATCAAAAGGTGCTTGGGGAAGGGCCATGGGTTTGAGGGAGGGACAATGGGTTTGTGGGAGGGGCCTTGGGTTTGAGGGAGGGGCCAGGAGGTTGGGGTGACAACAGATTCTTCAGATACATCCCGAAAGCGGAAGGATGTTTGGGTGAACGAGGGAAATGAGTCCGAGGAAGTAGGAATACTGGAATCTGAAGCTGGCATCTGGTTTTGAAAATGTTGATATTGGTTTGAGGAAACTACTCCAAAAGGAAGGCACAACAAGAACTAATAACACCCAGGCACATATTTCCCAATTGTAGCATCACACCTCAAGCTTGTTAGCCTATCTGGGTCGGTGTTAGAGCTTGAGAGGTGTACAGATGCTCTTGACTTAGGGCAGAATACTTGCACACAAAAAAACACTGGCGCCGTTGCACACTTTCCATTTCCATTTAATATCAATCATCCAAGATCACCAGTCTTGAAAAGAGTTCCTTGAAACAATAGCAGAATCCCTTGCAACATCACAGGCCGAGAGAGGGAAGAGCTCAAGGAAGGAACATGATGGAAGGAGATGAGCTCTTATTTTATCTAAAAAGCCCAAAAGTCTGCTGGGCTCCAACGATGCACGCAAACTCTTGTCAAACAAGGTCCACCTTTATACAAGAGGGAAGAGTTCACATGTTTGCATACACAGTCCATTCAACCCCAAAAGGGGTTTGTAAAAAGAGAAAACACTAAGGAGGGTTTTCACTTTTAGGAATCGGATTGTGTCCTCCCAGATGTGCTTTAGTACCACTTCCACTCCCAAAGGGATTGTCAGACAGCCCTCAGGCAGGAGAATGCCCCTTTCCAATGCCCAGAGGGCAGCTTCGCCATTCCAGAGGTCCCCTCGCGAGCTCTGGCTTGACATTCTCTGGTCCTGGAGGAGAACCCCGTTCCATCTACGTCGGATGCACCTCATTTGGTTTTCTTTTTACCCTCTGGCGTACTCTGGTCCGAAGGAGGCACCTCGAGCTCTGGCATGGAAGGGTTGCCATACCAGAGCTGCAGCAGGATGATGGCGTGGCAGACGTGCAGCGCTGCGGAGCTGGAGATGGTGGACGGGAAGGTGTTCCAGCAGAGTTCGATCAGGCCCAGGATCAACACCCTGTGAAAAGAGGAAAGATCAGGCTAGAAACAGGGTCAGGTCCCCCAAAGCTGAGCATAAATGGTCAACATCCTCAACCACGCTAGGAGACAGTATCTGCACCACCCCCACCCACCCAGAAAGGCTACGGCACAGGGTCAGCTCCCATGGAGAGCCTAAGAGAGAGTCTTGGCATCCTCCGGAAGCCATAGAGTCAGAGCGTAAGATGTCTCGGATACATGTTCAGCTCCCTCACAAAGGCTGGAGCAGAACAGTGTTGTAATAATTTTAGGACACAGGTCCAGTACCCTAAGGAAGCCTCAGACATGGTCATCACCCTCATAAAGCAGAAGACAGTGTCAGCGCCCTCAAAAAGCTTAGGATACATGTTCAGCTGCCTCTAAGAGGGTGGAGCACAGTCAGAACACCTGTAAAGCCTAAGACACAATGTCAGCCACTAAGGCTACAAGTCAGCGCCCTCATAGCACCCAGCATCAGTATCCCATGAATCCTAGGACATAGGGCCAGTACCTACAGGTAGCCTAGGACTCAAGCTCATAACCTTTAGGAAACTTAGGTCACAAGAACAACGGCCTGGAAGCCAAACCCGGTCAGAACCTTTAGGACGGCTAGAAGACACTGTCAGAACACTATGCATGGAAGCGAGACAGTATCAGCACTCTTAAGCAAGCTGGGATACAGGCGAGCACCCTAAGAGGACTACGATACAGGATCACACAACCTCAGGAAAGCTAAGACATCGCTAACACCCGTCGGGAACAGTAAGACAGGGTGACAGTGCCCGCACAGAGGCTAATATATAGTTTCAGTACCTTTAAGAAGCCTCCAGCATCATCTGCACCTTTAACAATGTCAGAGAACAGTGTCAGCAGCATTATAAATGCTGGGAAACAGTCAAAGCCATCTTTAGAGGTTGTTACCTGGTGCACATACTCAGGAGACTGCACCACAGGATCAGAAGCCTCCGAAAGACCGGGACACAGGGATGTACCAAAGGGAAGGCAGAGATGTAGGCCCACAACCTAAGGAAGGCTGGTACTTAGGGTACCCACCCTCACCCTGCACTCATTCTAAATAAGTACCCAACTGCACTCAACTATCCTAGGAAATATTGTTAGAAAACTATTTTCTGAAGGCGGAGTTGAAGAAAGAGGGAGTCTCACCCCATGTTTTCTCCTGCCACAGTTCCACTACCCTCCCAAGAGTGTCTGTCCTCTGGAGAGTGTGGCTTATATCCTTATAGTCCCCTCCATTAAAGTAGGGTAGCAATTAGTCCTATACCTATAATGACTTCTGCCCACCAGGACACAATCTCCCCAAAAAGAGAACTTAAATTCCTTCCAAACACTCCTTCCACCCTCGTCTAGTTTCCCACTTCCCTCAGAGGTCACATACTTGAGGAGGTGTGCAAGCTTCTTCACCGAGGAGCACCACAGAAGGTAGGGAAGAGTATGGAAGTACCAGACGTAAAACTGGTAGTGCAGCGAGCGACTGAAGCAGACGCCAATGAAGTTTGAGGTGAAAAGAACAAATATGATTTCTGTAAGAGAGTCAAGGACGAACACAGTTGAACCTGGAGTAAAGCAAACCAAGAAACGTCTCAGTGTGCAAACCAACCACCTGACTGCCAAACCTGCAGAGGAACAAAACAGGCTCCTCCCTTTACTTGTCTGTGCTGATGGGACCGGTCCCTCAAGTACTGAGCATTCAACCAGGTCTTCTCTGGAGGTGACGAAGAATAAATATGGCCCTCTTTGATGGTATCTCATTGATGGCGGAAAATCCTGTCATGGGACAGTCTATCCCTCACGAACCACTGCTCTGATCACAGTAGATTTCATGTCCAACTCATAAATAAAGATGGGTGAGGATATGCAATACAACAATACATCACTACAGCAATATGATTATACGGCAATACGACAGTACAAAGGTTAGCTCCAGTTAGTGCATCTTGCCCCTCAGGTTATGTCTGCTTGGTGCAGTTTGCCTCACCTATTTCTTACCACATTCCCTTTTCTTCATTAGGTTTCCTTCTTTGGCTGTCCTCTATGAAACCCTACCAACAGCAATTTAATAGGACTGATCTCTCTTCTCAACCACAATTTAATGATAATCCATCTACCTCACCAGTGTTGTTTCTATAGCTGTCATTTATGGCACCCAACCTGGGTCAAGTCATAGGACTGACCTCTCTACCAGACCATGTTCTTTCATCTGTCCCTCACCCGTGTTATTTTCTTATCTCTCCCAATGATTTCAGCCTTGCGTCACCTTGTAGAATGAGCCAACGCCTATTACACTGCTATAAAAGGATACGATTAGCCGTCAGGGGCTCCGGTGGGGTCTTTCTCGATACTGGGTCCTTCAAGAGTGACAGGATGCCCTCGTTAGACCTGAAAAGAAAAAAAATACAGGTCAGCTGCAGGAATTAGATCCAGCATTCAAAGTGTCTGCCTCGTCCCTTATGCTACTCGTTCAGAACACGCACTCAGGTTGCTGAATTCCAAAAGGCTTCAGACAGAGGATAGAAGAAACTACAGTAGTAAGGAACTAGTTATTTACCTGTAGAAAAGAGTTTTGCTGCTGGAAACTATTTTAGATTCACATGGTGTGCATGTTTCACCCATCTTGTGTTGTGGTTGTGTCCAGAAATTTGCTTCAATAGAATTAAAGTTTTACTGTTGGGAATCAACCATAGACTGAGAATCAACTATAGATGGAGCGAGTATACGAAAGAATGGCAAAGTTTGCAGGCCCAAGTGTTAGTGAAAGCCTGCGGTGTATTCAGCTTCATTGACAACACACTCGTGTAAGACATTTTGTCAACAAGATGTACGAATAAAATCAAAAGAGGATGGAACAAGTTACAAAAATCCAATTCCCACAGAAGGACAGACAGTTTCGGTAGCATCAACCTTCTGCATTTTTCCTTAAACACTGGCAGTCACACCTCTGAGTGTTGTCTTTAAATTGGCCCATTCAAAGCTCCACCACAACAATACCCTACACCTGATGTAGGTCTAAGTACATGTGCAAAAGGTTCACAAAGACTTGTTCCTCAAGGTCAAAGGATGTGGGGGCAGTTTATAATGTCCCTGTTCTCTGGCTTGACTCTCAATGGCTGCTAACACTGCATACAGTGGCCCAAATTCGGCCACAAACCATGGAGGGAGGACTCAATATTCAACATCATAGAAGGATTCTAGTCCAGCCATTCCCGATTATTGGAAATACTTTGTAAACTCACTGGGTGACTGAAATTACATATCCCACTGTAATATCTCCTACACCTTCGAAGACAGTGATAAGGTGTTTATTTTGCTACATGTGTGAGGAATGTTCTCTCTCTTTTCCACCTCAGGAGAAACAGGTAAATTTCCAGATCTCAATCTAATTAGAGAAAGATTACCCTAAGCCTCACCCGGATTTCATTTATAGCGCAGCATTTGCGCAGCTACAATCAGAATCTTGAATGCGCTCCATAATGTGGTGTATATGGGCGGTCTCGGACAAAACAATATATGTTCCGAATCCACTCTTCTGCTTTTTGCTTTGATCTGTTTGCAGCACCCTCATTGTAAACCACCTCTTAAGTTATGTGCTACACGCGGCTCCCTTCGCACTTTTGTCTATGTCAGGGAACGTCTCCCTCAAGGCTCCATGTTCTGCCAAGTTCTGAAATGTGCAATGTCTTATAGGATTTCCAGCCAATGACCTTGCAATCTATTGTGAAACCACACTGTACTACACCATCCGGTTTATTCAGTATACGTTAGACTAAGCACTCATAAAAAATCCTTCAACAGTAATACCCTTCCCAAATTAAATAGACACAAGATATAAGCCTGGGATCCCCACGGGTGCCCAGGAGTACGTACCTGTTCCATTGGTAGAGCGCGAACAGCAGCAACACAGCCAGATGCATGGTGAGCAGTGCCAAGTGGAAGCGTCGGCTCAGGAAGATGGCCTCCGGGAGGAAGCGCCAGTTCACAGTCCACTCAAAGAGGAACTGTCGACCCAGGTCGAAAGACCGAACCATGTAACCGGAGGGGTTCTCCAGGAGGAAGGGCAGACCAAGCACCAACTGTGGAGGCATAATGCACAAGTCAACCAGGCCTATGCCAGCGGGCAACATTTCTGCACACCAAGCCAGAACTCATCAATAATATATCATGTGCCACGGATTAATCAAAATGCCAGAGACTGCGGAAGTGACATACACCCTTTGACCCTCAATGACACTCCATGGTTATTCCTTTCCCTCCATCTTCGCTCCTCAACGGACTCATGGTGTGTTCATACCGCAAAGTAAACAAGACTCAAAACTCGAGTTACTTTCTGCCTCTGGGGCTGCCTACACGACACTTAATATCAACAGTACCAGGGGCAGTGGCTTGGGGTACCAAACAACTAGCCAATGGTAGCACCTGCCGGCCTTGGCTACTACTAATCTATGGCTATGTGCCTCTCTACTTAAATACAACAAACATCAATGCAATGGATTGAATGCCTGAATTAATCCCAGCCACTGAAGATTGCGCAAGTCATGATTCCAGTCCATCATTTTTGCCCACCATGCCACTAAAGACAGAGGCCTGTCTTATGCAAATCAGTACTGGCCATGCTCCTCATGGAAATAGTCTATCCTGAAATGGCACGCAATACCCCCTACAGAAGGGAACACAAGCAACATCAGACCAGTTTCAGCCCGTATGGGACTAGTCGGTAGGGTGCAGCTTGAGTCTAATGGCACAGTGTGCATGGGGGTCACGTCTTGTCATACTAGTCACTCCTCGGGCATCAACTACAATAAACAAGGTTAAGAATGGAATGCTTGAATATATTTCAGCCACTGGCAATTGCTCAGGGCCGCATTACAGTCCATTTGTTTTGCCCAAAATGCCACTCTAGAAGCCCGCCTTATGTAAATCAGTACTGCTCCTGCTCGAAACAGTCCATCCTGAACTGCCAGCGAGGCCCCCTCCAGAAGGAAAGACAAGCAACCCCAGTCCGGTGTCAGCCTAGCGATTGCCAATGGCTGTGGTTAATTCCAGCATTCCATCCATCACTTTGTTCTTGTTGCAGTAACTGCCCCAGGTGCGGTGGGTATACCCAGGTGTGTGTCCCTTGCTCCCTGTGCCACAGGACTCAAGCTATATCTCACTAACGAGACCTACATAGTTTAAAACTGATTTGGGGTTGCTTGTGTTCTGGTCCGGAGGGCACTTCGCTTGGCAATGTGGGCTGGACTGTCCTACTGGAGCAAGATTAAGACTTTCATATGATTGGTCTCTGTCTAGTGTGGCATAGTGGGTGAAAAACGATGGACTGAGATGCGGCCCAAGCGACCGCCAGTGGCTGCGATTAATTCCAGCATTTTATCCATCGCTTTGTTCTGGTAATCTCTCTGCTCAAGGTATCGCAGCTCTTTTCTTATTCCAGTACTTGGGCTTGGACACACAAACCTCCATCAATGACCCTTAATTCTATGCTACGCTGTACTGCCTCCACCAATTCCAGCATGGACTCTTGCAGCAAGGATTCGGTCATCTCCAGAACTGCAACTTCCATTTCTAATTCACTGCTTGCACTTACACTGAGCTAGCCAATGCACCCCTGCCACTACACTTCCTGGGCACATCCATAGTTCCCTCAATGTATCTTAGTCCTGACATGTAGTATCTATGCCAGGGTCAGACTGGGACAAAAAAATAAGCCCGGGCACCAAAATAAGATTGGCCCCCATTAGCAAACCAGATAGCTAAAAAAGTGCCCCAAGTTTGCAAATGAGGCCAGTTTCAAATTAGCAAAAATACGCTGTACGGGTATTCTGCAAGGCATGGGAGACTGCATGGATTTGTGTTTGCTGCAGACAATGTTTGTGGTAACATCAGGAAAATCAACAGCAAAACCAGACGAGCTGGCCATAAAAAAGGCCCATGAACTGCTAAAAAAAAACGGCCCACACACTGATCTGTCAGACCAGCCCATCGGGCACTGCCTGCTTGCCCTATAGGAAAGTCTGACCCTGATCTCTGCTATTTCAATACTGATGTGACATGCACAGTTCCATTACCAATATATGAGCATATCTTTTCTGACCTGCAGCAGCCCTTGTAATTTTAGCACTGCTCCGCCAACGAACCGGAGCTGTCGCATCCAGTGCTAATAATGAACTAGGATGGGATGGCACAAGGCACGGAATATGTACATGAACCCTATAAGCAGTTCTGAGGAGATTTGCATAGGGCCTTACCAGTGCACTGCAAATTTGACCTGTACAACTAACTTAAGATGCAGTACTGGGATGCACAGGGTGTCACCCCATCCTGTATTGCAGCATTGCCTGCCTGGCCAGTAAATAAAGACAGCTCTGTAATTGCACCTCACCCATGGCCTGTACTCACATTCTGGTACCATTACTCCCAACTAGTGCGTTCCACTTCGGACCTACGTGATCATCTCAGATTTAAATGCAAGCTATGCCCTGCCTGACTTACCTGCAGGATTGCACAGATAGACAGTTTTGGGATGGTCCGCACGAGCCCAAAGCGAGTGAGCAGAAGGAAGAGAAGGCCTGGGGCAAACAGCAGAATGTTCATCTTCACCGACACTGCCAGGCTGCACGAGAACATAAAAGGAAAGTTCACACATTAACATGTGGGTCGAACCACCCTCACACAAAGTCGACAGGACATCATGAAGCAACACAACATGGATTTGGAACCATGCGATCCTGCAGAAGGAAGACACAGGTGTGGTTAGGAGCAGTGGATGGAAGAATTGAGATCATGGTCTCCAAAGAGGGGTCAGATCTTAGGCATGTTTGCTTGAATGTATGGATCTTCTCATGTGCACCTGGGGGAGAGGTCGTAGAGCAGAGAGGTCTTCATGAGTGCAGACTCAGATAAAGGGAGGTTCAAGGATGAAGCATGCCACAACAAGTGGGCGAGGCTTCCTCATTCAATTTGACTGGCACTTTTAGGTTGGTTAGGCCCCAAGTGGTAGCACAACTACTACCTCCACCTCTTCCTTTCTGATGATTGATAATCTGAGTCGCCTGGCACCAGTTTGTTGTGTCTGACCACTTGTCTGTCCGCTGGAGGGCAAGAGCGGGTCTTAACCCAAGTGCTCATAAGGCTGTCAGTCAGGGCGACTTTAAAATGAAAGTAAAGACTCAGAGGAGGCTAGCACAGGGTGAAAAACCTGGGTAAGAACATTTTTCTTGACTTCATCAGAAGGCAGCTGTAGGTCTAGGACTTGAGTCAGAAGTCTCATCTCTACTGCACATGAAGCACTCTCCTCTGTTGGATGTACAAGGGGCCAACTCAACTCTGTATCTGGGGATGTATCAAGCACACTGCTGTCCTGCAAGTCCATATATACACTGTCATCATCGCAATGTGGGGGTAAATCGTCCCCATCATCGTTATCAGTGAAGTCATAGAATGACCTCCGTCAGGGTTGAGACTTATACAGTTAGGGATCTGACTGTGAAGTCAGGAGGGGCTCAACCTCTGGTGATGTCTGGACTAAAGGGACCAGCGCAGGTCTTGGAGCCGAAGTCAGTGCAGAGCCCGAGGTGGGTTCTAGGGGTTCAAACAGCACTGACGATGGATGCGCAGGCAGTAACCCGACTCGAGTCCCCTGCGGACTCTTGTGGTCTGACAGCACGCCAGAGGGGACAGGAAAAGTGCAGAAAATGTGCAGCATGGCCTCACTGAAGACCTCGACCTGATGCAGTGTCGCTGATGACCCGAGGAATATGGGGGGCAGCAGGAACAATTGTGGCTCCTCAATCAGGAGTAAGATTGGGGGGTACCTTGACATCTTCCCAAGTTCTCTTTAGACAGAGTGGCAGGATAGACTTCTACGGCTTCTTCTTTTACTTGGACTTTGACTTACCGGATTACTTCGTCCGCAAAGAAGATCTGTCGTGGAACCAGCCTCGAGAGGGGGGGGAACGGGTCTGCTCCCTCGACTTGGAGCGAGACTTACAGGAGGTCTGTGACTTCTTTCGGTGTTCATCAACCTACAGCTTTGCTTTATGGTCCTAGATCGGCTTTGGGTGCATGATGGCACATTCTTTCCATGTCTTGGTGTCGTGCTCGAGCCCAAATATCAGAGGCAAACCTCGTGCGGGTCCGTCAACAACATCGGTTTCCAACACTCACAACACGGTTTGAACCCTGTAGACTATGGTGGGGACACTGTTCCCTTGCACATTGGAAACAAGAATTTGAAAGGATTCAACAAACGTCGAAAGAGGTACCGGAGCTCTAGATTAATTGATTGACCGATTGGGGTTTTGTAGAGAGCGCAAAAAACCCTTATAGGATGTACTGGCACCGAGATATTCAGAAAGAAAAGAGTAAGAAATTAAGATGGAACAGGTAGGTCTTGAGAAATTTACGGAAGGCAAGAAAAAATTCTTACCAGTGAGGAGAAAGAGGGAAGAGCAAATTTTGGAATAACAAGCAGGCTGAGAGAGGCTGAATGAAGACAGTGGAATGGGACGAAGTGACTACACCTTTCCTGGCAATAGATGTCCAGTACAGAGATACGCATGATGACAGAAGCATATTACTTTGAACATAGCACGTCATGCAATGAGAAGACAACGAAGTTTGATAAGAAAGTGAGAGTTTACTGGGGCAGCTTTGCCTTAATGACGAATAAATACATCTTAAGGGCTTCTGGTAAACAGCCTTTCATGACCTACATATATGTCAACAGGGCAGAGAGAGGGTTAAGGGTACTAACACTTTAGTGGCAGATTCAATTTTTCCTCCACATACTCACGAAAAATACGGGTACGTCATAATCCTATGTTCATTTGTCATGAAGCCATATTTTCTTTCATTGTGTGGAGTCCATCTTTAACAACATAATCTTTTTACTAGCCAATTACACAATCTCTGAAATTTACTTTAATCTACAATGTGTTATGATTTGTTCTGTTCAATCAGGTAGTTTCAAAACGTGTTGACTGAAATATTTGTATTTTATTTGTCTATGGAATGGTAGGTAATCACCAACAGACATATTTTGTGTAACCACTGAGAAGACATGAGTATTGGCTAAGCCAAGAGCACTCACCGGAGGTGCGCCACTATTGGTTTTGCCAATACTTTTTCTGCTTTGACATCATGCACACTTTATTATTAGTTTAGCATTCTCAAAAGGCCTACAGCTATCTTGATATGGTTAAGCGCTGGGCGGCCATCTGGGAATGCTTTTCATTGTACTTTATAAGAAAACCATTTCAAGATGGCTGCCCCTCCTTCAGGAGCGGCCCATGCAGGTAAGAGCGGTGGGGCGGGGTGAGGGGGGATTGGACAGACGACGCAGAGGGAAAATTAAATAAATAAATTTTTTCTCTGCGTCGTCTGTCGAACCCCCTCTCCCACCTCACCGCTCTTACCTGCACGGGCGCTCCTGCCTTGCTTGCTAATGGTATCCATCTTGGAATGGAAACAAAGCTCTCCGAGGAAAGTAGTGCACTTGCTTGGAGTGCTGAACCAGAAATAATAAAAAAACAGTACCTGAAAGTCAACAGTATAAGCATCAATGATCCAGATGCGGGACAAACACAGGAAAAGGAGAAGAAAACTTAGAAAGACAAAACTGCCATCTATTCAAGAGCAAGGGGCTGTCCCAAATCTCACTCCACATACTGTATTATAGGGGAAACGGCCTTTACAACGCGGGCTGAGCCACGCGTGCCGTTTCCCTGCAAGCGTAACAATGCTTCCCTAAATTACGCATATGCCAATGCGTGGTTAAGGAAGATAGCGGTCTAGTGTCGGATGGGAGAGGAAGAAGCGTCGGGAGAGGAAGAAGCGTCGGAAGAGGAAGCTCTGGATGTGGACAGCTAAGTGGGGCTGGGTCAGAGTTTGGGGGGGGGTAGTTGTTAAGGGTGGGGGTCCGTTTTAGGGCTCACGGCGGGTTCAGGGTAGTTTTTGGAAGGGGGCAGGGATAGTTTTAAGCGCTGGGTTTGGGGGTAGTTTTTAGGGGTGGGATCCATTTTAGGGTTCAGGGCGGGGGGGGTCGGGAAGTCTTTTTAAAAGGGGGCATGGTTTTAGGGCTCAGGGCGGGTGGGGTCGGGGTAGTTTTAAGGTCTGGGGCTGGGTTGGGGTGGAGTCTTTAGGGGTGGGGGTTGGTTTTAGGGCTCCGGGCGGGGATCGGGTAGTTTTTTTAAAGGGGGGGGCAGGGTTTTAGGCCTCAGGGCGGGGTAAGGAGTAGGGGTAGTTTTAATGGCAGGGCAGGGTTAAGTTTTAGGGCTCAGGGTGGGATGGCTGGGGTAGTTTATGGTAGGGGCGGGTTTTAGGCCTCAAGGCAGGGGAGGGGAAGGGGTCGTTTTAAGGGCAGGGCGGGGTCGAATTTAGGCCTCAGGGTGGGGGGGGCAAGGTAGGGGGGATAGGATTTTAGGGCGGGAGGGGTGGGGTAGTGGTGATCTTTATCAGGCATATCCCTTTACCAATCGTGCCTCTACAATGCATTTGCGTGGTAAAGACGCATACGTGGTTGAGACCGCCTTGTAGAGGCATGCGTAGTTCAGCCATGCGTGCCTCGGTCATACAACTGTATTGTAGACAAGAGGTCTTCCACAGCAGACAAAGGTCTCCCTATGTAAGAACTAAGAGTGATGGAATTTCATCTGGGTTGTTAAAAAATGAAGTTGGACATATTTTAACTTTAAGCTTCAGTTTCTCTGATCTTGCAGATAATAATGACATTTCACAGTGATCTTTATGGCCAAAGTAGACAGAACGTTTTTAAAAGTAGAAAGTACAAAAATACCAAACAGCGCTGTCAATATCAAGAATTCCAGATCATCTTGGGACCGCCAGGCTCACACACTGACCAGAGCTTAGACTGGGAACTTTCTTCCAGGTTCCCACACACAACAAATAGTATGTGTGCACGACATCTATTTTCACAATCCCATTAAAAAGATCAGTTTTCTGTTTTTGTCATCTTCTGCATCATTTTCTGCGAACTGCGCTTTCAGGTAACATCCCTACACATGATCTGAAGGATCAAAGAGGCGTGTTTCAATGCTAAATATCAAAATCGATCAAGAGTGAAGGAAATGTAAATACTTGTGTAATAATTTTCTCAATCATTCTCTCAGGCTCATCCCCTGCCACTCAAAAGCTCACCTGAAGAAAAAGCAGCCCAGGGACCAGCGGTCCTCCAGGAAGAGGTTAATGGCGAAGAAAAGGATGAACATGGCCACTGGGTCGTTGAAGAGACGCAGGATGAAGATAGAGTGGATGCGGTAGGAAGCGCAGCACATGAAGAAGAAGACATATGGGGGCACCTGTTGGAAAACAGAGGCAACAAGAGGATGTTTGGAGCAGCAACAAGGGAATATAGGCTGAAGAGAAGAAATGACAATATGAGAAGAAGCAGAAATCAACAAGAGTCAATAGGAGGTAAAGAGAGTCAATGATATTAAAACAGCCAAGAGAAGAGAATTAATGGTCAAAGAAGAAATGAATGTGAGCAAGCTAGAACGGCTAATGAAGAGAGGCGGACCATCAAAAAGAAGCAACAATATGTGCTGAAAGGCACAAAGGGCAAAAGAAAAGAACAGTCAAGGAGTAGGAGCAAAAGGAAAAAGAAGTGAAGAAGAGGAAACAGAAGGCAACAGAGTGGCAACAAAAGTCAACAACAGAATACCATTTTCATGCAGAGTAAATGGAAGGTAACAGGAGGCAAAATGGAACCAAAGCCAATCTTCTGAGCGATTAACAGGATGATTGAATTGTTGCGAAACGGAACTTGTAAAAATGACCTGCAACATCAACACCAACAAAAACAAAATTCTTGAGCAGCTATTTTTGAATAACCTTTGACTAGGAGGTCTGTGTAACTTGGAAAGCTAATGTATTGTTCAAGCATGACATTTTATTTTGGGTTACTTCCCTAAAAGGTAGCAAAACCTAAAGGATGTATTATATCTTATTAACAGTTGAGTTGCAGGCACATTCTTTGTGCAGCAAAATGTGAGGGCAGTAAGTGGGTGTCCAATGAGCCCTGACCAGTCGAAGGTCCAGCCGTAAATCTTGATGCCAACAGAAAGACTGAAGCAAACGTATAAGCGACATCTAACCTCCCGCCAGGAAGGCAGCTCACTCTCTGCACCTGGCTGGTTGTTCTTGTGATTAAACCTGCATGCACACAGTGACATAGCGGCATCAATATGTGCATGGAGAAGTTTCTTCTCTTAGGCACACTTGTTTCACTTCCAAGTCTTCAGTGCAGAAAAACTTCTGTACTTTCTGTGGTATAACAGACTGCCTGTCTGCCGCTTAACAATGCTGTAAAACTACCCTGTTCTCAGAGAAATGACACAAACTGTTGTCACTGTAAATAATGTATGTGCCCCCTGTCTCAGCTTTTGTGTGCAAAGCACCTGGTGAAAGCAAAGCTGGATCACAACATCTCAACCAAAGGACAGAGCCTGGGTGCCAGCCTCAGACACACGCCTTGCTGGAATCTGCCCCTGTGTTTGTGTTGAAGGAGGTCCCATGGCTTCCCAGAGTAGTCTTCTCTCTACAGCATCTGCCACTCAACATGACACGTCTAGCTGAAAAGTGGAAGGTCAAGAGGTGACAGCAACAAGTCCAATTCCATGTGTGGCTTCTATCACGTGCACTGGCTCATGTTTTAGCCTCCCCAGTATGAGCAGGTAGAGAAGTCATTCCCTTTAAAGCCATTAAAAGTGGGTAAAGCAAGTTATTTCATAAATAAAAGCAAGTCTGCCAGGAGCCAGTAGGCTACATTAGCAACAAGCATTAGTCAGTCATTGCGGAAATGGTGAACACGCCTATATGATAATAAAACTATTCATAGTATCCACCGAATGGTTGATATCGTTGGCTCAGATTACTTCACATTACGCTAACATTCTTTACTGTTCTTGGATAAACTATCCATGTTTTCCTTTTCAACTGATCCTCATTTACTTCTATTCACCCATAACTATGGTACAAATTGAAATTTCTCTGCATTCATAAAAATACCAGGGGCATGCTAAAGACAACATGCTACAAAGGCAAGTAATAAGTTATGATAAAGAGAACAGGAATTAATATAAGAAAGTAACAGCAAAATAGCACACAAGAGACTCAGAGGTAAATAAACTAGAGGCCCCAGGTATGGACAATTGGCAATGAGGACAATGCTTGGAAACATTATTCAATGACAGAACAATACACAAAATGTTGCTAGAAATGACAGATTTATCCGAAGGGACAGTGAGGCAATCAGAAGCCACGAGAAATGACAAAGAAGAAAAATAATGAGAAACCGCAAGACAGAAGCAGAAGAACAGGAGACAACGGGGCGAGAACGAGAGAAAACACAAGTCAACAAGAATAAACACAAGACAACCAGGGAATTGAAAAGTAAACGGAGGTAACGAAGGTGCCAAAACTGTGAAGACTTAATGGTCGCAAAAATAAAGATGATCAGCTCTAGTGTTTTGAAAATTTGACTGCAGCCCCTGTCTCACTTTTCACCCCCCCTCAATGACCCACAACCCTTCTCTTCTTCCATCACTCCTCGTCTCTTCACTGGCCACCCCTTGAAGAAGTACTTTCCACCTTCTGAGAAGCCAAGCAGCCATTCCCTCCTCTCACCTTCTTGGTCTCACAATAGATTCTGAAGACAAGCAACAAAGTGACGAGGTAGAGCACGGCAAACATATACTGCGCCAAGCGGATATTGCGGCCGTGGTCTGTGAGGTAGTAGAAGGCAGTGAAGATGTAGACGAATCCGGCAGGATACCTGTAAGGACGAGATAAGGCAGTGATCAGTAGGCAAACCCTAGGGTTAAAGGGGAAGACAAAAGACATCAGATACAGGAGCATCAAGGGATAAAAGAACACAAAGGTGAACAAGTAAGGAAAGTTTAGCCAATGAAGAGCCTACAAAAGGCACAAATAGAAGGGAGAACAGTAACAAAGGGGGATTGAAGTGAGTCAGAGATGTACAGGGAGATGAGGGAGGTCAGAGGTGATCACAGGATGATAGGCTGACAGTGGGGTACAGGAGTCAGACTGATGTAGGGGGCACAAGCATGATAAAGATATAGAGCAGGCAGATTAGTTGTAATGGGGGGCAATCGGGCAAGCAAAGGCAGCTGAGCAGGGTTCAAACAGGAGAGTGGGGCAACCAGGACACAGAGTGAGGGAGCTTAGTGCACAAGGCATATGGAGAATAAGGGAAGAGAATCAGTCTGGTAGAAGGCCAAACGCCAAAAGTGGTTTGTGCTGCAGCTCAGATGGGATGCGGCCTAGCAGTTCAGGGTGGATGGTCCTTTTAGGGACACGGCCATGGTTGATTTTCTCATGGTTGGCTTCTCTGTTTTGGCATCCGCAAATTTGGTACGGTCCCTAAGAGGTCTTTTGCAAACAGACAGCTAAAAGCTGCATGTCATCGAGACCTAAAAAGGATTTAAAGGATGGAGGTGAGGGATAGAAAGCCCCATTGGAAGTCACCATCATGGTAATTGTGAACTTCCTACAATATATCCACCTAGAACCTCACAGAAGGCCTTGTGTTCATTTCATAACTTCCACTTTCCCATTTTCAAAAATAATCGGGCAAGCAATCCCATGAGCTCTTGGGGTATTCGCAATAACTACAAACCTATCACCTTATGAGTGTTGGCGCAAGTACTCACACAAGAGGCCCAGTGTCCCCCTTCAACTGGGTGTAGTCGGTGGTGCCATTCAGGACGCCCTCCACCTCATCCATGTACGCCTTCCAGTCGATCTCTGTATCTGTAAGGTGAAGAAGAGGTGAGTTACAAACACAACTCAGTTTTGTGACCTCAGAGTAAGTGGACATACGAGTAAAGACAACGCACAAAAGTACTTGTTGTGTGTGTGAGAGGAACTTCCACTTCTGCTGTTTCTACTATGCATCAGTTGAGTATTAAGAAAGCTTGCATTGCTGTCAATTGCTTTTTACATCTATTTTAGTGTGTGTGAAGGAAGCTTGCATGGACGTGTTGCGCTGAGTGAGAGGGACGCTTGGATTGCAAACGATGCCTCTCCTATACACCTCTTGTACATGTGAGGAAAATTGTGCTGCAGCTGATGTGTAGGTGTGAGGGAACTATGAGGGTATATTACTCCTGTGTAAAATGCTAACACTACAGAGTTTCTCTTAAAATGAAGCTTGCTTTATGCCACCTGCAATGCACCTGTTCTGATGGAAGCTCACTTTACTACTACCTTCCCTTTACAGTTCGAACACGCTTCCGCTGAGGCTCACAAGACATTCTTCAGCTAGCTAGAACCTGTTCAAAAGTTACAGAGAGTTTGCAGAGAATATATGGACCACAAGACTTGACACAGATAATGGGAGCAGGAACATAGACAGAGGAGATGCCTCCGCATATGGACAAGGTATGTCCCAAACATGAGATGGGACCTCACGGTCATATGGCTTGGATGGAAGTTTGAAAGACTGGACGCCCCCAAAGGCACAGCCTTCAGTGGGATAAGGTACAATAAACCTAGCCGCGTCGAAAATCAAAGCGCCACGAGGCTGCGGATACAGTACACGTTGAGTTGTATGAAAGCCACTGACTGCAGATAACGAGAAGAACTGTGATTTAGTTATGTTAAGTACCACCAGACAAAAGACAACTGTGAAATATGCACGTCCAAAGCAGCAGAATGAACATGTGCAGCAAAAGCATAGCTGCGGTGCCCAAAAGTGAGCAACTTGTGCTTTATGGGCACCACAGTGTGCATCAGATGCTATTTACATGGCTGATGTAGAATTCAGGGCTAGGACTGTTCCTATTGGAGCAGGACCAAGACTGATTTGCATATGGCTGGGTCTAATTTGAGCTGGCATGTTGGTCAGAAAAACAATGCACTGGGATGCGGCCTCGAGTAATTAGCAGTGGCTGAGATTAATTCAAGCATTCCATCCATCACTTTGTTTTCCTCTGTGCAACGTCCCAAGTGTGACGGGTAAGGACACAGCCGACTCCCATGCTCACTGTGCCCTACCCTACTGACAAGGCCCATATAGGCCAAAACTAGTCTGAGGTCGCTTGTGTTTCCATTCACAGGGTCCTGGCCTGGCAGTTGTGGCTGGACTGCTCTTATACATCACTGACAGTGGTAAACACTGTCTCCTCGTCCTTCTTCGTTTCCCTGCAGCAGTGTACTGGGGCAAACAAGCCCTAGTATACCAACAGCTTTCAGGAGTTTTTCAAGACCCACTCATCACCCTCTGCTCAAGAATGGGCTTCATTCAACAGGCGTGTGGCTGCTAAGACTTCCAGAATGTGTCTTGGAGAGGCTCCAAAGAGCCCCGATTGCATCCTGTGGCTTGGAAAGGCTCCAAAGAGCCCCTATTGCATCGTGTGGCATTGCCTCATCACATTCACATACGACCAGAAAAACACGCTGAGGCATCAAAGAGAGAAAAAGAGCAATTTGGAGCCTGCTGAGGGTAGGAAGAGGAAGGACTCTTTCCTGTCACAGCCTAAGTGTGGCAGAGGTTTGACCAAGCAACCTGTGCTGCGAGAAACGAGTAAAGGATGGACTGTATTCGACAGCCACGAGTGAAGTCCCATGCAGGAAGGACAAACAGGAGAAGCTATAAGCAGGTATGAATGACCATGAAGGTAGACCTAGCAGCCGAGTGGGCCTTATCGAAGAAAGAGAAGAACCTAAGAAAAGAAGAGAAAGGAGGGATGCAGAGGAGGCATGGTGATGCCATGCAGCCTTCCGCTTACAGTGAATGACTAGGCCTCTGGAGGTGGATGTCACAGGGCTCCAGGTTGGAGAAGACACTGTACAAAGGATGACACCAGAGGGCAAGTGAGCCAGTGGAAACAAAAGGTTCAGAAGGTGAAGATACACTTGGGGACCTTGGAGTGTAAAGAGAAATACACCGACGACAAGCTTTCCCCAGACTCCACTCAATTGAGGTAATGAGAAGCAGCAGAATGCCTCAAGAATGACTCATGACAAGGACACTCAGTTGTGTCCAGCTCTCTCCTCGCTGGAGGGGTACGAGGCAACCCGGCGGTCAGACTGCAAAAAGACTGAAAGGGCACTAGTCCATAGGGTGAGAGGGAGAGGCCATATAGCTGACTTTCTGCCACATACTGACCACGGGAGGAAAAGCCATGCGTAAAAGGGGACCACTGGGGCATGCCGCATATCAGACTAAAGGACTGGAAAATTGATATTGGATCACCTGAGCAGACACTGTAAGGCTCTGAAACAAAGATGTTAGAACAGTAGAAGTGGAGAACTCAAGTAGGAGAGAGGGAGTTGTAGCCCGTATCGTGACTAGCCCTCACGATACGAGAGGTTCCCCAATGATGAACCATGCCACCTTTGGTGGGTGAGGGAAATCGTCCTAAGAAGGGAACTCTCCCGAGTGGTGGTTCCTTCATCAGCGAGGCTAGTATTGTTCCCAGACCCGAGGATTCACTTTTGTGGTATGAGGTTTAGAACTCGCCAGATTCTCCTGCAGGAGACCCGTCTGAGGGAGACAGCAATACAAATCCTCACCTCATGTGGTCTTCACTGGTATTTCTAGGGTGGGGTTGCAATCTAAATTAAATATCCACCCCTACGAAATTTTTAAGATAATGAGGGGTCCCAATACCATAAATGTGGAAGCCAACAGGAAGTGAAGCAAGCCACAATCTTTCGTTTTTTATACACGCCCACTCACAGGCTACAATTAGGCTAGGACAAACTCAATGCTCTGGTTCTGGAGGAGCAGGTGGACGTCCACGAAGTAGGGGTGACCTAAATGAGGTTACGTGTATAGCCAAAGACAGGACCTCTAGGGCAACAGAACAGCCACTCCAACTGAGCTGGAGCGATTTGCTTGGCCTCACAGGTTTAGGAAGTGCCAGACATCGCACAAACAGTACTCCTCCTTTTCAGGGGAGCATAGAACATTCTACCCGACTACTGCCCCCTCCTGGTGACACTGAGAAGGCAGGAGCAGAAGAGAAACAACACCTGGAGGCTAAGTGCATGGGATCTGAGAGACAGAGAGATCATGTTGGTGATCAGAGACACAGAAAGAAATGTGCAAAAATGAAGGATAAGTGTAGTCAAGAACAATGGGAAACCATCAAGGAGATACTATGGGGGCGTACACCGATGACAGGAGTGGACCACAAGAAGGGCAAAGTTTAAGGAGATTCAAGCCTTCTAAGAAGTAGTTGAAGAAAGGGGCAGGAATCGGGGACGAATCCCTGACACAGGCAGGAATCAGACAACTTGAGATAGCTTGCCGGTCATAAGGTGACAGACAAAAAGATGGGATCAAACTGCACTACACAAGTCTCCAGAGAACGTTATATGAAGCAGGCAATAAAGCAAGACATTACTTAACCTGGCTCAGTAGAAGGGATGAAGGGAACCAAGGGGTGGGCACGATAACAGCTGAACGGAGGTCTCAAACAAGGGAATAGCACAGGCAGTCCCAGGCTCCTATCATGAGTTGTTTGACAAACAGGGTGGATACAGAGGTGTGGGCCTTTCCAGATATGTCAGGGCTCGCTAAATTCACAGCGGAGCAGAGGTCCTTCTTAGACGAGGGCATCAGGCTGGAGGAAGTCAAGGATGCGATTTTGCAGCTCTAAAGCGGAAAATCACCAGGGCCAAATGGATTTCAGGTTGAGCCATTTAAGAGCATGGCCTTGCAGGTGGGCCAACACCTCCAGAGCATATAAAAATGAAAGACTAAAAGGGAAAACTGCCTCCCAATCTTGCCATGCCACAATTGTTGTCCTAGCGAAGGAAGGAAAGCCTGCATTAGAATGCACCTCCGATTGGGCGATCTCACTCCTCAATCCTGAAAATAAGAAATTAGCAAATATCCAGACTACTTGCAGTCAGTACTCCAATTATACAGCCAGACCAACTGGGCTCTATGCCCAGGCGATTCACACGATTAAATATAAGCAGGCTCCATAATTAGTTGTATTGGGCAAGAAGGACAGGGGACTCATAGGAGTTCCTGTCTCTAGACGCTGAAAAGGCATTCAACTTACTGGAATGGAAGCTTCTGTTTCAGATGTGTAGCATTTTGGGATCACCCCCTGTACTGCTCATGGGCACAGCTACTTTACACAGAGCCGAAGGCTGCAGTGAGGGTTAATGGTGTGGTTTGACAATCAATTAAAATCGAAAGGGGAACCAGGCGGGATGTCGCCCTTCTCCACGCCTATTTGCTAAGGTGACTGAGTTACTGGCCTCCTGGGTGAGGGTGGCGTTGGGGATGCAGGGCTCTAGGAGGAAGTGATACAACCAGGACACAATAAGTGGACAATGTCCTCCTTTGGCCCGAAATGTACACTTTCCATACTCCTGCAGATTTTTGATGAATATGGACACGTTGGTCTAAATGTACGGTGCTGGTGAGGAATGAATGGACTGGCGACTGACACAGAGACATAGGCACTAACAGGGAAGGATTGAGAAAGAAAGTTACTGGAGCCTACAAAACCTTTCTTGAGTGCAACCTACACAAAATCACGGCAAAGTTATGTGAGGATGCGAGGAAATTGGCGAAGTTACCCCTTTCGATGTAGTGAAAAGCGACCCTCTCTCAGAAGACTGCACTGTCCACATGTACAAATAAAGTACAGAACACCATTTATGTGGTCCAAAAAGCCTATCTTAAGCCGCTGGGGGAGAGCAGTGAAACTTGTTGCGGAATGGGGGCTCCCTGCGCATTACCCTGATTGTGATATACTGGTCAGCGGACAACAGAGGGATCGGCCTGCCTACAGTGGTAGAAGTCCATGATACAAACAAAGAAATACTGTCCATGATACAACCACAAAGCAATATTACCATAGCCTGTAATCACCCACCACCTACAGCCTGCACTCAAATCTCATTCACGACGGCTATTATTAAGTCACTGCTTGTACTAACATACCTCTATACTGATGTGTCACAGACAGCATTTGTGTGTAATCTGCAGGCTGCAAACCCATGTTACCCACAGCAGTCACACACTATCCTCGACTAACCCTAACGTGAAACAGGTAACCTCAATGACGAGTCAGTTTGCGCCTCCCTCACTCCCAAGCCACCTGCAACCAGCTTTCACTCATCACCCCCACAGCCTGTACCCACATGGAACCTGTCGTCTGCAGCCATGTCACTGCAGCCTGCATGCACATGCCTACGTGCGCACATGGACATCACCCACGGCTTGCACTCACACTAAACCGGTAGCATGCATCCACATACAACACTGCATGTCCTACGCTGAGATGACACCCACAATATGCACATATGTGTGGCATAGCCCGCATTCACACCACCTCAATAGCATGCACAAAAGCATCAGCCACAGCCGGCATCCATTCCCACTCACTGCCTGCTTTCACATACACCTCACTCACAGTTCACATGTATGAAAAAATTGAATATGTTTAACCACCAGCCAACACTCACGTTACTTACAGGTGGCACTTGATTCTTACCTGCAGGCTGCAACCATGTCAGGTCAGCACTACGAGATCTTCCCAACAGCAGAAATGTACTACACAAAACTGTTGGGACAGCAAAGTCCTTTTCATGGTAATGCACGTGTACCCCTGCCCTGAGTGCCCAACTGTACTGATGTCTGGATGCCTAATGTGGATTTTTATTGTCATAGGCAAATACGGATAATGCGTGTGTGCCATGTCATAGGCCTCTCTCACGGATTTCGTTTTTGTTGGACCGGGTGGGATGCCCAAAACACTACCCACACAGTGGCGGAAGGATACTGCCTTTGCTAGGATTTGTGCAGCACAAGCGGCGCTGTGGTGGCAGCAGACCATGTAGTGATCAGTAGGTGTGTGCAGGTCCTTTTTAGGTCTCGCCTGAGCCAGCGCATGCGCTGGTCTGGCGAGACATTTAGTGTGTGGGCTTTAAAAATCCGACCACACGCTTTTGCTTGTGGCCTAAAGCTTGCGGTTACGCGCATAGCCGCCATCTGGCTTTCCTATCTCTTCCTCATTAAGCGCATCGCTCAAGCGCATCGCTCGCGGGCACCCTTAAAGCGCGCGCACCAAATCAGCGCACGATCGCTTTCATGGCCGCGCGTCACTTTCACGACCGCGCGGCCAATGCTTGTTGCTTCCTTGTGCTCACCTTCTGTTTCCGTTCTTGCCTCCCCACCCCTAGCTATTGTCAGTTTGCTGCACCATCCCTCCCGCCCTCCGTAGTCCATGTGCTCCCCCTTTGCTGCCCATCCTCCGTTGTCTGTGTACTTATAGTTTGTTGGTGTGCTTTCACGTCCGTCATCGTTGTGCTTCCCAATGCTTGTTGCTTCCT
The DNA here is from genome assembly GCA_963921515.1 of Calotriton arnoldi. Lineage (NCBI taxonomy): Eukaryota > Metazoa > Chordata > Amphibia > Caudata > Salamandridae > Calotriton > Calotriton arnoldi. The sequence goes on along the minus strand of CAWUFW010002017.1, from coordinate 1,627,140 downwards.
TGTGCTCACCTTCCGTTTCCGGTCTTGCCTCCCCACCCCTAGCTATTGTCAGTTTGCTGCACCATCCCTCCCGCCCTCCGTAGTCCGTGTGCTCCCCATTTGCTGCCCATCCTCCGTTGTCTGTGTACTTATAGTTTGTTGGTGTGCTTTCACGTCTGTCATCGTTGTGCTTCCCAATGCTTGTTGCGTAGTCCGTGTGCTCCCACTTTGCTGCCCATCCTCCGTTGTCTGTGTACTTATAGTTTGTGGGTGTGCTTTCACGTCTGTCATCGTTGTGCTTCCCAATGCTTGTTGCTTCCTTGTGCTCACCTTCCGTTTCCGTTCTTGTATTGTATTGTATAATATTCTTATATAGCGCATACTGTCACCCTGCGGGTATCCTGGCGCTGTTACTTATCAGATAATCTTATCGGCCAACGGGCCTTGTTAACAGAAGGTAGCAGTGCTGTCGTTCCTAGGGAATAGCCATGTTTTCAGGCTTTTCCTGAAGCATAGCAAGGTGTCTGCCTGTCTGATCCTCAGGGGGAGATCATTCCAGAGGCGGGAGGCTACAGTGCCGAAAGCCCTGCCGCCCATTCTCGTTTTTTTAAATCTGGTAGTTGTAACCAGGTTAGCATTGGAGGATCGAAGAGGTCTTACAGGCTTATACCATGTAAATCTGTCTTGCATGGAGAGAGGGCCCGTACCATGTGCCGCTCTAAACACAATGCACAGAGATTTAAAACTGACTCTTTCTTTGATAGGTAGCCAGTGTAGATCTCTCAGGGCCAAAGTAGCGGAGGAACTGCGTTGCCTTTTTAGTGCCAGCTTTGCTGCTATGGACTGGACTCTCTGCAACCCCTGCAGGATATACTGCGGGGCTCCAAAATATAGGGAATTGCAGTAGTCCAGTCTGCTCAGAATTATACTCCTTACTACAAGGGGTCTGGTCTCGTCCAGTAGTAAGGGAAGGATCTTCCGGAGTGCTTTTAGTAGAGCAAAGCCCATGCTGATTGTTTTATTGGCCTGTGATACCATTTGAAGATTTTCATCTATCAGGACACCTAGATTACGAACGGTCTTAACTGGAGACAATGGATCATCTTCAGGGGTGAGTTTAAACTCCAGCGGCAGATGGTGTGCCACTCTGGCAGTGGAGCAGTAAACCACTTCTGTTTTTTCCCCGTTGAATTGCAGCGAGTTTCCTTTAAGCCAGCCAGAGGTCTGGCGCATGCACTCCTGAAAGGTGTCCATGGTCACTGCACCCTTCCCTTCCAAGGAGAAGACCAGTTGGGTGTCGTCGGCATAGTTGACCAGGTCAATTCCAAATGATTTTATTAGAGGGATCAAAGGGCGCAGGTATATAATGAAGAGAATGGGGCTTATCGCCGAGCCCTGTGGTACTCCATATCGGACCGGGGACTTAGAGGAGGCAAACTGTGTCATGGTTACCACCTGTTGTCTCTCTGTTAAGTATGATTGTAACCATTTTAGGGCTCGGCCTTTTACCCCCACTCTCTCCAACCTTCCCAACAGCACTACATGGCTCACCGTGTCGAAAGCGGCCGACATATCTAACAGCACTAATACTGAAGAATTCCCTTTGTCGGCTCGCATTCGCAGATTGTCCAGTATGGTTGCCAAGGCTGTTTCTGTCCCATGACCTGGACGAAAGCCGAACTGATCCCTATCTAGCAAGTTGTTCTCTTCTAGATAGCAGGATAGAGACTTGCTGACTACTTTCTCCATAATGTTTATGGGGTATGGTAGTAATGATATGGGTCTAAAGTTTGCCGGATCATTAGGATCCAGGGACGTTTTTTTAAGCAGGGGGGTTACCACTGCCTGCTTCCAGGCCTCTGGAACCACCCCTTCTTCTAGAGACTGACTGCAAATCTGTCGCATCCAAGGAAATAGTTCTTGCCCGCATTTCTTCCAGATCTTATGTGGGAGGGGGTCTAAAGGGGATCCAGATGATACACTTTGGGCAGAGCTATCAAAGAGCTCCTTGGTAAGCGATGGAAAACATTCCAAGGATGTTTCTGCCCAGGGTTCCCCTGCTAATAGCTGAGGCAGAGCATCCCTGCGGCGGACGTTGTCTTGGTCAAGCCCTCCAACAATTTTAGCAAAGTTGCTGTGACACCGCCACTTTATTACTCATGCAGGCAGGACTAGAAAAATCCCTTACAATATTAAAAAGGGTTTTTGAGCTATTAGAAGCGTGTAGAATGGAGTTAGCTAGATAGAGTGCCTTAGACTTGGCAATGGCCTCCTTATAGTGGGCTTGTGCTGATCTCAGCACTATCTTGTCTGACTCAGAGTAGAGCTTCCGCCATCTCCTCTCAGCCTGTCTGCATGTGATTCGCATTTGTTTCAGCTCCTCACTGTACCAGGGGGCTGAAGGTTTGCGCCTAATCTTGATCCTTTTTATGGGTGCTCTTAAATCCAGAGTATCGGTGATATATTGACAGTAGGTTTGATAATTCCTATCTACCGGATCGCCAGGGGAAAAAGAGGTTTGCTTCCGAAATAGTGGGACTGATCTGTTTCTTAATAGTTTGGCCCAGTTTCTGCCCATCCGAAAGGTCATTGGATTGATGTTTTTGTTCACTGTTTTGGGTATTGTAATTTTAAAATAGACTAGCGAATGATCAGTCCGGCTCTGGGGCAGTACACTGATTACCTCTGTCTCTGTTTGGTCTGCATACAGCAGATCCAGTACATGCCCATCTCGGTGAGTTGGTTGTTGAACTAGCTGATGTAAATTGAAGTTCTCACAGGTTTGACTCAAATCTCTCAGATGATTCCCTAGTGCCCCATTATCCCATAGATTGAAATCCCCCAGAACCATCATTCTGGAGTGCGTAAGAGCCAGGTCAGCAATGATGTCCAACAGTCTTTGATACTGTGCAAAGTTCCAAATTTCTTTATATATAACCCCAACCCCTCCTCCTCTTCCAGAGGTCCTGGGTTTATGAAAGATTTTATATCCCTCTGGGCATGCGAGACCTAGCTCGACCAGGGAGTTGTTACTGGTCCAGGTCTCTGTGAGAAATAATACGTCCAGATCCATATCCTCTAGAGTGTTTGATATCTCCAGATAGTGTTTTATCAGGGATCTACAATTAATCAGGCCGCTTCTCAACCCCACTCTGCCCCGAGGCGGAGCTGCTTGATGTATGTCCTCATTAGTCCTCCCACCAATACGAAACAGTTGTTCCCTGGAGTATGTAATCTTACCTGAACCAGAAAGGGCAGCATGGCTGGCGCTGAGCGTGACCGGTGCGCGGACGGGCGCAGACGGGCTTGCCTCTGGCGCGCCATCTGCGCGTTTGCATTGCCCCTCCTAAATAGGCTGGCAGCTGACGTCTACCAGCAACTAGAGTGCTAACCAAAATGGCGATTACAGGTGTAGAGCTCCCTGACTCCCACTAAGCAGCGGGATGACGAAGTATTTTTAAAGTGCGGGTAAGTGCTATTCAATATATAATTTTCTTTCCAGCAGCTAAAAGCTTTAAAATATGCAGCACGAAATTCGGCAACAATTATCACGCGCTCCCCCCGACTCCAGCCTCGTCAGCAGCGATAAACTGGCAGCGTACTGGCTGTAGACAGGAGTGCTTTCCTTCCGTTAAAGAGCAGCAGCGTGTGGCTAATAAGATTTAAAATCAGGTGCCTCCCCACCCCTAGCTATTGTCAGTTTGTTGCACCATCCCTCCCGCCCTCCGTAGTCCGTGTGCTCCCTCTTTGCTGCCCATCCTCTGTTGTCTGTGTACTTATAGTTTGTTGGTGTGCTTTCACGTCTGTCATCGTTGTGCTTCCCAATGCTTGTTGCGTAGTCCGTGTGCTCCCCCTTTGCTGCCCATCCTCCGTTGTCTGTGTACTTATAGTTTGTTGGTGTGCTTTCACGTCTGTCATCATTGTGCTTCCCATCGCCCGCCCTCTGTTGTTTGTGTGCTTCCTTATTGTTGTCTCATGCTTGACCTTCTCTCCCCGACCCACATCCTTTCTCCTGCCCTCCCTCTATGTTGCTCCGCTCACCACCCCAACTCACTTTCTTTTTGTAAGCGCATTAGCACCGTATCAAGAAAGCACACTAGTGTTATATCAAAAAAGTGAATTTGGTGCACCTTTGTATGTACTAATCCATCTCGGGTTGGTAGATAAGAAAAACATGCTCGCCTCATTTTGTTGGCATGTGCATCCGTTTTGGCGTACGCCTACAAAAATGCTGTGTCTTAGCACATTTTTTCTTTTTTACATTATTTTCAGCCTTACTGCACAGCATGGCTAAAATTAATTTCCATAGTCTTTCGGTCTTAGGAGCACCGGAAGTGGGGGGGGGGGGGGGGTGGCGGCAGCACCACCAAGGTAACCCTGCTGGTGTTCTGAAGGCATAAAGAGGACTGTACATTTTGTTTTTATTCTGTTGCATTTGGTGTGAGTTTGAAGACAGAGGTAAAGTGTCATTCAATATATTATGACATACTGCTGTTTATTTAACAAGGAGATGGGTGTTTACTTTTCTTTCCTGGATGACAAATGGGGTGAATTTTATAATGTGAAATAAGTGACAGTCTTGCAGGAGTACAGCGAGTATTGATAGAAAACATGTGACATTCTGCAGCTTTTCTAACACAATAAAATGTAATTACTTGTAATGACCTTTTCAACCATTCCAAAATATATTGTCAGCAAGAAAAGTTCCATTGAGACACATTGTTGTATTTGTAATTCTGCGGTAAGAGGGAATTTTAATAGGATCAAAACGAACCAAGACACTTCACTTGTGTGATGCAAAAATGATAAATACACACAGAAATAAGATTTCTGCGCATTATCGTTTGGACCTAGGTTTATCAGTAAAGGTGCATGACTGATGCTAATATAATGGCCATTTCAGTTGAAAATATGCTCTGTAAAAAGCAGCACCCTAGCACACCATGTTTAGTCATATATTTGGGACAATGAGCTGCACAGTGCACCACTGGACACACACTACTTGTACACCATTCTTGTGCCGAAGGGCGTGGCTCATTTGCTACACTTTGCATAACACTTGGATTTTTACAGCCCCTACACTTCAATGCAGGGCTCTGAGAGTGCTTGTTGGACTGGAGCTGTCAGTTCTCATTCACAAAATTAAGTTGAATTGAGGTTTTCAACCCTCAAATGGGTTATTTGAAAAGTACAGAGATGTCTCCACAGAAAGTAATTCTAAGTCAAAAGACATTTAATTCAGTCAGTTGCAGTTTGAACACCATCAGGCTACTTTATTGGCAAATAAATGAATGAATAATTAAATAAAAACAATAAATACATCTCCATCAGCTTTACAGGTCTTGGGCAATCATTTTAGTTCAATCTAATAATTTAAGTTACAGGTCCTGCATGTATGATGACATTGGCATAGCCAATAGGTCTCGCCTTTGGGACCTTATAAGTGTTTAGCCATGCAACAGTTGATGTTGTTGCACGAAGGATATTGTGCTGCATAACTAAATACTTATAAGGTCCCAAAAGCGAGAAGTATTGGCTATGCCAATGCTTGTTAACCAGTGTCGCTGGAGTGAGGCCTACAGGCTCACTCGCTTTTTAAAGGTTCGGTTGCTGTGTACTTAACTCACCCTTGGCCTACATCAGGTTGGTGTGAAGTGTTGTGCACTGTAGAAGTGGTGTAGCGGCGCTGGATGTATGTGTGCGTGGGGAGGGTGCCATATATAAATAATGCAGTACTGGGTAGTGCTTGCATGGTGTATGCATTTGCTAGTGGTGCATGTGCCTTTGAGTGGTACAGTACCTGAAGGATGTAGTGCTGTGCAGTGTGTGCAGGATCAGTGCACCAGTATGTGTACCTGTGAGTGGTACAATACATGAGGGATGCAATATGTGAATGTTAGATACACATGCTGGATTTATGTGTACCTGTCAGTGGTGCACTACATGAAGGGTGCAGTGCATGCATGTTAAATGCACATGCTGGATGTATGTGTGCCTATGAGTAGTATAGTACATAAAGGCTACAGTCCTGGCAAGTGTGTGCATGCGTATTAAATGCACATGCTGGCTGTATGTGTGCCTGTGAGTGGTACAGTACATGGAGGATACAGTACTGTACAGTGTGTGTATGCACACACTGGGTGTATGTGTGCCTGTGGATGGTACAATACATGGAGGGCCCTGGGATCCATTTTGGGAGACTCCGGCTTGCATGGCGAGCCATGGAGTGGAGGTAGAGCGACACTCACCCCAGACAGATTTGTGGATTGCTGCATTCCTGTAAGCTGGGTGGGACACACACACAGGGGAAGGGAGGACCAGGCCTCCCCTGTACACTTCAATGGGTTCTCTTTGATTCAGTAAGCGGTCAAAAGGAAGAAGCCTTGGCACTTCTCAGGAAGAAGATGGGGCCGATTAGAGAATCATAAAGAGAAGGGTGGAGAGCCCTGGGCTAACCTTTTAAGACACATACGACTGTAGCAGACATCAAGGTGTGAACTCTAGTCACTCCCATGTCCTGTGCTGTGGGACTATCAGCTTCGGAGACACTCCTGCTGTGACAGACTGCTTTTCAAGAGGAAACAGAGAAGATACTTCAAAAGAAACAGAACTCTAACATAAAACTTCAAAGACTCAGACCCTAAACCACATTTAGTGGCTGAAAATGCACTATAAGAAGGGAAAATTGAGACCCCAAAAACTGTCATCTGCCAGCTGTGTGAGGAGGGGAAGCTCTATAAGACTTAGGGGCCAAAGCCTGCTAGTCTCCCTACTGAGTGAGGGAACCTCAACTGGGAAATCCAAGACCACCTGCCCTGGAGCCAGGAGCACCAGTGCCTGCATGTCAAGACCAGTGTGCACTGTGAGAAAGTGGAGAGCGTTGGAGGGAGCGAGTCCAGTGGGGGAGCCATGCTGAGTGGACTCCATGTGTGAGGAGTGAGGAAACGGCTGCTACACCGATCGGGTTGTTTGCCTTGTGCAGGACTGAATCGGCAACCCCTTCATGCCATGAGGGGCCATGAAGAAAGTCGTGGAAAAGACTGCGGTGCGGTAAAGGATGAAGCTTTGCGAGGTAACGTTGTGGAGACCTGGTATGCCATGAGGGGCCACCGTGGTAAAGACTGCCGTGCGGTAAGTACCTAAGCCTTGTGCTGCAGCTGTGCGGCAACCCCGTATGCAAGGAGTGGCTGCAGGAAATACTTGTGCCGTGTTGATAGGGGCAGAGGCCGTACAATGCAAGCGGTGGTGACCCATAGATCAGCAGAAGCAACAAGGACTGTGACTGGTCAAACCCTGTTGAGCAAGTGAGGTGTGGGAGAATCACAACCCATGTTCGGGATCTAGGACCAGAGCGTCAGAATCATCCACCCATCAGGAGTGTGGAGTCACTTACACCACAGGAGGAGTGAAGTAAACCTCCAATCGCTGCCGGAACGCGATGGAGAGAGAGCCTGCTGAGTGCAGCCGCTGAGTCCAGATGCAGCCGACCCATCTGATCAGGACCTGAGCAGCTGCGATCGCCCGCAGACGGGGTGCACTCCAGGATTCTGCATGCTTCAGGCCTATCGGCCCGGGGTGACGTCGCCGTTGAGAGCGCTGCGGCACTAGGACACTTGCGACTTGAATGTATGAGTCAGAGTTGACTTTTGAGACACGGACTACTAGTAGGGCATTCCCTGGATGTTGCCAACAGTGACTAAGGGAATAACCACTATTCTAACATGAAGCGGGAGGGCGACAATGAATTGCCATTAAAACAGAGCCCTGACCTCAAGGGGAATTGTGTTATTGTATGTGAATGTCGCATTTTTCCTTTGTGTAGTTAGCGGTAGAAATAAAATACTTTTTTTCATAAAACTGAGTCTTTGGCTGGACACTGATTTATTACGGCTGCTGTGCGCATTTGGAGTTGTGAGCATGTGTTCACTAATCTGTATCCACACCTCACCTCACCCAGGGAGCCTTCCTGCACTCGGGTCATGTAACTCGCAGACTGCACTCGCACGTCATCACTGCCTACACTTACACGCCACGTAGAGCTCAAACAGTCCCCCAAAACCTTCTCTGCATCTACACGTCACCAACAATATTCACTCGTGAGTCGGTTGCAGCCTTCACTGCACTCAATGGTAACTTACAGCCTGAACTCACAAGTTACTTACACCCTGCAGCACTCAGAAGTCACCCACAACAGCACCCACATCCCCAACAGCCTTCACTACAATCAAAAACAACTTACAGCACTCAAGACAAACACATAACTCACTGCCCGCACTCCAGTCACCCACAGCTTCACTGCACTCAGAAGTAACCCAGAATCCACAAGTTACCTTCATTACACACAACAGCACTACCATCAACCACACTCATGAGTAACCTTCAGCCTGCACTCACAAGTTACGGAGCTTGCAGCACTCACAGCCTACACTCGCAAGTCACCCACGCTGTATTCAAATGCAACTTACTGCCAGCGCTCACAAGTTACTTACACCCAGCAGCACTCAGAAGTGACCTACAGCAGTACTCACATCACCCACAGCCTTCACTGTACTCAAAAGCAACCTACAGCCAGCACTCACAAGTTATTCATACCTTGCAGGACTCAGTGCTTGCACTCACCTCACCCTTCACAGTGCGTACAAAAGCAACCTACAGCCAGCACTCACAAGTTACCTACATACAGAAGTCACCTCCAGCAGTACTTGCATCACCCACAGCATACACTGCACTCAGAAGCAACCCTGAATCCACAAGTTACCTTAATCACTCACAAGTCACCCACAACAGCACTACCATCAACCACACTCATGAGTAACCTTCAGCCTGCACTCACAAGTTATCCATACCCTGCAGCACTCAGAAGTCATCCATAGCAGCACTCACATGACCCAGAGCCTTCACTGTACACAAAAGCAACTTACAGCCTGCACTCACCAGTTACCTACACCCACCAGCACTGAAATCCCCACCAGCAGTACTTACTGCCTGCACTCACAAGTTATCCATACCCTGCAGCACTCAGAAGTCATCCACAGCAGCACTCACATCACCCAGAGCCTTCACTGTACTCAAAAGCAACTTACAGCCTGCACTCACCAGTTACACCCACCAGCACTGAAGTCCCCACCAGCAGTACTTACTGCCTGCACTCACAAGTTATCCATACCCTACAGCACTCAGAAGTCGCCCCCAGAAGCACTCAGTGCTTGCACTCACCCTTCACAGTGTGTACAAAAGTAACCTGCACTCACAAGTTTCCTGCACCCTGCATCACTCACAACTCATCCAAAGCAGCACTCACGTCACGTGGTTACTACCACTGCACTCAAAAGTAACCTACAGCCTGTACTGCCAAGATTCTTGCACCACTCAGACGTCATCCACAACAGCACTCACGTCACGTTCAGCCACCACTGCACTCAGACGTAACCTACGGTCTGCATCCACAAGTAACCTGCGGCTCGCCGATCACCCACAGGCAGCGCTCTGTGCCTCTACTCACAAGACATGGGTCCATGCTCAGCCTTACCACCCCCCTCTGCGTGCCCCCGCAGTCACCCCTTCCCACCCGGTACTCACAGGCCACTCTCTGGATGACCCAGTAGCTGACGCCCGCCTCGGCCAGGCACAGGAAGGCGGCCACCAGCGGGGTGTACTGGGGCTCGAAGAGCAGCCGGGCCCTGTCCTGCCAAGCCCGGCGCAGGGCGTCCCGCAGCGGGGCCCGCCGGAGCGCGGAGGGGCCCGGCCCGGCTCCTCTCCTCCTGCCCGCTGGAGCCATCGTACTCTGCCCTGCCTGCAGGCTGCAGCTGTGCGACCCGTCAGCGCTCCCCGGCGGTGCGGCGCTCACAGGCGTCCGGGCAGAAATAGGGCCGGGGAGAAGGGTTCCGCACACCTGTCCGCTCCACTCCCGATGAAAGGAGGAGCCGTCAGGGTCCGGTCTCAAGGAGTGTGGGGGTCGGTGCGGCGCTCACAGGCTAGGGTGACCAGATCTTGAGAACAAAAAACCGGGACATTTCGGAAAAATAGAAGAAGGACTACAATTTTTCACCCACGGAATGGCGCAGAATGACAGCTCTCATCAACATAGGATAACAAAAGATGCATTAAGAAAATAAATGAAATGTAATTTCTACAACCAATATCATACCTATTAATCAAATTGCTTACTTATAACAGCTGCTAACTAGCTCAGCTTTAGAATACCCAAAAAAGTGCCTCTCACTGTTTTCAGTCGACCCCCTCTAAAAACCGGGACAAGAGCTAAAATTGCCGAAATCTGCCGGGACAGGAGGTGAAAAACCGGGACTGTCCGGGCAAATCCGGGACGTCTGGTCACCCTATCACAGGCGTCCGTGCGGAAACAGGGCCCGGGAGTAGGGTTCCGCACACCTGTCTGCTCCACTCCGATGAAAGGAGGAGCCGTCAGTGTCCATGTGTGTGGGGGCTCGGTGCGGCTCCCCGGTGGTGTGGCGCTCACAGGCGTCCGTGCCAGTGCTTTAAATGGGCCGGTACTCACTGGTACTGAGTACCTGCACTTCTTAGATTTATCACTCTGAGTACCGGCACTTCTCCACTGCCAAGTAGAGTACCGGTACTCATGAAAAGGTAGGCGCATTGCCTGTGAGTGCTGGTGAGCAGGAGTGGAACTTGTCTCTGGCAGCCAAGGCGCCGCTTCTGTAGCCCCGATCTGAGCCCCAGCTGAGCTATTCAGCAGACCTCATTTGAATAATGTCCGGGTGCTCACCATCACGCTGTGCTTGACAGAGCAGGGTCCATTCAGGCCCTGTGCTGTCAATCACATTCACACTATCGTGTGCATTTGTGCAAACACAGGAATGATGGCAGTCCCCTGGCAGTGGTAATTAAAAAAGCCATGGTCTGTGAAGAGTATAAAATGGCCTTTATCGTAACCGAATCTTTTGTGTGTCTGCTTATGTTTGTGTGTTTGCCTGCATGTGTATGCCTGTTTTTTGTAAGAAAAAAGCAAGAGAAAGAGAGAGAGAATCAAGACACTCCTGGGAGGTATTTTAAAGAAAATGGGTGGCACTTTGTGTGTACATGTCTGCTCGCCGACAAAGGTTCATAAGTAACGTAAAAGGGAGGGTTGGTGGGTGGGTGAGTGAGTGAGTGAGTGAAAGGGTGGATGGATGGGTGAGTGAAAGGGTGGACGTATAGATGGATGGATGAATAGATGGATAGATGAGTGAAAGAATGGATGGATGGGTGAAAGAGGATGGATAATTGGATAAAAGGGCAGATGATGGGTGGATAAGTGAAAGATTGGATGGATGAATGACAGGGAGGAAGGATGGATGAAACAGTGGATGATGGATGAGTGAAAGGGTGGATGGAATGAAAGGGTGGATGGAATGAAGGAGTAAAAGGGTTGATGGATAGATGAGCGAAAGGATGGATGAGTGAAAGGGTGGATAAAGAGATGAGTGAAAGGATGAATGGATAGGTTTGGAGATGGATGGATAGGTTTGGATATGCAGGGTGGACAGACGGAATGGTGAAAAACTGAATGATGGATGAAAGACTGAATAGATGACAGAATGTAAAGGTTAAATGGTGGACATCAGCAGGTAAATGGTAGGATGAATGGATAGATCAATGGAGGAGACAAGAGATCTCTTCTGGGGAGGGTCGTGAAGAGTTGCTTCATTTGCTTGGTGCCGTAAGAGCTTTGGTTCAAAGTGGGGGTATTTTCAGTTTCTTCCTACTCACGTGCTCAAAAATGTATAGTATTGTGCCAAACAACAGCAATTAACAGTATAACATTCAGAAGGTGCATCTATTGCAAAAAAAGGAAATGTTAACATATTATTGCATTTGTCTTTCATTTTGTGTAATGAGTTAACCTGCTTTGTTTATATAAACACATTTCTCATGTGTTTTGGTATGTGCTGCAACTATTCTAGAAGTTGTTAAGTATCATCAAGTCTTGCCCTTAGCCCTGCCCCTACTCCCGCCCACTCACTACACCTCTAGCTTATTTTAATGAGTACCTGCACTTATTTTTTCCCATTTAAAGCACTGGTCCGTGCAGAAACAGGGCCCGGGAGGAGGGTTCCACACACCTGTCTGCTCCACTCGATAAAAGGAGGAGCCGTCAGGGTCCGGTCTCCAGGTGTGTGGGGGTCGGTGCAGCCGGGGTCTATTCTGCCTTCAACTCCTGGAGGGTGGTGTGTGTCTGTCTCTACCGCGCGATGCAAGGATGGGCCATACACTTTGATTGACACGTTTATGGAGAATTTTTTAAGTGTTATGAAACAAATATGTATTGGGGGGAAGGGGAGTTGCGGTCTTAAAAGTGGCATGGCTTATGTAATTAAGGGCGTCCTTAAACGCTAAGCTACATTTCTGTGATGCGATAGTGTGCCACCATGCTGGTATATTAGTGCCATAGAAGGATAAGACTGTGTGGTCATCTTTGACAGAGAATCTTAACCGCTTCGCTGCGGCCGGAATTCCGCCCAGGTGCTGGACATTCCAATCGCGGGCGTGGCTCGGACGGCCCCCGCGCGGCGTGAGCACACGCCCACCGTGACTCATGACGGCCGGGGGCCGTCGTGAGCACGGAAGAGGTTAAGGTAAAGCCTGTGTCATCCGTGTAAAGATGATACAGAATCCCTATATCATTTACCTGTAAGTCCCTTGTATTTGGTACCCAGGGCCTGTAAGTTAGAGAGAGTCACACACCCCACCCCCCACACCCAGGGATTGCAGCACTGGTTGTGCCACCCTGGGTGTGACCAGAGTAAAATGAGTCTCCCAGTCCGCAATTGCAGACTGGGTGGGCAGTTTCAAACTGTTAGCCCGACTTTGCCAGTTAAAAGCCATGGCAAAGTCAACTGTCCCCCTGAAATATGTGTAAGTAACCCCTTTGGCAGGCCTACCTAGCCGTAAGGCAGGTTGCTCCATATTTTATGGGCAGAACATGTAATTTAAATGTTCTGACAGTAAAAACTCAAAACTATTAGTTTTACTGTGGAAAGGCTTGGTTAGACATTGTCGAGTACAGAGTTATACGCCGACCCCTCAGCTGTGCTAACTCTGGAGTAGTGCAACCAAAGTGGGTGAACCAAGGTAGCAAGCAACTCATTACACTCGGTTCGACTTGATTCTCAAGTCAAAATTCATGTAACAAGTTGTAATGTGCAACTTTAACAAAGTTGCCACTTTGTTGCCTTTAGCCCCCTGTGCCCATACCGGTTGCAGACGAGGTCCTGTCGCTGGGACAGCTTTCCTGTCTCCGGCGGAGACATCCTAACAACTCCAAGGAAAGTGCACAATGGGGGCCTGCTCTGGAAGGAGGTGCACCTCCCTCCTGCAGGAAGCCACACAGGCGTTGGCCCAAAAGGCGAGCTTCAAAGGAGAAGTCACCTTTGAAGGGCAAATGAGGGCGAGGGGCTGCTCCATTGTTCAGGTAGACAGGCTGGCACTAGGAACAGGAGAGGGGAAACCAGTTGCCAAACCTTTTTTTAGGGACATGTAGCCCCATTGGTAGGCACACCGCTGGGTTGGGCTAGGCAGAAGAAGGTTCCTGCCATATTCAAAGTGGGCAGAATGGTGCATCCTGGGATTCCTAGATGCCACACTTCCCAGAAAGTGGTAATCAGGTGGGTTGGAACCTGGCAGCCCATTTGCTACCAACCGCCCCTGCCATGAGGGCATTTTCTGAGCATAAGTAGGGCACCCCTGGCACAACAAACTCAAATCTCATCTGGACAGGAAGAAGGGCTGAAGGACTGCCCTACTGCACCGTGGAACAGCAAAGAGAGGCTGCACCGGCTTGGACTCCTCCTGGTGGCTAGCAGAGGAGAGGACTGTGCCTGCTGTGTCCTGCTCAAGGAGAAGTCGTCTCCAGAGCCCAGCCAAAGCCAAGAGACTCCAAGGATCAGTTAGCTGGCCTCCTGTTCATGGCACAGGCACACAACAGCTGAGAAGCCTGCTGGGGCAAGTTGGTAGCCCAGAATCTTCAAGCCACTGCCATGCAGCACCAGGGACCAGGACCCAATGCACAAAGTTGCACCCGAGTTCACTGAACCCAGGCTTGCTATTGGAGTGCAGCTGGGACCCTCAGAGGACGAGTTATTGACCTAGGAAGGATTGACTGGTGACTGCGATACTGAGCGACTGGCAGTCCAGTGATGACTGACTTCTGCCAGCACCAAGAGGACCTCAAGGAATGTTGTCTCTGTGACCAGGAGCACCTCACCCCCTTTGTGGACCGAGGACTAGTCGCAGCAAGACCCTCATCGACGGCATCGCATCGACAGCATCCTGGAGCATCTTCAGCATCCTTCATCCCTTGCATCAGGACCACATCTATAGGAAAGCCCTGCAAAGGATAAAAGTGCTTGGAACTGACTGAAGACTGCTTCACTTGATGAGGTAACTGTTTCTAAGGCCCTTGCTGGCCCCCTTGACTGGTTCCCTACTGGAGTTGGTCCCCTAACGTGACTCCAAGTGACCGCTTTACAACTAGTCCAAACATTTACGTGAAAAAGTTTCAAAGTGTCAAATTCGTTGAATTTGCCAATGCTTGTTCATGGTTGAGTGAAATGCTTTGGTTTCCTATACTTTAAAAATCGTATATCTCCGGAACCCTCTGGTAGATCTTTTTTCATTGTGGTGTCTAAAAATACATAATAATACAGTCTACTTTTATAAATTGGTGTCGGATTTCTTCAATGTCTTGTTGATTTCTTCAATTATTTTGGTTCTGTTTAAATGCTTTACACTTGCTCCTCTGTGTAAGACTTCCTACTCAGAGCCACAGCTATCCAGAGTTGAGCTGGAGGTTTGACAAACAAAAATTAGGGTCCTAAAGGGGTTGGTAAGTATATGAAATTGTGAGGTCGCTCAACCAGTGGTTAATTTAAGCCAGTGGTTTCTGGTGCTCCGCACCAGCACTTTAATTGTCTACACCAGCACTTATGACTGTCTGTCACAAGGTGGCACTGTCTGGCTAATTTATAGATGACCACAACCACAGGTAATTATTAATTCAATATACATTAAAAATTACCATTACCTGCTGCTGAAGCCATTCTTATAGCTTTGGCAGCCTGAAATAGTCTGAATTGTCCCACTTGTAGGAGTGTGATGGTCTGTAGTGGTGTTGTTACTACCACTGGCTGCATAGTAGGGGCAATGTGTGGTGGAAGCTGCGTTGGCTTCCTGACGAGAGCCCTGGCACTTATTTTTTTAGAAATTAAGCACTGCGCTCAACCATACTATATAATACACCCCATTTTCTCACACATATCTAAAGTAAATTGTATAACACAACACAACATACAAAGGGCAACATTACACAACTATTATCATGGTACAGCACAACAAAACAGGTAAAACAGAAGGCAACATATCAACCACAATAAAACACAACTTCACTTTGCAGTAAAGTAGCACAAAATCACAGGAGCAGAAAAAAACAACAGAACACATAACTACCACAGCAAAATGCAACACAATTACAGCAAAACATAATTTCACAGCTGAATAATTCTGCATAAAAACAAAACAGCACAAAAACACAACAGAACACATCGCAACTCCAGCAAAATTCACACAACATATATGCACATACACTTTTGTCAACATTACCACCTCCAGTGGGAAAAGGTTTTTGCACCAAGGACACGAAATATCTCCAGTCAAAAAAGTTTTGCAATCTGACCTACGATCTCTAGAGTATCTTTATCTCTAGGTTGCTTGTTTACACACTCCATGTGCAAATGTCACTAGTTAGTAGAAAAACAAGCTACAAAGATAACTTCTTTGCTTTTTACAGCCCCTGATCTTGGTTGACTGAAATGCATAGTTTCGGTGGCAGTTGATGGACTGGGTGGCAGGTGTGAATTGTAGCATTTGTTGAACTTTCAGCCTCGCTGGATCCAAGTGTCCTTCGGGGCAGATTTGTTGAACAGGTTCATGGGAGGTTCCACAGTGACACTATAGTTGTCCTCTCGGTCGGGGGTAAGGGTAGGAGGATGGGTAGTGGAGATGAACAAGACAGGAGGGAGTGGACGACTCCTCACTTGGCTTGCTGTGGGCAAAACACCACTGCAAGTCCATGGAAAGCTTGATTGCAGGGGCCTCTGTGAACCGCAGCACACAGGGCCGCCATCAGACTGTGCCGAAGGCTCCAAGATAAGGCAACCACTTGTTCCATGATGTCACCGGTGCACTAATATGCTAATCACATTTGACAAAGCGGCGCATTCTGGGAACTGTAGTCACGCCTCTCCATAGTCACTTGGACAGCTAGAACCAGAATGCAGCTGTCAGTAACAGGAAGGCAGGAACCGGAACCATTGTGTACTGCTGACAAGTAGCAAAATGACCACTGTTTAAGACCAAGACACCCTAATAAGCAACTGTACATTGGTGACAGAGGCGCGCGCTGGAAGTGCACTTGCCAGGTGGGCCGGTGTTTAATGCTAATTTCCCTGATATTCCACAATCATTGCAAGTAAACATCTTTACGCGTTCACAACTGCCCCTGTTTGCAAATATAGGCCGTTTTATTTAGCTATTTTATTCTTTAATGAGGGGCACTTTTTTAGCTTATTTTTTCATGAGGGGCACTTTTTTTTTAGCTATTTGATTCTTTAATATGGTCACTTTTATTTTGGTGCCCGGGCCTATATTCTGTCCTAGTTCGACCCTGAAGCCCCCAACCACCTTCCACCTCCCTTCCCCCACCCAGCTGTCAGGAAATATATAAATAGCAGCAGAGGGAACTACTGCTTAACTTGGCGATAACAGCAGAACAACTTAATATGACATAAAGAGGCACTAACAGCCGACTTAGTAGTAATTGAAGCTGAGAAGGTTGAAATGCCACCCCCGTGGTGTGAACCAGGCTACTGCCCCCCTCGCTGGCACATTCTGGTGGGAGGCATTTCTTAGGTTACTTGTTCCACAATTTTGTAGCATTGTCAGTCACCTTCCTGCCCCCAAGGGTTTGTTTTTAATTATAGCAGGTCGAGGCCTTCACAGCTGCTAATCAGTGGCAGGTGGGGCGCGCCAGCCACATCTTGTCACCTTTGGGACTCCTCTCTTGGATACAAAGACCCCAGTACACTAGCAGCTTTAAAACTAATTAGGGGGTGCTATATTTTCAAAGGGGCCAGAGAGCACAAGGGGCGTTTACATGTGTTTTTCTTCCTTTGGATTATAAGAGAGGCCACAAGTGCACGAGCCACCCTTTTTGCAAAGTTCATCCTGCTGGCACAAAGCGTGTGCACATGTTCTGACAATGGGTTCTCCAAGATGCAAATGAAGAAATGTGTTTGTTTGGCGCCTGGGCTATATGAAATATGCCAGCGCATACGCAAATAGGCCTTTGAGGAGGGTGACCCAGTGCTTAATTTGAGCCGGTGGTTTCTGGTGCTTGGCACCAGCACTTAAATATCAGCACTGGCTCCTATGACAGTTTGCCACATGGTGGCCTTGTCTGCCTAATTAGGGATGAGCACAACAGCAGCTGTTTATTAAATTAATATACATTAACAATGAGTAGTAACTGCCATCCAAGCCATTCTTATAGCTTTGGTGGCCTAGAATAGTATGAATTGTCACACTTGTTAGAGTGTGATGCTCAGTAGTTGTGTTGGTATTGTCATTGGTGTGGCAATGGATGGTACAAGCTGCAGTGGCTTCCTGACAAGGGCCCTGACACTTGCTTTTTTTAAATGTATTTTTTACAATTTAAGCGCTAAGGTGACCAGATGGCTCCATATCAGTGGAACACCACTTTTCCTTTCCTAGACTTTACTTTTACATATCATTGTATAGTTATCAGGTGTATAGGTCCAATTGCCTGAATTAAAATGAACCAAGACTACAACTCCCAGTATGCACCGCTGAGTAAAAGCAAAGTCGAGGAATGGAAAGGTGGGGTACCTGTAACATGGAGCCATCTGGTCACCTTCCCTTTGAAGGAAGTGCCAACTGCATCCTTAGTGGTGGTGCACATTCCCACCACAGGCACTCATTGGGAGGGAGACCAAGTGCCCAGGGATTAAGGCACAGACACCCCACCCCCCCCTCCAAGGGTAGGCAAGGTGCTGCTGCAAAGACACAGACGGGGCTACAGCAGGCGTCCTGTCAGTGCCTCTGCATGCACATCCTGCACCCCACTATCAGAAGTCTGTGACACAACATTTCTCCCCCCCGGGGTTTTTTAGTACTACCTAAAGTATGAGAGTTTACAGTGAAACAAAGAGAGGCAGATTTAATTATGTCTCCATCTCTCCCTTCTACAGTCTCACAGACAGTGATGATTTTTTGTTCTCATCAGGCATATGCACTAACCAAATTAAGGCATGCTTCAGCGCAAACTAAATTAATTTTAGCCATTAATCACAGTCACATTCCGGTACAGTGTATTTCACCCACGTTGCCACTCTGGGTGAGACCTTGCTCCAATAAGAACAGAATAGTCGAACTGTCAGGCCAGGTCCGCACCAGAGGGAAAAACAAACAACCGCAGATCAGTTTCGCAGTGGTGTAACATTACCCCCACGCTCCAAGGGCCCCCCTCCGGCACTGTCCTGGCAGTGCTTAATTTGAGCCAGTGGTTCCGGTGCTCTGCACCAGCACTTAATTGTCAACACCGGAGCTTGACCGACTGCCACAAGGTGGCGCTGTCGGGCTAATTTAGATTTAAAATAATTTAAAAAGAATTCTATACATAACTTTAAATAATTTACTACATAATAAACAAATATACATTTGAAATTTTATGTGGGATTTTTATACTTAAATCTTAAGAAAAAAAATTCTTCAAAGCACATAAAGGATGCAAGAAGTAATGCTTGTATATGACAAATTATGCAACCAGTGAATACATTGAAGGTACTGCACAGTGCTCTGTGGGAAGAGCAAAACCGCCACTACGAGGTGCACAATATAAATTAACAAAACAAATCTTCAGCCCCTTTTTGCAGAAACATTTACAAGTAGCAGCTAAAACTGGGGCACAAAGGATCAAGGAATACTATTTTAAATCAGTCCAATACAATTGATAAACTTATTGACATTTGTAGCATGTCAACATTTAGGCTGGTTAACCTAGTTTAACAGGCACCTCAGTGGTCAACAGACCTAGGATGCTTGTGTCCGGTCCAGGGAAGACCTGGCTTGGCAGTTCGGGCTGGACTGTTTCCATGAGGAACAGGGCCAAGGCTGATTTGCATATAGCTGTGTCTGAACTGGGGGCGCGAAGTGAGCTAAAGAACGATGATGGATTCAACTCAGATCTGTGACTGGGGATGAGTGTCTAAGAAGTTTCAGCACTCCGTCCATCATCTCCTTGTGTTTGTTCGCCCTAAGTTCGTAGGGTATGCCCAGACATGGGTTCCTTGCTCACTTTGCCACTGGATTCAACCTAGCCTGGCTGATGATGGGTGTTACCCCGAAACCGGTGTTATGTTCCATATAGGTACCCTAATATAGGCCCGGGTAACATCATACCCTTTCACCTACATCACCTCCCCTACATTACACACTAACAAGCCTTTTAAGGATTGAACGCCTTTTATGGACTGAACATTTTACCTAGTTCTAGGCCTGGGTGCAGAAGGAGGGTTTTTCCTGAACAATAGTGTTCTATGACTTCATCTTTATACTGACACTGCATGAATAAAATATTCATGAGGCTACTTGGAAACCAGGCAGGGGCTATGCACCACCTTCCTAATATCTACGCACAAGGTTCATCTCATACGTCATCCTCATACTCAACAATGGCTAACACAAGAACAAGGGACAAAGGGACTCTATATACTTTTCTGTATAAATACAGCACCTCTTGCTATCAGTGGTTAGAGGGAACCGAGACTTCCAGGCTGACACACTGACCAGAGACGCTGAGGCTCCTGCATGCAGACGCTCCAGCTGACAGTGGTCTGAACATCCCTTGCAGGGTGTCCAGCTCGAGACCAAGAAGGGCTCCTACATTCACACTTCAGGTAATGGGATTTGACTAAATCCTAGAGGGATTCTTGGTTTCACACCTACTCACATGCTAGGTACACTTAGGTACATCTAGATAGGCATCGTAGGAGTACGCACTCTCTTTTATCAATGCATTTTATATTCATGTATTTATTCATGCGCAGTGCAAGATGATAGAACTGTACTATCCATTTATATTCATAGTACTGCTAATCCTATATCTCTGCTACTGTCTATGGTTGTTTCAGCTCATATACTTTACAAGAGAATAACAACTGTTCAATAAATCCTTATTGAAATGCCCAGACTGTTTATTCTGTGTTCCTCTGAGATAAAACTAAGCAAGCACGAGTGACTGAGCGAAAAGTAGTACATTGTTTCCATGATCTTGAGGGATCAGGGTTGTCATGTTCTGAGGTTGCCAGAAACGAATCTCTCCCCGATAAGAGACACTAGTGGCACTGTGAGCTAGCAAATGCAAACAGGCTAACATTTCTCGGTGGGGGTGTACAGAATAAGTCTGCCACCAAGCCCACAGTTTATGTTATCCAAACACGCAGGTCCTGCATGGGTACTATAGGAACTACACGACACTGGTCCCAGGATGCTTGTTTCCGGTTCAGGAAAGACCTGGCCTGGCAGTTCGGGCTGGACTGATCCCATGAGGCACAGGGCCAAGACTGATTTGCATATGGCTGGGTCCAAACTGGGGGTGGCGCAGTGAGCTAAAGAACAATGATGGATTCAACCCAGATCTGTGACTGGGGTGAGTGTCTAAAAAGTTTCAGCACTCCGTCCATCATCTCCTTGTGTTTGCTTAATTTAGAGCTGGCCACAACAGTTAATTAATAATTCAATCTACATTAAAATGACTATCACATGCCACCCAAGCCATTCTTATAGCTTTGGGGGCCTGAAATAATCTGAATTGTCACGCTTGTAGGAGTGTGATTGTTAGTAGAGTGTTGTTACTATCACTGGCAGCATGGCAGGGACAATGTGTGGTGCAAGCTTCAGTGGCCTCCTGACGAGAGCCCTGGCAACTATTTTTTTTTTTACTTTTTGACAAATTAAGCACTTCACGGGCGGCAAGCCCCTGGCCTGACAGCTCCTGACTGGGTCCAGGGGGGGAGGGGCCCCCTCCATGTACTTTGCAGTGGAGCCCCTCAAGATTCGTTACACCACTGCAGCGTCGACCTACTTAGGCCCCCCTCAGTGAGATATAGCATAAGTTCTATGGCAATGTGAACATGTGACCCACGTCCGGACATACCATTTGACTTAAGGATGCGAATGCAAGCGTGGCTGTGTACCAAGTTCTGCTCTACCTACCTGGGGACAAGAATGGTTGTCTTTTTTTATCACCACTATTAAAAGCAGCTTGAAAACTAGCTTGTAATGGACCTTCAGGATATTACTGGTATTTCCCAACAGTTGCTAATGTTACCAGTTCACTCCGTGTTGTCTGTGACATCGGGTTCCAGTTCCTGACTTTCATTTTACAAATACATTGTTTTCAAATGTGCTAAGCTAATTGCCCCCGTTGAATTGAGTAAAAACTATAGCTCCCAGAATGCACTGTCTAAGCTTAGAACTTAGAAACAGTATCCCTCAGGACAAGCGCCCTTGTAATAAATGCCGCTGTCATATAACTTTAACTAGCACACTAGATAATATATACATGCCAACATTTTACAAGAGGATAGTGGGAATTTAAAGAAATAATAAGGAGAATGTACGTCTCCATTGACTTATATTGCAACAGAGGCAATTCCAGGCGGGAGACAGACAAAATAAAGCCATTTTTGGCTTTAAAAAAATCGGGAGCCTCCCGCCTGAATCAGTATTGTAATATAGCATATGCACTATCTGTAGCTGCATGTCCGGAAGTTCCGCGCTGCCGGTGTTTCCGGGGGACAGTTTTCATCGATACACAGAAGCCTGGCAGCTCCACGTGTGCTGAGAGATGGAACTCCCAGAGCTTGCCGGGGAGGGCGGGTGAAGTACGGCGGCACGGATCAGGAAAGGCCGGGGAATCAAGTGAGGCCTAAAAGCAGGATTTCACTCCCGCCTCCAGGGGCTGTCCATCTCTCCCCCGGTGACCTCGCTCCCTCTCGAGGGGGTTATCACCAGCCCTACGTTCGGTGTCCACCCCCTCTCCGGGGTTGTACCGCCCTCCTTCAGCACCTCCGGCGGGGCTCAGTTCGCTGGCCGGAAAGATGCAGGGTCTGCCGGGCTCCAACGCGCTGTACTCCTCGGTGCGGTTCTGGGACGGGCGGTACAGGGAGGACGGGCCCCCGCGGGACTGGTTCGGCGGCCTGAGCAGCTTCAGCGGCCTCCTGGAGGCGCAGCTGCGGAAGGAGGACCGGCTGCTGGTGCTCGGTACGTGCCCTCGCCATAGCGCTGCCTCCCCGGGGTCCTGGGGTCTCTGAGCTGCAGGACACGAGGAGCCCCGGTCACTAAGATCGCCTCCACCCTAGAGTAATTTAGTTATACTGTACATGGGCTTTAAGTGGGCCGGGTCCTGCCGGTGCTGAGGTTCTGTAAAGCAGGTGCTGAGACGGGCCCTTATCGGGCTCTCCATTTTTGCCCTCTCCCTCACGTTGAGAAAAAAAAGTCTTAACTCTGCAGCAATACCACCCTTCACTGCCTTTGAGATCACAATAAAAAGACTCGTTATAGTTCTTTCACAGTCTCATTTCAGAACTGAAGCATTTTCAATATTCTATACAACACAGCCATAGTTGTTGCTTATTTATCTGACAAAACCAATAGTCCTGGTTTGTTGGAGGTGTAATGTTACTTGTTGCATTATATATCTGAATGCAATGGCAGAAGCAGCAGAATATGGCACGCCCTTAATTACATCGACCACGCCCCTTTGAGACCATCCCGTTTTTTCAGCCCACTTAAAGCCCTGGTTATACAGATCCAACAAGTTTAATCCACACTTTGATTTTCATGCTATTATGAGCTGGTTATAATTTTAAACCCTCTTGATTCTTTTTCCACATGTACTGAGCTCCCACATTTCCTCGATTCAACCGTGTGTAGCTCACCCAGTCCCTATTTTTATGTGTGTTTTGCATTCTGGGATTTGTATTCCCATTTCCACTGTAAATATAGGACTACAAGTACCGGAAAGCACAGAGAAACTGCGGACTAAATTAGCTGCTTGCTTTCTGTGACATCTAAGAACTCTGATTTATTCATACATTTGATGGTAAAGGTTAAATAAACATCAAGTCCCAGAATGCACTTTGTTCTTGGCTGATTAGCTAGAATTGGCTGGGGTGTTGATCCAGGAGAGGAGTTTTTTTTTTTTTTTAATTAATAATAATAATTTAAAAAAATACTGGTCAGGGCGTTTGGGAGGTCGTGTGAACGTGAGGCCCTTAGGAAGGACTGGATTCTGGATACAGGGGAGGGGAGCCAACTAGTTAACAGGGAGAGCTGAGCCAGGAACCTGTGCGCGAGCTGACCCTGCAAATTGATGGCATCTGAATCATGCAACATACATCATGTGAAGATATGACGGTCTCTTTAAAAATTAGAAAACGTATTTCTTTAACATGCAGAAAGCGTTTCACTTCAATAACTCAGATTATTTATGTACAGCGCACACCCTGAATTCATGTATTGGATGGCTGTAGGAAGCTGGCTCTGTATATACTATACCAAAGTGAGGTATAGTGTGCACAGAGTCCAGTGGAACCCCAAAGGTAGGCAGAGGTAAAAGTAGATAGCACCTTACTCTCTATTTGTGGTAGTGTGGTCGAGCAGTAAGGCAGTATCAGAGGACAGTGTTAAGCATTTGTTGTACACACTGTCAGCAAATGAATTCACACACTCAAAGACTGAACTTCAGACCAATTGTTTTTGTATAAAAAATATTCTTTCAGTTATTTTATTTTCTAGAACCAAGCAAGCCTGGCACAGGTAAGCAATAAATACTTTACAGTAGTAATGCAGTTATAACAATTTGGATTGCAATTGTATATGCACTTTGTTTTGATTACTGTACTGTTACTGAAAATGCAATGCTTTGGAAATACAGTACATATACTTTGTATAGGCTTATTAGTAAACTGACCAGTAGATTACTTGCAGATTACTTTTCTTACACAGTGCAGTATACCTGGATACTGCACTGGGAAATTTCCTGTAAACAGGTGAGTAAAAGCGTTTTTGTTATTTAGTACAATTCTAAAAGGATTTCTTAGTTTTTTCAACTGTACACTTAGAAACGTTTCACAGAAAAACAGTCAATGTTATCCTATGGAGGAAAATAGGGTTATCGGTTCAAAGGTAAGTATTCGGTTTTGGGAGTTGGTATTCTGGGGGTAGACTCAGGGGTCCCCCAGGGTCAAGGATGCACTCTTGTTACACCCTCAGCGGCACTAGGGCGGCCGGGTGCAGAGTGCTGAGGCCCAATGTTATCCAAAGGGGGATAGGGGGCCTCCGGTTGGTGGCTGCTTACGAGCAAGCCACTGGGTTGTGGGAGCAAAGCTCCTGGACTTAAGCTCAGGGCAAATGGGGGTTCAAGCCAGCACAAAAGGTGCACCCTCAGCGGCACTGGGGCGGCCGGGTGCAGAGTGCTGTTTTGGCGTCGGGCGCCCTGTAGCTTTCAATGGGGAATCTCTGGTTTGCAAACACACTGCAGGCTCGGGACGAAGGTCTTCTGGGTGCGACCACCACTTGGAGAGGTAAGTTGGGATGCTGGGGGTTGGTTAGGCACCCTCAGTTGGGCTACCCAAGGCGCGTCGGGTGCAGGGGTGCCTTTTAGGGTTGGATCTTCTTACCAGCTCCTGGTTGCGGTTGGGGGGACCTTCCGGTTTGAGGCTGCAGGCGTCGGCTGGAGGCAGGTCAGGGATCACCGGATCTCGGGTCAGGATCACCGGGGAGACCTCCTCTTTGTGTTGCCCCACTCGAACTCGGGGCGTGGGCGTCAGGTGCAGAGTGGGGCAGACCCGCGGATCCTTGCGAGCATCAGTCTGTTGATGAACAAATCCGGTGTTCACGGGAGACCCCCGTGGTAGGGGGGTATAAGCCTTTCCCTGGTTGGCTGGGTCCCCCCATCTGCAAGATGGCGGGGACTGAGAGTTGTGCTTCACCTCGCCTCCCCCACCTGAGGGGTGGAGATGGCAGAGGTGGGCACACCTCTCTTCCTCACTTGTTTTTCCCACCGGTTCTCCCGCCCAAAGTGGGGGTCAGAACCAGTGGGGACCAGTTGCTGAAAGCAGCAAGTGGCCTGGGGAAGCTCACAAAGGCGGCAAGCCTTTGAAGCTTCCCCTTCGTGGACCCTGCCCATCCTGGGGGAGGAGGCTTGGCACCTCGTCCCAGGATGTGCATTGTTTTAGGCCCCCGAGAGCAGCAGGCTCTCGACCCAGGGGTCCAGAAACATGTCTGGTGATGGCAGCTGAAAGCAGCCACTCAGCTTGGACACTAGTGGTAGGTCTTTTTTCAGGGGGCATCACTAAGATGCCCTCTGTGTGCATTTTCCATTAAATCCCACACTGGCGTCAGTGTGGGTTTAATGTGCTGAGAAGTTTGATACCAAACTTCTCAGTTTTCAGTGTAGCCATTATGGTGCTGTGGAGTTCGTAATGACAGACTCCCAGCACCATATACTCTTAATGGCAGCACTGCACTTACAGTGTCTAAGAATGGACTTAGACACAGTAGGGGTACAGGGCTCATTGACCTGTACCCTCACCACTGGTATAGTGCACCCAGCTAGAGGGGTGACTGATCTATGCCAGGGCAGTGGGTTGTAGGCATGGCACACAGGGATGTGTGCCATGTCGACTCTTCACTTTGTTCTGCACCAAGACACGCAGCCTGCAAAGGCAGTGTGTGAGTGTAAAGGTACAGGGCCTCTAAGGGTGGCACAATAAGTGCTGCAGCCCTTAGAGGTCTTCCCTGGTCACAGTGCCATGGGTACCTGTGGTACCATTTACCAGGGGCTGACCTGTGGCCAGAGCTGCCAATTGGGTTTTGTTTTCAATGCAGATTTAGGGAAAGAACATAGGCCCTGGGTACCTGATTGGCAGGAGCCCAGGGCACAATGAGTCAAAGCACATCAGCAATTCAGCAAAAAGTGGGGGCAACCATGCAGAAAGAGGGCATTTTCTCACAATGGCACTGTCGTATGTAATAACGAAGAAAAAGGAGACTCTATAAAATAATTTTTTTGCCTAGGATCACAGTTTGGTCAAGCAGGGAAGGCAGGATTGATCCCACGTTTTCTTGTTTCACGTTGTGCAATTCAAGCACTAGATGGCTACCTCTTTCTCTCCTTTTTAACACAGAAGCTGGCATGATGCAGATGCCTCCAGTCTAGAAATGGCTGATAGATGGCTGCATGATTGGCACCTGGCTGCTTTTTTATTTTTACAGTCATGAACAGTATTTTAATGTCCAGGCCAGTGCAAAAATTTGTATAATAGCTAAAAGCCGTTGTCTTCCCCTATATCGGTACATAATTTAAACAGAAAATATATAAATAAAGCACTTTAAAACATATCCTAGAGCTGCCTTAATGATCCCTGAATTATAAAGTAAACAAAGACAGAAAAGCAAGTTTAAAAGTGAACACAGGGAATTTTAAATAAAGTTTTAATTAAGTATCCTGTCTAGGCTTTGCAGATTCTTAAACCAGGAATACATGGTCAGTATGTTTTTTCTAGGAAAGGTGGCATCCCTAATGGCTGCTAAGCGCTTTATGCAGAGGTGGGCGAGCTAACAAATTATTAATAAGAGCCGAGTCAAGGGTCTGACTTGGCTCTGAGAGTCTTGAAAATGTCATGTAAATCATGCAACAGATATCATGTTAAATATAATAAAGCCCCTTTAAAATTCAAAAATGTGTATTTATTTAACAAATGGAAGTGTTTCACCTAAGTTTATATCAATACACTGAGAGGTATTTATTAAGAGTGATAGTTTTTAAATTGAACTTAGAAACATCCCCCCCCGCCCTGATGATGATTCCATTAGCAGGGCCGGCTCTAGGGCGGTGTGACTGGTGCGACTGCACCGGGCGCTGACTTCTTATGGGGGCGTCGTGTTTGCTAGTATATTATGTTTTTAAAAGCATCTGCTGCCGCGTTCCTGGCCTCCAGTAATTTTCATGCAACAAAAATGTCGAGATAACTCCAGTGATAAATGTTCTTCCTAGAGAGAGATCTGAGGTTTGTGTAGTGGAAGTTTTGACTCATGGAAAGGAAGCGCAGAGGGTTAATATGCCTGCTGCAAAAAACATGTACCATGCAGATCACAAAGTGCATAAAATGTAAATAGGTTGTTGGGTTACTGCTTTTGTCTGAGAGATCCTTTTGTTGCTTGCAGTTTATAAGTTAAAATTCTTACTTGGAAGAGTGAGCTATTAACTGTCATCAAAGAGCTGCATGCAAACTGCAAGGTATAGATTAGAGCATTACAATTTTTCCACCAGTCTTTCATTGTCCTAATGTTGGAAAAAGGGTTTATTTGGATAGAAATCAATTCTGATTATTAAAGAGAACCCCCAATCATGGTGTTACGTTTTTAAATGCTGAGTTTGTGCTTCTCCAGACCAAGCACTATTAAATTATACTGTCTACCAGTATGGATGACATGTGACTCCTACACCTTGTAGTCCTCTGCCTCATGTAACATTTCCTATATACTGATCTAAACACGTATGATTGATTGTCTCTGTGTAATGTGTGTGATGTAAAGTGCTCTGACACCCTACACTGGTATGAGTGGCACTATAAAACTAATTAAATGCATCTGCAAGAGAGTGGTTATGGAGACTTGAGGGGCACTGTTAAAGGGTGGTAGTGAGGGAATCCGTGGCAGAGGTGGTCATTGGGGGGTGCCAACAAACACTGTTGCACCGGGCGCTACCAGCCCTAAAGCCGGCCCTGTCCATTAGTTGCCTAAAAGGCACGTCAGTTGTCATAAACACCCTAATTGCCGCCTACATTCCTATTATAGATGGAGGAACATTATAGTCTATTAAATCAAATACGAAAGGTTTTTATACCGCACTTGTCCTGAACTCACTCATTTAAAGGTGTTCTCATATGTGATAATGAAGAGAAAGGAGGCTCGGTGACATAAACTATTTGCCCCGGGCCACTCAATTTACAAAAGTATGGAAGCCATGATTGAACACAGGTTCTCTTGTTTCCCATTGGGCTGTTCTGCCACTAAATGGGTATCTTTTTCTGGCTCCAGTTTGACATCAAAGATTAATACTTTGTAGTCAATTATAGGTGTATCTGGTTAGAGCGAGGGTGACAGACCTAAGCCAGCTCTTTCCGGGCTCAAGGGTCCAAGAAGACCTCGAGTTGGGCAGAGGCAGGCACCTCCCTCAAGCTTTCAGTGTCTCACCCACCTTTAGTCACGAGACGCCTGCAGCACGCCCTAGCCTTTCAGCGTTTGCATGCTTGGCTTTTCTGCTCACACTTCTGCACCTATGTAGAGCACGTCACAAAATTGACAGAACTGCTGCAGCAGGCACAAACATCACTGGCAGACATTTATACAAATTTGGGACTTGGAGGAAGATTTTAGAGGTTAGCAAGTGGAAAGATTGGACAGTAGTGCAAGTCTCAAGTAGAAAAGTCTATTGGACACATTTCTGACGATTAACGGAAGGTGTGGGGGGTATCCACAGGTCAACGCCTTGTAGCACTTCTGTCTTTCATGGTGATTTCAAAGTTGTAATGCTCCAGCGTTAAGAAATATGCTCGAATCAGGTTACCTGACTTTGTGCTCCTCTACAGCGTCGCAGGAAGATTCTTAATAACTGCCTCACGATGGTTGGTTAAAAGGGAAACTACATATTTTGGCATGTAGGGGTTGGTGGGTAAAAAGTAGGCCATGGTGAAATTTAAATGACAGGTTATATCCATAAAATCTCCTGAGATTTTGCTTAATTTTGGCACAGACAATGTTTTTCAAGTGCCTTTCTGCAGGATCCGTTCTGGTATTGCGCCTGACTTTTTTGACGCGAGGTATGTTTGCTCTTGTTTGAAAAAAAATTCAGGGAAGGCTCTGGCAAACCACATTTCGTCCTCAAAATATAATTTCGCAAAGTTTCCATGACATTTCACGGAAAAAAAAGTATGCAATGTCGCATACCGTTCTACAAAAAGCCATGTCTGGCTAACAAAGTTAGTCGTTATAAGGGGACGCTTGGCAGCTTTGCTAATAATGGGGGGATTGCCCAGCATCTTATGTTTCTTGATGTGTTCCCCTCAAAATACAGTTCTCAATCTCAGAGACATATAGGACCAAAGCTGGCCTTGTACCTAAAAGCAGCCCTGTAAAATATTTTAATATGTTTCCTGTATTGCACTGGCCTTCTCCAGGGGAGTTTTTTTTGGGGGGGGCTCTTCTTGGAACTTCTTTCCTTAAAAAACATGGGGCCAGATGGTTCATTGTCAACAATTTTGGATGAAAAGTATAGGCTCTGAATCCGGGACCCACTTAATCCTGGGACCCCCACGCCCCATATTTGAGTACTATAAAAGTTAGAGCTGGCTTAGGCTGCCCTAATAGTAAACCCAGGAGAGAACATGGCGTTGGAGCTGGCTGTGTGCTGGAGTAAGTACCGCCGGCCAGGGCCGGACTGGCAGCCGAAACCGGGCCTGGCAAACTGCTCGGCCGGCCCCCCCTGGGGTGAGGGGGGGGTGCAGCCGAGCAGTTTGCGAGCGCCGGTTTCGGCCGATTTTGTTACAGGGGGGCCGATATTGCCGACCCCCGGTAACAAAACCGGCCCCCCAGGGGCCCAAACCGGCCCCCACCCTAGCGGTCCACCGGGGAAACGCCCGGTGCCCGCTACGGCCAGTCCGGCCCTGCCGCCGGCTATGTTAACCCTCTCCTTGCAGACGAGGCTTCCACCGTCAGACGCATACCAGCACCAAACAAGGGCTGAAAAGGATCAACATTCTCCACTCCAGCCTACTGGTGGCGCTGTTTGACTAGTTTTGAACACATAACATGAACACCAGTGCACACCCGGCATTCTTACAACCTTATTTCAAAGTCTACAAACGTCCTCTCAGGCATAATGGGCCTCTGACATATTCCACCACTTTAAGGTCTGACACAGTAG
Organism: Calotriton arnoldi; assembly: GCA_963921515.1. Classification (NCBI taxonomy): domain Eukaryota; kingdom Metazoa; phylum Chordata; class Amphibia; order Caudata; family Salamandridae; genus Calotriton; species Calotriton arnoldi. The sequence goes on along the minus strand of CAWUFW010002017.1, from coordinate 1,597,076 downwards.
CCAGGAGCATTATTTCTCGACAGCACCAAATGATTCCTGGCATGAGAGGATGTGGCCTAACGGCTAGAGCTGACCTCGAAGCTAGGGAACCGGGTTCGAATCTCGGCAGGGACGCTCAACATCCTGTGATTCTGGGCAAATCACTTAATCTCCCTGTGCTTAACAGAAATGAATGTGTCCGTCTGTAACGCAACTGGTGCCCATATAAAGCGCTCTGATACCTTCGGGTCGAGTTCGCGCTATATAAAACTAAAAAAATAATAAAATGTGAGAATACTGTGCGCTGCTCCCCTTGGGCTTCATTTGGGGCTTTTTGGGGGTAGGTTCTCCCTGCTTAACTACTGCAGAAAGTAGCTGCTGGAATTTACAATACTTAGTCCCAAATTCTATTAGTCGTATCCTGGGCCTTTGCTTGCTGGTCAGCTGTCCACCGCTCCCTAGCTAGTTCGCCCTCCAAAATATATGCATAGAGAGCAGTCTAGGCGTCAAACACAGGGGTTGTCCCCTATGTCTCAGGTGGTCAATGAGTCTCATAAGGTGCCAAAGTGTATGTATGTATCAGCATCGGATTGGCAGGGCGGGCAATCGGCCATTGCCCGAAGGGCCTGAGGCCAAGGCCAGCCGGTGGGCCGGTTTTTCACATGTAGATAAAATCACAAAGGGAAGGTTTGCAATACAGAGACATGAAATAAAATTTAAAATGAGTTACAAAATGACAGGGAAATAAGGGCATGAGAGATATACATATAACTGAAGAAATAGCCTACAGGGGGACAGGAGTGGAAGAGAGAGGGGGATTTGTAGACAGAGAGAAATATAGGAAAAGAGAGACTGGAAATGTGAGAGACTGAAGCACATAGGTAGCATGAGACACACCAAGGAGAGGAAAAGAAGTAGAGTATGAGAGAGAAAAAGGAAGAACTAGAAAGAGGGGCAAAAAGTGATAGGGAGAACAAGAGGTGCACACAGCAATTTAGAAAGGGGTATAGAGACATGGAGAAAGAAAGGCATTTGGAGTGAATTCCTGCAGCTTTTCCGGATTCAAATCAATTCTCTACCCACAATACAAAAGACATCAAGTACAAAGTTGTTTGCAATCCCCAAAGACATCGCTTGCAAAGAGGCTCCCGAGTGACAACCAAAAGAGGAAGAGCCCTGGTTCCTTGAGAGAACAGAAGCCTCCAGACACGAAGGATGTACATGGTACTCTGACTCATGCCTGTTATAATACAGGATATTCAGGGATCTTTGGGGGGAGGGGGGAGCACAGACTAAGGGACCAATAGTAGGTGACAAACACATTCAGGCACCCAAAGTAGAGAAATGTATAGGCCTGAAGATCAGTTGAGGAGACCTGTGGGTGAGTTGCAATGGAATAATGGTGTGTCTAGTGGAGCGTCTAGTCTTGGCCAGTGCTACTGACCCCATGAGATTAGAAAGCTTAATTTATCAGAGATTACTCCCGATACTAAGCAACGTTTCATGAAACGTCATTATCCACAATTGTGTGGGCCACTTTTTCCTTCGATGCCCGGGCCTAATTTTGTTCCCAATCCAACCCTGGTATGTATGTGCTCCCTCCTCAGAACCCACTAATGACAACTCACCAGGAACTGTTGCTCCATCTGTGCCCGTGCAGTACCGCTGCCCACCCTGGAGGGGTTCCTGTGTGCCCACTGCCACCAGCATGTGTCTGGATAGGGGCGTTGGCGCGGAGGCTCTAGATATCGAGGCACCTCTTCTCCCCTCCCCAATACACCGTTACATTATTTATACTTGTAAAGTGCAGTGTACACCATAGCTTTTTGGCGCTATTGATTAACAATGTGTCTCTGGTGATGACATATTTGTTTTTGCAACTTCTGCAAGCCACCGTTTGGAAGACTACGGGGTACGACATGGCTAATAAAGGGTAAACCTTGCAGCCAGAAAGGACAGGCATTGTGAATTTCTTGAACTACAAGTAGTGCCTTCATTAAGATATGTTCTCAGGTCGGTAGACCGTGTAAGGAATGCATGATCGCAGGTATGACTAGACCCCCTGCTGGGGCCTGCCATGCAGTACTTAATTTCTGCCAGTGTTTGCCTGTGCTCAGCACCAGCACCTAATTCTGAACACTAGCAATTCTTTATGCCAGTCCACCACATGGTGGCACTGTTTGACTATTTTTGGACCAGGACATGGATACCAGTGCATGCAGAATCTTTTTATAATTTTGTGCCTTTGGATAGTCCCAATAGTGATATTTGTAGGAGTGTGCTGACTTTTGGGAGTACTGGAAGGGGCAGTGAGTGGTGCAATCTGCAGTGGCTTCTCATAAAACACAGTGGGCCCAGGTATTTATGTTTATAAAAATTAAACACTGCTACCATGCAACTTTCAGATCATGTCACTTAGTGATTCCCTCTCCACCAAATTGACGTAGCTGCCCAGTAGACCCATATCTGGTGGATTAATGCAGCTGGTTTTGGATACACCCCCCTCAACAGAGCCTTAACTTGCCACTTCATCACCAGTTTTTTTTATATTTCCCCCCTAGCCAGAGCCTTATAATGTCCCATCACCAGAGGATTTAATACTGTCACTTCTTTGGAGTATTATATTCAGACCCCCTTGGCATTATGGGCAATGTTGACTAAATTTATGCAGCAAGAAAAGGCAAATTATGCAGCACATTTTGTGATAGTATTACTTCATTATTTTGACATTTTTATTCATTGATAGCACTGTCTGGAAAAAGATATCACCTATTGGTACCAGTGTAAAACCCAAATATAGCAATTTGTAACTGAAAGATGACCAGTCAACCTTTCCTTCCTCTGCGCAGGAACCCGCTTCAACATGCTTTTAGTGACTTTTAATCCACTTGAGATAGAAACAATTTTTTTGTTAAAATCTGCAGACGATGGTGGATTATGTGGCAAATCCATAATTCTACAGAAAACGCCGCATAATCTCACAATTCCAGTGGCCTTGATTATAATGTAGCTCAATCACTTATTTTACTGTACAGCTGAATTCTCAGCCTCAGAATAATACCCAATCACATGTCATAATCTCACTTCATCACCAGAGTCATTTAAAACTGAGCCATCACCAGCTTTTAAATTTCGCCCTGTTGGGACTGACGTGTCCTTTGTATGTCTCTGTAGACGGGCACCCCTATCGCGAGTTTCCTTTATCACGTGGCTCTGTGGGGTTTTGGCTTTTGCTGAAGGGTGCACAACACCCATTCACGTTCGCTGCAGGAATCACATGATGTGAAACTCCGAATGGGGCTCTGTGGTCCAAAGGGACACCAAACGTTTACCCCTCTGCGGTAGAATGATTACCACCATCTCCCTGGGAAGGAAAATGCTGTCAGTAGTTGCAGCATATTCATGCTATTGTTGGGGCAGGCCTTCATTCTTTTACCTTCAGTGGGAGAGTGCTTTTTGGCCTCTCCTGTGTAAATTGGTCGGCCAGTCTGCTTAAAAATCTGGATTCTCAGCTCCATCTATGTGGGCCCTAGATGATAAATGCATGTTTATTCTGCCTGCACATGGTAGGATGAGCGTGGAGGGCATGTGTTTGCTTAACTATGAATAGAGGACTCAATTTTGAAACCCCTGTGTACAAGTGGCTGGCAAAATGGAGGACAGAGTGAGCCTGCCATACAGGGATTTGAATTGGCCGAAGCCCCAAGAACATTCCATTTGTGGTGGACCAAGCTCCACTGAAGGATGGGTGGGGATCAAATGGTCTTTGGGTGTGCAGCAGCCCCAATTCCCCTTCCTGCCTCCCGCTTCCCCAGAGTTGTGGTTGCAGACAATTATTTGTGGTGGCCAGGTGGGGCTGGGCCACTCTCCTTTGGTGACTTTGTTCTTTATGTTCAGTCAGGGCTCATTCTGCTCTGCCCATCCTTACGTTCATCATCTGTTCTTTTTGTATTTGTCACCCTAAGTGGGACGGGTATGCCCAGACATTGGTCCCGTGCTCGCTGTGCCACTGGATTCAAGCTAGCCTGGCTGATGAGGGGTGATACCCCAAAACCGGTCCCAGGATGCTTGTTTCCGGTCCGGGGAGGACCTGGCCTGGAACTTCAGGCTAGACTGTTCCCATGGGAACCATCATCAAGACTGATTTGCATATCCCTGGGTCCAAACTGGTGTGGTGAGCAAAAAAACGATGGATTAAACCCAGATCTGTGACTGGGAGAGAATGTTTGATTTGTTCAGTATTCCATCCGTCATGTGTTCTTTTTGCTTCTGCCCCTCTTTACTGGCAGATTAAAAGTTTGATGCCTGATCAGTACCTGGCAAAGGATGTCGTTCCCCAAAATCAGACATTTCCCAAAACGAAGTAGTGCTCTGGATTGCACATTTTAGTCTGCTGGCCTAGTAAGAATACTGGCTAGTGTACTCGGTCAGAGGTCCAGGGATGTCTTACCAGTATCAAAGCTGCATGCCTGGTGTTCTTGAAAACATTTCTCAGCACCGGGGTTGGTGTTGGCCACTGTCCTTGTTGGAAAGTCCTGCCAGAAGCGCTGCTTAGGAGGAGGATTGTGGGAAGGAGCTATCACTGATAAGAAAGCAGTATCGGAGGTATTCCTACAGCAAAAAAATAATAATAAATAAGTATTTTAATATTGCTCGGTCACCAGAGACTTTTAACACTACCTCGTTGCCAGAATGTTTTAACACTACCTCGGCGCTAGAGTCTTTTAACACTGCCCTGTCGTCAGAGTCTTTTATCACTATCCTCTCAGCAGCGTCTTTTAACACTGCCCTGTCGTCAGTCTTTTATCACTGCCCTCTCGTCAGCGTTGTAGGAAGCTGCCTCTGTATATACTATACCAAAGTGAGGTATAGTGTGCACAGAGTCCAGTGGAACCCCAAAGGTAGGCAGAGGTAAAGTTAGATAGCACCTCACTCTCTATTTGTGGTAGTGTGGTCGAGCAGGAAGGCAGTATCAGAGGGCAGTGTTAAGCATTTGTTGTACACACTCAGTCAGCAAAAGAATTCACACACTCAAAGACTGAACTTCAGACCAATTGTTTTTGTATAAAAATATTCTTTTAGTTATTTTATTTTCTAGAACCAAGCAAGCCTTGCACAGGTAAGCAATAAATACTTTACAGTAGTAATGCAGATTGTAAACAGTTTGAATTGTAATTGCATATGCACTTCGTTTTGACTTACAGTATGGTTGCAGAGAAATGCAATACTTTGTAAATACAGTACATAGACTTGAATGGGATTTTCAGTAAAATACCAGGTAAGTTACTTTTTAGATTACTTTTCTTACACAGAGTAGTATTCCTGGATACTACTCTGGGACATTTTCTGTAAACAGGTAAGTAAAAGCGTTTTTGTTAAACAGTACAATTTTAAGGGATTTCTTTAGGTTTTCAAACTCCACACTTCGAAACTTTCCCAAGAAAAACAGTCAATGTTATCCTATGGAGGAAAATAGTGTTATTGGTTGTAAGGTAAGTATTTGGTAGTGGGAGTTGAGGTTCTGGGGGTAGACTCAGGGGTCCCCCAGGGTCAAGGATGCACTCTTGTTACACCCTCAGCGGCACTAGGGCGGCCGGGTGCAGAGTGCTGAGGCCCAATGGGGGATAGGGGGCCTCCGGTTAGTGGCTGCTGACGAGCAGGCCACTTGGTTGTGGAAGCAAAGCTCCTGGACTTTAGATCAGGGCAAATGGGGAAACAAAGTAGCACCAAAGGTGCACCCTCAGCAGCCCTAGGGTGGCTGGGTGCAGTGTGCTGTTTTGACGTCGGGCGCCCTGTTGTTCGCAATGGGGAACCTGCGGTTTGCAAAGGCATTGAGGGCTTGGGGACAAAGGGCTTCTGGGTGCGACCACCACTTCGAGAGGTAAGTTGAGAAGTTAGGGGTTGGTTAGGCACCGTCAATTTGGCCACCCAAGGCCGAGGGGCGTCGGGTGCAGGGGTGCCTTTTGGGGTTGGATCTTCTTACCAGCTCCTGGTCGCGGTTGGAGGGACCTTCTGGATTTAGGCTGCAAACATCGGCTGGAGGTTTGAGGCAGGTCAGGGGTCGCCGGATCTCGGGTTAGGATCGCCGGGAGGACCTCCTCGTGGTGTTTGTCCACTCGAGCTCGGGCCGTGGACGGCGGGTGCAGAGTGGGGCAGATCCGTGGTCTCCGGCCGGAACCAGAGGTTGCAGATTAACAAATCCGGTGTTCACGGGAGACAGCCTTTGTGGTTGAAGGCAGGCAGGTTCTCCGGGATTTTCGAGGTTGCTGGCTGCAGGACACACCGGGATTTCGCAGGTTCGAGGTCGAGACAGGCCGGTAGAGCTGGGGCCAAGTCAGTGGGCGTCTTCCTCTTGTTAGCTTCTGCACGGCTGTTCGGTCCTTCTCCTTCTTCTTCTTGTAGTTTCTTCTTGTCTGAGGAAGCAAGGTTCAGGGGTGCCCCTAAATACTAGATTTAGGGGCGTTACAGGTAGGTAAAAAGGTTGGGACCAATGGGTCCCTTCCCTGGGGTGGGTACACCCCCTATTATGCCACCTTCCAGTGGGAGGGGGGCATACGCCTTTCCCTGGTTGGCTGAGTCCCCCCATCTGCAAGATGGCGGGGACTGAGAGTTGTGCTTCACCTCGCCTCCCTCACCTGAGGGGTGGAGTTGGCAGAGGTGGGCACACCTCTCTTCCTCACTTGTTTTTCCCGCCGGTTCTCCTGCCCAAAGTGGGGGTCAAAACCAGTGGGGACTAGTTGCTGAGAGTAGCAAGTGGCCTGGGGAAGCTCACAAAGCCTTTGAAGCTTCCCCTTCGTGAACCCTGCCCATCCTGGGGGAGGAGGCTTGGCACCTCGTCCCAGGATGTGCATTGTTTCAGGCCCCCGAGAGCAGCAGGCTCTCGACCCAGGGGTCCAGAAACATGTCTGGTGGTGGCAGCTAAAAGCAGCCACTCAGCCTGGACACTAGTGGTAGGTTAGATTTCAGGGGGCATCGCTAAGATGCCCTTTGTGTGCATTTTTCATTAAATCCCACACTGGCATCAGTGTGGGTTTAATGTGCTGAGAAGTTTGATACCAAACTTCTCAGTTTTCAGTGTAGCCATTATGGTGCTGTGGAGTTCGTAAGGACAAACTCCCAGCACCATATACTCTTAATGGCAGCACTGCACTTACAGTGTCTAAGAATGGACTTAGACACTGTAGGGGTACAGGGCTCATGCACCTGTACCCTCACCACTGGTATAGTGCACCCAGCTAGAGGGGTGGCTGATCTATGTCAGGGCAGTGGGTTGTAGTCATGGCACACAGAGATGTGTGCCATGTTGACTCTACACTTTTTTCTGCACCAAAACATGCAGCCTGCAAAGGCAGTGTGTGTGTGGTGGTACAGGACATCTAAGGGTGGCACAGTAAGTGCTGCAGCCCTTAGAGGCCTTCTCTGGTCACAGTGCCCTGTGTACCTGTAGTGCCATTTACCAGGGGCTGACCAGTGGCCAGAGATGCCAATTGGGTTTAGGCTTCAATGCAGTTTTAGGGAAAGAACATAGGCCCTGGGTACCTGATTAGCAGGAGCCCAGGGGACACTCGGTCAAAGCACATCAGCAATTCAGCAAAAAGTGGGGGCAACCATGCAGAAAGAGGGCACTTTCTCACACAACCTCCCCCCCCACCCCCCCAAACGAAAGAGGATGAGACTAACCTTTCCCTAGAGAGTCTTCATTTTCTAAGTGGAAGAACCTGGAAAGTCCATCTGCATTGGCATGGGCAGTCCCAAGTCTGTGTTCCACTACAAAGTTCATTCCCTGTAGAGAGATGGACCGCCTCAACAGTTTAGGATTTTCACCTTTCATCTGCATTAGCCATCTGAGAGGTCTGTGATCTGTTTGAACTAGGAAGTGAGTACCAAACAAGTATGGTCTCAGCTTCTTCAGGGATCACACCACAGCAAAGGCCTCCCTCTCAATGGTACTCCAACGCTGCTCCCTGGGGAGAAGCCTTCTGCTTATGAAAGCAACAGGTTGGTCTTGGCCTTCATCATTGGTCTGGGATAGGACCGCTCTTATCCCTAGCTCAGAGGCATCAGTCTGCACAATGAACTGCTTGACATAGTCTGGAGCTTTGAGAATTGGTGCTGAGCACATAGCCTCTTTCAGGGTGTCAAAAGCCTTTTGACAACTAACTGTCCAGTTTACCTTTTTGGGCATCTTCTTGGAGGTGAGTTCTGTGAGGGGAGCCACAATGGACCCATATCCCTTCACAAACCTCCTGTAGTACCCAGTCAAGCCAATGAATGCCCTGACTTGGGTCTGGGTTGTTGGAGCTGCCCAGTCCAGGATGGCCTGGATCTTGGGCTGTAAGGGTTGTACATGGCCTCCACCAACAAGGTGGCCCAAGTACACCACAGTTCCCTGCCCTATCTGGCATTTGGATGCCTTGATAGTTAGGCCTTCAGTTTGCAGGGCATTTAAAACTTTCCCAAGGTGGATCAGGTGATCCTACCAGGTGGAGCTAAAGACAGCAATATCATCTAGATAAGCTGCACTAAAGGACTCCAGTCCAGCAAGGACTTGGTTCACCAACCTCTGGAAGGTGGCAGTGGCATTCTTTAAACCAAAGGGCATAACATTAAACTGATAATGCCCATCAGGTGTGGAGAATGCTGTCTTTTCTTTTGCTCCTGGGGACATGCCAATTTGCCAGTACCCTGCAGTTAAGTCAAAGGTACTTAGAAATTTGGCTGCACCCAATTTGTCTATCAACTCATCTGCTCTTGGGATAGGGTGAGCATCTGTCTTGGTGACAGAGGTGAGCCCTCTATAGTCCACACAGAACCTCATTTCTCTCTTTCCACCCTTTGGATGAGGTTTGGGGACTAGAACCACTGGGCTGGCCCAGGGGCTCTCAGAGGGTTCAATAACCCCTAACTCCAGCATCTTGCTGACTTCAGCTCTGATGCTTTCCTTGACTTGATAAGACTATCGATAGATTTTGTTTTTGACAGGTGAACTGTCACCAGTGTCCACATCATGAGTACACCAGTTTGTCTGACCAGGGGTCAAGGAAAAAAGCTTTGCCTACTGCTGCAAGACTTGGTTGCAATCAGTCTGCTGTTGGGCAGAGAGGGTGTCTGAAAAGACAACTCCATCCACTGACCCATCTTTTGGGCTGTATGAGAGGAGGTCAGGGAGAGGTTCACTCTCTGTCTCCTGATCCTCATCAGTCACCATCAGCATGGTGATGTCAGCCCTGTCATGGAAGAGCTTAAGGCGGTTCACATGGATAACCCTTTTGGATGTCCTGCTTGTGCCCAGGACAACCAAGTAGGTGACCTCACTCTTCTTTTCTAGGATAGGGTAAGGGCCACTCCATCTGCCCTTGGTGCCACTGGCTCCAAAACCCATACCTTTTGCCCAGGTTGAAATTCAACCAGTGCAGCTTTTTGGTCATACCAGTGCTTCTGAAGCTCCTGGCTGTCCTCAAGATTTTTGGATGCCTTTTCCATGTACTCAGCCATTCTGGACCTTAGGCCAAGCACATAGTCCACAATATCTTGTTTGGGTTCTTGGAGAGGCTTCTCCCAACTCTCTTTTACAAGACAAAGTGGTCCCCTCACAGGATGGCCAAACAGAAGTTCAAAGGGAGAAAACCCTACTCCCTTCTGTGGCACCTCTCTGTAAGCGAAAAACAAGCAGGGTAAGAGGACATCCCATCTCCTTTTGAGTTTTTCAGGGAGCCCCATAATCATGCCTTTCAATGTCTTGTTGAATCTCTCAACAAGGCCATTGGTTTGTGGGTGATAGGGTGTAGTAAACTTGTACTGCACCCCACATTCCTTCCACATGTGTTTTAGGTAAGCAGACATGAAGTTGGAACCTCTGCCTGAAACCACCTCCTTAGGAAACCCTACCCTGGTGAAGACACCAATGAGGGCCTTGGCTACTGCAGGAGCTGTAGTAGTCCTAAGGGGAATTGCTTCAGGATACCTAGTGGCATGATCCACTACCACTAGAATGAATTTGTTCCCTGATGCTGTGGGAGGTTCAAGTGGACCCACTATGTCCACACCTACCCTTTCAAAGGGAACCCCAACCACTGGTAGTGGAATCAAGGGGGGCTTTGGGTGGTTACCTGTCTTGCCACTGGCTTGACAGGTTACACAGGAGCTGACAAACTCCTTCACCTTCTGAGTCATCTGGGGCCAGTAAAAGTGGCTGACTAGCCTTTCCCAGGTTTTGGTTTCGCCCAGATGTCCAGCTAGAGGGATGTCATGAGCTAAAGTTAGGAGGAACTCTGTACTTCTGAGGCTCTACCACTCTCCTAGTGGCTTTAGGGTTGGGGTCTCTGGCCTCAGTGTACAGTAGTCCCTCTTCCCAATAAACTCTGTGGGTACCACTGGCATCTCCTTTTTCCTGGGTAGCAGCTTGCTGCCTCAGGCTTTCAAGAGTTGGACAGTCCTGCTGTCCAAGGCACAGCTCTTCCCTAGAGGGTCCCCCTGGGCCCAAGAGTTCAACCTGGTAAGGGTCAAGCTCCATGGGCTCGGTTCCCTCTGGGGTGTCCAAGTCCTCTCCCTGAGGAGAGGGGTCCTGATCCTTTTGCTGTACAGAAGCTGGTTCCCCAGTCTTCTTACCTTTTCTCTTGGAAGGTTGGGCCATACTTTCAGGCTCCAACACTTCTTTTTCACCCTGTTTTCTGCTCTGTGCTCTTGTTTTTACACACACCAATTCAGGGATATCCAACATTGCTGCATGGGTTTTTAGTTCAACCTCAGCCCATGCTGAGGTTTCCAGGTCATTGCCAAGCAGACATGCAGCTGGTAGCTTTGGAGAGACCACTACCTGTTTCAGGCCAGTAACCCTCCCCTCGTCTAATGTCACCATAGCCATTGCATGGTTAGTGGTAACACTGTCAGCATTGGTGACTGGGTAAGTTCTCCCAATCAAGTATTGCTCAGGGGAAACCAGTTTATCTCTCACCATAGTGACACTGGCACCTATATCCCTCAGAGCTTCTATCCTAGTTCCATTAATCCAAGGGCATTGTAAGAACTTCTTTAAGTTGGGTGGCCACAGCTACATTGGCAAACTCAACTTCCCCTTCTGAAACTAGAACTGCTTCATTGTGCAACCCAATTTGCTCTTGGCACGCTGTTGATCCCATCTGGAGACTTGCTACCCCAGGAGTAGCTGTAGTAGGACTAGGGGCCTTCTTGTTTTGGCAAGCAGCATCTCCAGTTAAGTGTCCCAACTTCTTACAGTTGTTACACCAGGCCTTTAAAGGATCAAAGTTCTTTCCCCTGTACCTATTATTGGACTGGGAAGAGTTTTGGGACCCACCCCCCTGTGCAGGTTTTTGGGGCCCTTTTGAAGACTCAGGCTTTTTATCTTGGGGATTCTCACCACCTTTCCCCTGGGGAGGTTTTGTAACCCCTTTCTTCTGGTCACCCCCAGTGGTTGTGTTTGTCACCCTTGTCTTGACCCAGTGGTATGCCTTCTTTCCCAATTTTTGGGGAGAAATTAGACCTAGGTCTACCAAATGCTGATGTAACTTTTCATTAGTGCAATTACTTAAAATATGTTTTCATAAACAGATTGTAAAGTCTATTGAAATCATGCACATTGTGTCCAGTTAACCAACCATCTAGTGTTTTAACTGAGTAGTCTACAAAGTCAATCCAGGATTGGTTTTGGGTTTTGTGAGCCCCCCTGAATCTAATTCTATATTCCTCAGTTGTGAGTCCAAATCTCTCAGAGTTCTCTTCATGAGGTCATAAGACCCAGCATCTGCCCTAGAAAGGGTCAGGAGTCTGTCTGCAGTTACCAGAGAACAGTTCCCAAAGGAGTGCACCCCAGTGTGACTTCTTCACTTTTCTCATTTCACAAGCCCTCTCAAAGGCTGTGAACCATTTTGTGATATCATCACTCTCTTCATATTTAGGGACAATCCTTTTGGGGATTTGAGGATCATAAGATTGCTCTTTTTCCTTATTAAGTAAATTGCTGCCACCATTAATGGGTGCTAGGCCCATCTCTGCTCTCTCTTTCTAGAGCCAGCAACCTGGTCTCTAGATCCAGTCTTTTGGTCAACCTTGCTAAAAGGCTGTCCTCCTCATTGAGGCTGTCCTCAGTAGTGCCTGACCCACCTGTTTGGGATCTAGGTACTGAGAGGTTGATTCTTGGAGTCAGGGCCACTGTGGCCCTTTTCTCCCTAAGAAGTGTGGGAGGTTGATCTACCTGGTCATCCTCCTTCTCTTCTTCCTCATCTGACTTGTCTTCACCAGTTTCAGATGGGTGGTCCTTAGCATACCCAGCCAACAGCTCCTGGAGCTTTTGTTTGGCTATGTTTTTAATTTTCCATAGGGACCTTACCTCCTTGAAAGACAAGTGAAGGTAAGGGGTGAGGTCAAGCTCCTCACCCATCTCCTCTGACATTGTGGTTATTTTCACTAACAGCTGGGTTCTTGTTTTGAGACCTTGTTAAAAAAAACTTCTAACCCCTCTAACCCTAGCTACAGTGACTTTTTATTTTTCTAAAATTCTACAGGGACTTAACCAAGGCCCTAGCAAGACTTTTAGTAATTTTGCAAAAAATGGCAATTTGAAAAATCAGAATTTTAAAGACAATTTAAGAGTTCTGTCGTGTGATCAGGTGGTAACCAAGTAGTCCAACAAATGCAAAGTTGTATATCCCACCGCTGATCCACCAATGTAGGAAGCTGCCTCTGTATATACTATACCAAAGTGAGGTATAGTGTGCACAGAGTCCAGTGGAACCCCAAAGGTAGGCAGAGGTAAAGTTAGATAGCACCTCACTCTCTATTTGTGGTAGTGTGGTCGAGCAGTAAGGCAGTATCAGAGGACAGTGTTAAGCATTTGTTGTACACACTCAGTCAGCAAAAGAATTCACACACTCAAAGACTGAACTTCAGACCAATTGTTTTTGTATAAAAATATTCTTTTAGTTATTTTATTTTCTAGAACCAAGCAAGCCTGGAACAGGTAAGCAATAAATACTTTACAGTAGTAATGCAGATTGTAAACAGTTTGAATTGTAATTGCATATGCACTTTGTTTTGACTTACAGTATGGTTGCAGAGAAATGCAATACTTTGCAAATACAGTACATAGACTTGAATGGGATTTTCAGTAAAATACCAGGTAAGTAACTTTTTAGATTACTTTTCTTACACAGAGTAGTATTCCTGGATACTACTCTGGGACATTTCCTGTAAACAGGTAAGTAAAAGCGTTTTTGTTAAACAGTACAATTTTAAGGAATTTCTTTAGGTTTTCAAACTCCACACAGAAACTTTTCCAAGAAAAACAGTCAATGTTATCCTATGGAGGAAAATAGTGTTATCGGTTTTAAGGTAAGTATTTGGTAGTGGGAGTTGAGGTTCTGGGGGTAGACTCAGGGGTCCCCCAGGGTCAAGGATGCACTCTTGTTACACCCTCAGTGACACTAGGGCGGCCGGGTGCAGAGTGCTGAGGCCCAATGTTATCCAATGGGGGATAGGGGGCCTCCGGTTGGTGGCTGCTGACGAGCAGGCCACTTGGTTGTGGGAGCAAAGCTCCTGGACTTTAGATCAGGGCAAATGGGGAAACAAAGTAGCACCAAAGGTGCACCCTCAGCGGCACTAGGGCGGCCGGGTTCAGGGTGCTGTTTCGACGTCGGGTGCCCTGTTGTTTGCAATAGGGGACCTGCGGTTTGCAAAGGCACTGCAGGCTTGGGGACGAAGGTCTTCTGGGTGCGACCACCACTTCGAGAGGTAAGTTGGGAAGTTAGGGGTTGGTTAGGCACCGTCGGTTTGGCCACCCAAGGCCGTGGGGCGTCGGGTGCAGGGGTGCCTTTTTGGGTCGGATCTTCTTACCAGCTCCTGGTCGCGGTTGGGGGGACCTTCTGGATTTAGGCTGCAAACGTCGGCTGGAGGTTTGAGACAGGTCAGGGGTCGCCGGATCTCGGGTTAGGATCGCCGGGGGGACCTCCTCGTGGTGTTTGCCCACTCCAGCTTGGGCCGTGGACGGCGGGTGCAGAGTGGGGTGGATCCGCGGTGTCCGGCCGGAACCAGAGGTTGCAGATGAACAAATCTGGTGTTCATGGGAAAGACAGTCTTTGTGGTTGAAGGCAGGCAGGTCCTCCGGGGTTTTTGAGGTTGCTGGCTGCAGGACACACCGGGATTTCGCAGGAGCAGGTTTGAGGTGGAAACAGGCCGGTAGGGCTGGGGCCAAGTTAGTGGGCGTCTTCCTCTTGTTGGCTTCTGCACGGCTGTTTGGTCCTTCTTCTTGTAGTTTCTTCTTGTCTGAGGAAGCAAGGTTCAGGGGTGCCCCTAAATACTAGATTTTGGGGCGTTACAGGTAGGTAAAAAGGTTGGGACCAATGGGTCCCCTCCCTGGGGTGGGTACACCCCCTATTATGCCACCCTCCAGTGGGAGGGGGTCATAAGCCTTTCCCTGGTTGGCTGAGTCCCCCATCTGCAAGATGGCGGGGACTGAGAGTCGTGCTTCACCTCGCCTCCCCCACCTGAGGGGTGGAGTTGGCAGAGGTGGGCAGACCTCTCTTCCTCACTTGTTTTTCCCGCCGGTTCTCCCGCCCAAAGTGGGGGTCAGAACCAGTGGGGTCCAGTTGCTGAAAGCAGCAAGTGGCCTGGGGAACCTCACAAAGGCGGCAAGCCTTTGAAGCTCCCCCTTCGTGAACCCTGCCCATCCTGGGGGAGGAGGCTTGGCACCTCGTCCCAGGATGTGCATTGTTTCAGGCCTCAGAGAGCAGCAGGCTCTCGACCCAGGGGTCCAGAAACATGTCTGGTGGTGGCAGCTGAAAGCAGCCACTCAGCCTGGACACTAGTGGTAGGTTAGTTTTCAGGGGGAGTCTCTAAGATGCCCTCTGTGTGCATTTTTCTTTAAATCCCACTCTGGCATCAGTGTGGGTTTAATGTGCTAAGAAGTTTGATACTAAACTTCTCAGTTTTCAGTGTAGCCATTATGGTGCTGTGGAGTTCGTAATGACAAACTCCCAGCACCATATATTCTTAATGGCAGCCCTGCACTTACAATGTCTAAGAATGGACTTAGACACTGTAGGGGTACAGGGCTCATGCACCTGTACCCTCACTACTGGTATAGTGCACCCAGCTAGAGGAGTGACTGATCTATGCCAGGCCAGTGGGTTGTAGGCATGGCACACAGAGATGTGTGCCATGTCGACTCTTCACTTTGTTCTGCACCAAAACATGTAGCCTGCAAAGGCAGTGTG
The DNA here is from genome assembly GCA_963921515.1 of Calotriton arnoldi. Classification (NCBI taxonomy): domain Eukaryota; kingdom Metazoa; phylum Chordata; class Amphibia; order Caudata; family Salamandridae; genus Calotriton; species Calotriton arnoldi. The sequence goes on along the minus strand of CAWUFW010002017.1, from coordinate 1,581,870 downwards.
TGAGTGTAAAGGTACAGGGCCTCTAAGGGTGGCACAATAAGTGCTGCAGCCCTTAGAGGCCTTCTCTGGTCACAGTGCCCTTGGTACCTGTGGTACCATTTACCAGGGGCTGACCAGTGGCCAGAGATGCCAATTGGGTTTAGGCTTCAATGCAGTTTTAGGGAAAGAACATAGGCCCTGGGTACCTGATTAGCAGGAGCCCAGGGCTCACTCAGTCAAAGCACATCAGCAATTCAGCAAAAAGTGGGGGGCAACTATGCAGAAAGAGGGCACTTTCTCACAAGCGTCTTTTAACACTGCCCTGTCGTCCGCGTCTTTTAACACTGCCCTGTCGTCCGCGTCTTTTAACACTGCCCTGTCGTCAGAGTCTTTTAATACTGCCATGTCGTCAGCGTCTTTTAACAGTGCCCTGTTGTCAGAGTCTTTTAACACTGCCCTGTCGTCAGCGTCTTTTAACACTGCCCTGTCGTCAGCGTCTTTTAACACTGGTTTTAACACCATCGCCAGAGTCTTTTCATACTTTCCTTTCGCCAAAGTCTTTTAATACTGACCCATTGCCATGATTTTTTTTTTATACTGCCCAGTTGCCAGAGTGTTTTATAGCTATCCCGTTGCTAGTCTTTTAATAGTGCTTGTATCCAGAGTCTTTTAATAGTGCCGATTGCCAAAATTATTTATCGAGCCCCATCCCCAGAGTTTTTTTTATGTAGTGCCCCGTTGCCAGAGTTTTTTAATAGTGCCTCGCCACGAGAGTTTTTAAACAATACTGCCGGTCGCCAGAGGCTTCTAATGGTGCCCCATCATCAGAGGCTTTTAATACAACCCCATCAACAGGTACTTATGATCAGGGCCACTGGAATTATGCGATAAGGAAGGGTCAAATAATGCGGCAGGGTTGAGTAAATTCTGGAGCAAGAAAAGGCAAATAATGGGCAAATTTTTTTGTGATGGTATTATTTCATTATTTAGTCATTTTTTAACACTGTCTGGACATTAGTTGTACCTCATTAGTACCAGTTTAACACCCAAATATAGCGGTAAGCCACAGATAGGTGACCAGTCAACCTTTGCAAAGGGCCTTCCACCGCGCGGCAACACGTCATTGCATTTTAACTAACTTTTTTTACCTTCATCCCACCTGAGCTCTGCAGGGAGAACTTACCTGTAAGCACCAGGCACTTGGGGTGACGTAAATCACTCAGGGCTGAGGCGCTTTGCCTGGTTTAGTGGTTAGAAGCCAGCCTTTGTCTTCTAATGGAGGGAGATGGCTAAATTATTATTGGACTCTCAGTAAGGGAAGGGGCGGATGGGGTTTGTGCCCTAATCTAACCAACAAGTAGCGTGTACTAATTGCGCCAGCGCTTAACTTGTAAAAAAATAATAATATATATATATATATAAATATATATATGTGCCAGGGCTCTCGTCAGGAGGCCGTTGCAGCTTGCACCACACATTGCCCCTCCCACTGCTCACTAACCAACTATTCAAGGCCCTCAAACCTATAAGAATGCCTTGGGCAGCAGGTAATTTTTAATGTATCCTCAATTAATAATTAACTTGTTGATGTCATCTCTGAATTAGACAACGCCATCTTGTGGCACACTGCCACAAGCGCCGGTGCTGACAAATAAGTGCCGGTGCTGAGCACAAGAAACCACCGGCTCAAATTAAGCACTGAATTGTGCTTTGACTTTGATGCTTGTTCCTTGGAAATTAGCTTTCTGAGCCAGCGGCTATCCTTAATTCATCAACGAATGTCCACATATAAGCAGGTGTCCAGCCCTCCTTTAAAACCAGGACTTCTGTATTACCGAGGGTTTTCCCAGGCATAGCAAACGCTGAAATACCACATGTAAGCTGCTAGTTGATACATCCGGGCATTTAAACAGGGAAAAATGCTTCATTTACTGTGAGAGCACGCTCTGTTGATGGAGAGGGGGGTTGTGCCTTTGTCAGCAGCAGGAAACAAACACCTTACATACGTGAATGTAATTCAAACAGGGAGGAAAGAACATCCCTTCTTTGTCACGTTAATATTTAGTTTCACTGTCCTTGCAAAGTCATGGTTACATCACCGGATTTGTCCTTAAAGCATCAGTTATTTCACAGTCAATTGTAAACAAAGCAGCAGTTATTTCACAGTCAATTGTAAAAAAGCAGCAGTTATTTCACAGTCAATTGTAAATAAAGCAGCAGTTATTTCACAGTCAATTCAGTTCAATTATCTTTATTCGATCTTCAGAGGACAGATCATAAAAGATACACACAATAATAGATAAAAAAGACAACAACATTATAGCCAACACTTATTAAAAAGATAGCAGTCACATGTTCCATTCAGATAAATAAAATAACAAGGCAAGAACAATAATTTGGCCGTAGCTAAAGTGGCAGTGCAACAGTACTGGATCCAGAGGTAGCAGCGAAGAGGCAGATAAGTATTAAAAATGTAGCGTTGGTGGTGAATATATCAAATCATTTTTATAGGAAAATAATGGAAAATAGCAGCAGCAATAAACATTTAATCAACATTACGAATACAGTAATTACTGGAGCCACTAAAGTGCTTTTGTATTAAAACAGCATACTCCTTCTCTTTGCTAAAGTGCACTTCAGGAAGCTTGCGACTGCAAGGCAAACGTTACAATCATTGAGTTGTAGTAGGTAATAAAAGGCCGCTTTGCACTTAGAAAATGTATGTCTGCGCAATAGCGGTAATAAAAATTTCCTAGTAAAGGGGATATAAAATTGGCAAAAAAAGACAAAGTGTAAAATGGTTTGGCTCGACTGCTCATCGCATGGACAAATGGCAACAGTTTCGGAAGAATACTGGCCCAGAGGAAAACATATCATCCAGCGAAATGACCCCAACCTGAATCTAGTCAGCAGGTTTCTTTCATAGACATTGGTCACATATAATAGATATGGAGCAATTGAGGGAGTTACTTGAATAAGGCAATAGTCTCTGACTGAGGGTTTAGTCACTTCAGATAATTCCCTAGAGGATTGCTTAAACTTACGGAAGCTATCCATAACCCGCATTCTGTCCCCTTTGCCAATTAGCTCTGGGCGCTCAAACAATGCGGCACAATCAAGAGCCGAGAAGCAGGTTTTAATATATTGAAGCCAAGGGATGGAAAGGCCACGGGCACAACTTAAACAAGCTCTGATAACAGCCTGGTTAAGATCAGCTTCTTCATTAGACCAGATTGAACACCAGGTGGCTAAGGGGGCTGCATTTATAGTGTCTTGGACATAGTCCAGACCTAGCTCCAGATGGAGGGAGAAATGCGGAGATGAGGGGGGGAACCCCTAAAACTCTACGACAAAATCTGTTCTCCTCAATCTGCAAATCGAGTACATTCCTACAGCCCCAGATACCCATTCCATATGTTAAGATCGGTAAACATTTACGATTGTAGATCTCTAATATTGGAGCAATGGGCTTTTTACCAATGGACATTGCAAGCGAGCAAGTGGTCCCTACAGCTTGTGTATATCGAGTTATTCTGTTTTTTATACAAGTGAGCCACGTACAACCTTCATCAAACTCCAGACCTAGGTAAGAGAAGGAACTAACCCTCTCCAGAAGTTTGCCCTCTATATTTAGACTACGGGTTTTAGTATTTTTAGGGCTGCATATCATTGTAAAGGTTTTCTTATAGTTTGGCTCCAGACCCAGGTCCTTCATGAAACTAACAATAAGTTTTTTAAGGCCATTCGCAGTCCTTGCCTGAAGGACTGCATCGTCAGCATATAGTAGCGCGGGCACGGCCTTATTCGCCACTTGAGGGACGTCTGCCCCAACCGAAACTAAGGTGTTCTCCAGGTCATTGGTATAAAGAAGAAATAGGATTGGGGCAAGGACGCAACCTTGGCGCACCCCGCGCTTGATGCTGAACGACTCCGTACATTCTCCGGCACCACCAAACCTAACTGAAGCAGAAAGGTCAAAATGGAGAAGCCTTAAGAATGAGACCAGGCCCGCATCAACACCCATGTTTACTAAGATAACTCCCATCTTAGAGTGGGAAACATAATCAAATGCGCTGGTCAGGTCCATAAATGCCAAGTGAGTAAATGCACCCTTCACGTATTTGTATTTTGCCAAAATAAGGTGGAGATTGAGGCACTGTTGGATTGTGCCAAGCCCCTTTCTGAACCCATACCGACTAGGGGCCAGAATGTGGTTGGCATTAATCCAGTCCAGTAAGCGATCGAACACAACTCTCCCAATTATTTTGACAGAGGAATCCAGAAGGGATATCGGGCGGTAGCATTTAGGATCGTGCACATTTCCTTTTTTGAACACAGGCACTATTACGGATGAACGCCACGACCTTGGCACTCCCTCACTGCAGGCGGAATTAAAAACTGAAGTAAGCACAGGGGTCCAGAACACTGGATCTTCCTTGAATAAATCTAGTGGAATGCCATTTGCCCCCTGAGCCTTCTTGCCTTTGCTATTAACAATTGCTTTTAGGACCTCCTTTCATTATTTCACAGTCACTGATAACAAAGCAGCAGTTATTACAGTAGTGCTGAGCAGTGGCAGTACTAGCTCATTAAATGTATTACAGCAGTGCTGAGAAGTGCCAGTGCTCTCCCAATAAATGCTGAGAGGTGCTGGTACTCTCCCATTAAATGTATTACAGCAGTGCTGAGAAGTGTCAGTGCTCTCCCATTAAATTTATTACAGCAGTGCTGAGAAGTGCCAGTGCTCTCCCATTAAATGTATTACAGCAGTGCTAAGAAGTGCAGGTACTCTCCCATTAAATGCATTACAGCAGTGCTAAGAAGTGCAGGTGCTCTCCCAATAAACGTATTTTGGTAGTGCTGAGAAGTGCTGGTACTCTCCCATTAAATGTATTGCGCCTATGCTGAGAAGTGCCGGTGCTCTCCCATTAAACGTATTACAGCAGTGCTGAGAAGTGCTGTGATCTCCCATTAAATGTATTACAGCAGTGCTGAGAAGTGCCAGTGCTCTCCCATTAAATGTATTACAGCAGTGCTGAGAAGTTCCGGTGCTCTCCCATTAAACGTATTACAGCAGTGCTGAGAAGTGCTGTGCTCTCCCATTAAATGTATTACAGCAGTGCGGAGAAGTGCCAGTGCTCTCCCATTAAATGTATTACAGCAGTGTTGAGATGTGCCAGTGCTCTCCCATTAAATTCTGAGAGGTGCTGGTACTCTCCCATTAAATGTATTACAGCAGTGCGGAGAAGTGCCAGTGCTCTCCCATTAAATGTATTACAGCAGTGCGGAGAAGTGCCAGTGCTCTCCCATTAAATGTATTACAGCAGTGCTGAGAATTGCTGTGCTCTCCCATTAAATGTATTACAGCAGTGCTGAGAAGTGCCGGTGCTCTCCCATTAAATGTATTACAGCAGTGCTGAGAAGTGCAGGTACTCTCCCATTAAATGTATTACAGCAGTGCTGAGAAGTGCCAGTACTCTCCCATTAAATGTACTACAGCAGTGCGGAGAAGTGCCAGTGCTCTCCCATTAAATGTATTACAGCAGTGCTGAGAAGTGCTGTGCTCTCCCATTAAATGTATTACAGCAGTGCTGAGAAGTGCTGGTGCTGTCCCATTAAACGTATTACAGCAGTGCTGATAAGTGCCGGTACTCTTTCTTTCACAATAAAGAAGTGCAGTTACTCAGTACCGGACAGTACCTGCTTATTTAAAGCACTGGCTTTCCTAATTGGAAATTGTTTCCTTATTAAACTAATGTATTTTCTCTAATTATGATGCCTTTTGCTTTAATGCATATAGAAATGTCGAAAGAGCTGGATGATGCAATAGAATATTCTGCATTATTTTCATTTAAATTGATTAATGTGGTGCATAATTTGCCTTTACGTAATTAGCCTTTCCAGTGATGCGCAGTTTTGCCAGCCATGACATAGAATTCTCCATTGCCACATAATTTCCTCTGTCCTGGTTATGTAGCCTTATTGCCTGGTCATTGTCATAGGCTTCAGGATCTTAAGGTGAGGAGATTTCTGTTGCTACATGGCACCCCATGTGCTTTCCTGGATCCCACACTTACATGTCTGTTAAAGGGAAACCTGTGGGGGTTTTCCTCTTGTCAAGGACAGATCTGCTTTTCCACCACGCGTGGCCCTAAACATGAGGTTGAAGGCAGTGCTTAATTTGTAAAAAAACATAAGTGCCAGGGCTCTCTTCAGGAGGCCACTGCAGCTTGCAACACTCATTGCCCCTGCCATGCTGCCAATGATAGTAACAACACAACTACTAACCATCACACCACTACAAGTGTGACATTTCAGACTGTTCGATGCCCCCAAAGTTATAAGAGTGGCTTGGGCAGCAGATAATAGTAATTTTTAATGTATATTGAATTAATAATTAACTGTTGTTGTGGTCATCTCTAAATTAGCCAGACAACCCCACCTTGTGGCAGACTGTCTCAAGCGCAGACGTTGACAGTTAAGTGCTGGTGCCGAGCACCGGAAACCACCTGCTTAAATTAAGCACTGGGTGAAGGGTGTGATCAGAGAGGCCTTCCTGTAAGGCCACTCACCAGATTTATCTCAGCCTTGTCATTAGCACCTTTACAGAACTCCATTGGCTGAACGAATTCCACGCAAGATGTAGGCAAGAGGTTTATTAAACAGAATCTCACTCACTGGCTCCAATGCCGCACCTGGGACTCTCCTGGTGACAGGAAGATTCCACACTCAGCATTACAATACATCACACTTCTCCCATTCCACATAATGATTAAATATATATATACATAAGAAAAGAACGTAGAATAAACGGACTTAAAATATTTACAGGAATACCTAAGTTAAAAACAAAGATTGCAGGAAAGAAATATTAATTGTGTAGCACTAAAGAAAAATAGTGTAAGAGAAACATACATAAGAACCACACATAAACATAAGGATGAATCGTTAAGCTAGTGTGTGTATATATATACATTTCGAGGCTAGTCCGGCCTCGCTGCGCGCACCAGCTGTGAAAAGTGCGCCCTTCGTCTGGGACAGTTTTGGTGGATAATATATATATATATATATATATAAAATTAAAAAAGCTAACGAACATTAGCATTTGATAAAGACTTGCATGAGTTGAAACGCGTTATGCCCCTTTTGCCTCTGAATAAAGGATTTACGAAGCACTGATGGTGTGGCCTGTCTCACGTTACTATATAGTGTGTTTTCTTGTGGAATATATATATATATATATATATATGGTAGAGGTACAGGAGGTGTTTTTGGATATCATTAAGCGTAGCGGTGACGCTTTAACACGCACCACCAGAGTTAGGGCCGTCAAGTTACAACCTCAACCTTGTTGTATAGATCGGCGAGTGCCCTATTGACGAGCCCCCAGACTTTCGATTGAAAAGAGGAATTTGTGGCGTTGGCTGAGGTGGAGAGGAGGACTTGGCACGAGGAAGTCGGGAGACTTTCAGCACAGGGACTTTGTTTCTCTATATTAAGCCTTGGGTCATACTCAGAATGTCAAAATGGATATCTGGTTCTGGGCACCCTGCAAAGTATCGCTGCGGCGATGACTGAGGGCTCTTATTGCTTTTATGGGAAGGCCTTCCCCGACCTGACAGTTTACAACCAGAGACATTTTAAGGCATGGGCAAAGTGGGCTCTGGCCCAAGGCCCCAGCCTTTCAGGGGGGGCCCTGATAGAGACACTTCTGTTCTGCAGAGAGTCTTGCCCTGATGATCTTGAATAATTCTTAAACAGAATGATGTTTTAAATACCTTTTTCCTTTAATTTACTTGTAATGTGGGTTATGTGTGAGAGTCTACTACAGACAGTTTGCAGAGAAATGTTGTGTTTGTGTTTCATGCAACATCCATTAACAAATTTTCTTTTAGATCAAAACAGGACCTCACAAATGCGAAATGGGAGGGTGTAACAAAGATTATTTGCAGTAATATTAGTGAGCTGCTGTGTTACAATATTGTAAACATTCACTATCCCTGAATATTAGATGTAAACACATTTAGAATGTGGACAAGTGTACCTGTCCACTGTCAGTGACCTGGACATTGAGGGCATGAAAATGCTGAAACTGAATCATAAATTCAAAGTTGTGCCGAACAGGGGCCCCCAAAATATGTTTGGCCCAGGGCACCCAAAACCCTTAAGATGTCTCTGTTTACAACCATGGTGCCGCTTATGGGACCTCAATGTTTTCACCAATCATGCCGAAAACGGGCTTTCAGACATAAGGTGATATTAAACATAAATCAGCAGGATGACAGATTGTGTTAGCAAAAAAAATTCAAAATGCCTGATTAACCCGAAAGTTGCAGATAATATATCAAAGTCACATTTGGCGAGTGACACAGCTGGTTAGTGTATTTTCATCGTGCCTGCACTCATTTTTACAATTTTAAAGTCAAAGACTTAAGTTATTGTTTTCGTTTTGGCAGTGAATGCACATACAATACTAGCGTAATGTATTTGTTGTATTTTAATGAGTTTGAAATTGTGAAAAAGCATTTATAATGTGGGATTCAGTGAAGTGACTAATAGTGGGCAGCAGCAACATAATGTTTTTGTTTTTTTTATTTGTTGGTGCTCATACAAGTTGAGTTGCAATTTTGCTGCCTTTAATATGAATGAAATGCTCATGCGGAGTTTTATAGTAACTATAATGCTTTTACACGTTGCAAGATGAACAAAATGCACATGTGAACTCCGTTACTGCTTACGAAAAGTATTTTGTCTATGTTTGCTAATGTGTGGGATTTTTAAAGGCACCTTTAAGTCAGTGCTATTCAGATTGAGTCAGGCTGTGAGACAGCTGAAACGTGTCTCTGAAACTTCTTTTAATTGAGGGGGTCGTGGCTGCCCCAATCATTAAAGAGATGTGAACGCTTCAGTCTTCGTGTGCGTGCTCTCTGTAGAGGGATGGGAGGTGTTTTTGGATATATGTGTACACACAATCTCTCTCTTTTTCTCTCCCTCTCTTTTTCTGTCTCTGTCTTTTTTCTTTCTCTCTTTTTGTCTCTCTTTTCTTTTCTCTCTCTTTTTGTTTCTCTCTGTCTCCTTTTTCTCTCTGTCTCTTTTTCTCTCTTTCTGTTTCTGCCATGATATCCACGCAGGGGAAATATGAGTGGTAGGTTTGTTTTCCCTGAATAACTCAAAAGGAGACTGTAGGAAGCTGGCTCTGTATATACTATACCAAAGTGAGGTATAGTGTGCACAGAGTCCAGTGGAACCCCAAAGGTAGGCAGAGGTAAAAGTAGATAGCACCTTACTCTCTATTTGTGGAAGTGGGGGCGAGCAGTAAGGCTTTATCAGAGGGTAGTGTTAAGCATTTGTTGTACACACTCAATCCGCAAATGATGTCACACACTCAAAGTCTGAATTCAGACCAATTGTTTTATATTAAAATATAATTTAGTTGTATTTATTTTCTAGACCCAAGTAAGCCTGGCACAGGTAAGTGTAAATGGTACTTTTCAATGTAGGTTGAACAATACAAGCAAGCTGAATGAAAATTACTTTGTTACAGGTTTGTAAATACGTTGAATACAGTTGAAATTTCTGTTAGATTACTTTTGTTTACTTTGCAGATTACTTTTTCAGTTACTTTTTCTACTCAGTGTGATATGCCTAGATATCACACTGGGACATTTCCTAGAGAAAAGGTAAGTAAATCAGTTTTTGTATATTTGCAATTTCTTAGAGTTCCAGACAAACCAACTCCACACTTGGAACAATTTTCAAAGAAAAGCAGTCAATGCAATCCTATGGGAGGAAATGGAGTTATCGGTTTACAGGGAAGTACATGGTTGTGGGAGTTGGGTTTCCGGTGTTAGAACCAGGGTTCCCCCAGGGTCGAGGCTGCACTCGCAAAGCACCCTCAGCGGCACTAGGGCGGTCGGGTGCAGAGTGCTGAGGTCCAATGTTATCCAATAGGGGATAGGGGGCTTCCGGTTGGTGGCTGCTCACTAGCAGGCCACAAGGTTGTGGGAACAAAGCTCCTGGTGTTAGGCTCAGGGCAAAGGGGGATCGGATTTAGCACACAAGGTGCACCCACAGCGGCACAAGGGCAGCCGGGTGCAGGGTGCTGGTTTGGCGTCGGGTGCCCTGTTGATTTCAATGGGGATTCTCCGGTTGCAACAAACATTGCAGGCTCGGGGACAAAGATCTTCTGGAGGCGACCACTGGTTGAAGAGGTAAGTTGGGATGCCTGGGGATGATGGGACACCATCGGTTGGGCCACCCAAGGCCGTGGGGCTTCGGCTGCAGGGGTGTCTTTAGGCGTCGGGTTTTTCTTACCGACTCCGGTCGTGGTCGGGGGGGATCCTCCAGAAAGGGTCTGCAAGCGTCGATTGGAAATTTGAAGCAAGTCAGAGATCACCAGATCTCAGGTCGGGTTCGCCTGGGAGACCACCTCGTGGTGTTGGGCCGTGGGTGCAGAGTGGTGCAGACTCACGGATTTGGCCGGAGCCAGTGTCTGTTGGTGAGCAAATCCGGTGCTCACCGGAGAGAAAGTCTTGATTTTGGAAGGCAGGGCATGTCCTCTGGGTTCTTGGGGGCTGCTGGCTGCAGAACACGTCGGGATTCCGCTGGAACAAGTTTGAGGTGGGGACAGGCCGGTAGGGCTGGGGCCAAGTCAGTGGGGTCCTCCTCTTCTTAGTTCAGCACGGCTTCTTCGGTCCTTCTTCTTCTCTCTTCTTGTCTGAGGAGGCAAGGTTCGGGGTTGCCCCTAAATACTAGATTTAGGGGTGTTGCAGGTAGGTACAGGTCTGGACAAATGGGTCCCTTCCTTGGGGTGGGAACACCCCCTATTATGCCACCCTCCAGTGGAAGGGGGCATAAGCCTCACTCTGGTTCGCTGGGTCTGGGTCACAAAGGTGGCACCCTGCGCATCCTGGGGGAGGAGGCTTGGCACCTCGTCACAGGATGTGCATTGTTTCAGGACCCCAAGAGCGGAAGGCTCTCGACCCAGGGGTCAAGAAACATGTCTGGTGGTGGCAGCTGGCGAGCAGCCACTCAGCCAGGACACTATACTTATGTCATTTTTCAGGGGGCATCTCTAAGATGCCCTCTGAGTGCATTTTTCATTAAATCCCACACTGGCATCAGTGTGGGTTTAATGTGGTGAGAAGTTTGATACCAAACTTCCCAGTTTTCAGTAAGGCCGTTATGGTGCTGTGGAGTTCGTAATGACCAACTCCCAGCACCATATACTCTTTATGGCAGCTCTGCACTTACAATGTCTAAGAATTGCCTTAGACACTGTAGGGGTACACGGCTCATGCACCTGTACCCTCATCACTGGTATAGTGCACCCAGCTAGAGAGGTGGCTTACCTATGCCAGGGCAGTGAATTGTAGGCATGGCACACAGCGATGTGTAAAAGGTATCAAGGGCACTGTGGCCAGGGAAGGCCTCTAAGGGCTGCAGCACTTATTGTGGCACCCTTAGAGGCCCTGTACCTTTACACACACACACTGCCTTTGCAGGCTGCGTGTTTTGGTGCAGAACAAAGTGAAGAGTCGACATCTCTGTGTGCCATACCCACAAACCACTGCCCTGGCATACATCAGTCACCCCTCTAGCTGGGTGCCCTATGCCAGTGGTGAGGGTGCAGGTGCTTCAGCCCTGTACCCCTACAGTGTCTAAGGCAATTTTTAGACATTGTAAGTGCAGTAATGCCATAAAGAGTATATGGCTATAGATCACCATCCGGAAAGAGTCCACTAGTACTCCAGATTCAGAAGATAACTACAAGCAGAACAACCAGGTCTTAAAAACCTTCCTAAAGGGGAAGAGCTGAGAAATGGCCCTTATGTTTAGTGGAAGGGTATTCCAAAGTTTGCTAGCGGCCTTAGAAAATGCTCTGTCGCCCCATTTCTTTCTTTTGGTTCTCGGTATGTGAGCTGTAGTTGAAGTGATGAACGGAGGGGTCTGCTTGGGGAATACCAGCCAAACATGGTTTTTAATCTTGTTGGATATGGGAGATAAAGAGCCTTATGTACCATGCAGAGAGATTTAAAGCTGATGCGCTTATTAATTGTGAGCCAATGAAGGGTCTCCAATCCCCTTGCAGCCGACTGCCCCCTGGGAATGTCCAGAACAAGTCTCGCCAGTGCATTCTGCACCACCTGGAGTCTATGCTGCGTGTTTTTATTCGAGTCCAGGTACAGTGAGTTGCAATAATCAAGTCTGGACATTACCAGGGCAAGAGCGACCTGCTTATGAGCAGACTGCTGGATGAATTGGAAAATTTTCTTAAGCATTCTTATAATCCAGGTGCAGGTTATAATTGTATGATTCAGTTGGACACTAAGGTTCAGTTCAGTGTCCATCAGTACTCCAAGGTTCATGGCCTTTTTCCCCAGAGTAGGACAGGTTCCTAAAGAGTGTGGCCAACAGCTGCTGTTCCAGCTTGATGCCCCTGGGCCAAAAATCATCACTTCCCGTCTTCTCCCCGTTAAGTTTTAAAAAGTTACATGACACCCATTCTGCCACTTTAGTCCTGCAACGTAAGACGTTCTCTGCTACCGAGCATGAGTTCTTAGGGATTGACACCATGATCTGAGTGTCGTCTGCATACGACACTACCTCCATTCCGAAGGAATGGATTATAGCCGCTAAGGGTGCCACATAAAGATTAAAAAGCGTAGGGCTTGAAGATGAGCCCTGCGGCACTCCACAGGGCAAGGAAAAGGCCTCGGAGTAGAACTGCTGTAACCTCACCATTTGGGATTTTTGCCTAAGGAAGGAGGACAAGTGGGCTAAAGCTTGATGAGAGATGCCAAGACCTTGGAGTCTATCCAGCAGCAGCGCAGGTGAGATGGTATCAAATGCTGCTGATAGATCCAAGAGTATCAGCGCCACCCCTTGTCCTTCATCCACTAGACGCCTAATACAGTCCGTGGCTGAAATTAAAGCGGTTTCTGTCCTATGATGTTTCCTAAAACCAAACTGGGAATCATTAAACCAGTGCTGCTGTTCTGCAGTTTCCATCAAATGGATATTAAGGTGCATCTCCGGAATCTTTGCAGGAACAGGAAGCAAGGAGATCGGGCGATAGTTTTTACAGTCCGTGATGTCCAAATTCGGTCTTTTTAGGAGAGGCCTAATGATAGCCTACTTCACAGCTGACAGGCACTGTAGACACCTTATTGTAAGAATTATTACTTCCCTGCTATCCACACAGTGCAGGTGAAACTTCACTTCAAGTAACAAATCCTTATGGCTCCAAAAGGTGTGTTTCTCACAATACAAGGAAAGAAATTTTGGAGTGCCTCTAACCTATAGTGCAATACAGAACAGTGTGGCACCCGCAGGCCTCAATGGTAATCTTTCCAATTACCTAAGATGGCTGCCACATACTATCTTGGTCACTAAGAACAGTGGGTTGGAATGCTACCCTAGCGATTGCCAGTGGTTAGAGTTGTGGCAAGCATCTTCCCATCACCCTTTGTTTGTTTGATGTAACACCCTAAGTGGCTAAGGGTATTCCTACATGTGGGTCATTTGCTCACTGTGCCACTGGACCCAAGCTACACCCGACTGATTAGCCCCAATCTGGTCGAAACCAGTCTTGGGTTGCTTGTGTTCTGGTTCAGAGAGAGGTTCTTTTGGTCGGGTCTGTTCCCATTGGAGCAGGACAGTGACTGACTTGCATATGGCTGGGTACAGGGATTTAGCCCTGAACCCCTCCTCCCCACCCCCCCCCACCCCCAACGTGTGTCTTAGCCTGGGCTGATGCTGTTTCCAGGACACACACAGTTTGTGAGCTGCTGTGAGCTCGGCTGGGTAGTGGTTGACACCCTATCTCAGCCTCTCCTGAGTATTTCACAGGTCTTTAAAAACCATTTACTTCTTAACAAGGTTTTTTTTTCCCCACTTGTTCTCGTACCCCCTACGTCCCCACTATGCATATTCCTTCCAATTGTAAATTACTTTTGCTGCCAGAGTAAGAGAATGCATCTCATGAAAAGTCACTTTAGGCCTATCAAGAAGCTGAACGTTTGCTGCAGGATCAGCATATCATTTCTTTCCTCCACCCTCTATTGCTGATTGATACCATAATAGCAATAGTTTAAATTATATCTAAAAAATCATCACTTGGCGACCGTAAAATTCATGCTGATTTACTCAGTGTCTGGGAATACATCCTGCATTCATACAACGAACCCTTCATTCTCTCCGCTCACCCTCCACTTTCACGCTCACCCTGCACTCACAGAGATCACACTGTACTCCTGCTGTTCACCCTCCTCTCACCTGGCCCTCACATGAGCATACTACTTACCCTACCTACACTCACATGACACTCCACTCACTTGTCACTCTCTGTGCTCGCCCTGCATTCGCACTGCACACCTTGCACTCAATCTCAAACAAGCACACCACTCACCATTCATTCACTCCTCTCACTCTGCACTCTCACCAGCACCCCAAACTCAAATGGACACATCACTCACTCAGCACTCACATCACTCACACTGCACGCACTCCTCTCATCCTCCTCTCACACAGGCACATTGCTCACCCTGCACTCACAAAGGCACTCCAGTCACTCACACAGCTCACACTTCAGTCACATGGGCACACCACTAACGCTGCACTAACACCACTCAAACTGCGCTAATCACAGGCAAACCGCTCACCTGCACACTGCGCTCCATTTACCCATCACTCCTGCAGCTGAACCTGTCTGCACAGAGGCACAGTGGTCTGCCAAAACTCACAGGGACACACTACTCACTCAACACTAACTCTTCTCAACATGTACTTACCAGTCACTCCCACAGCACACCTTTTACTCCTGCAGTTCGCCTTTTGCTCTCACCGCACACCCAGCACTCACACAGGCACACTAGTCATCCAGCACTCACAGGCATACCCCTCACCCTGAATTACACTGCTCACACCACTCACCCTGCGCTCACTCCTCTCACTCTGCACGCACTCCTCTCACCTAGTACTCACTTGGGCCCTCCTCTCACCTTGCGCTGATGCAGCTCGACCTGCACTCACATTGGCCCACTTTAAAACCTACATTTGCACCACTGACGCTGCACTCCACTATTCACCAGCATCCAACACTTACATGAGCACACCAGTTATGCTGCACACATATTCCACAATAGTAGATCCTGAGTCAGTTACATCTGCAACTACAGTGCCGGTGCAAGAGGGGAGAGTGGACTGAGGATGTGAGATGGCGCAAGAAGGGAGATTAGGGCTGAGTGTTTGGGCGAAGGTGCAGGATTGAGGATCAGTCTGAGGTTGTGGGGATGAGCTGAGGATGAGTGGTAATGTGGTACAGGGGAGAATGCAGGCAAAGGCTGCAGAGGGGGGAATTGGGCGCAACAGGCTAAGGGTGAAGCAATACGGCAGAGTCTGTGGACTGGTGAAGGAATTGAGTGGGAACTGTTTTCTTTTAGCTTGTATTCATTCATTTAGTATACAATGTGTTTCTTATTTTGTGCTGCTTTTATGGTCGTCGACCGAAATAAAGTATTTAAACGACGACGAGTGGGGACTTCAGGTAAGCTGTGGGTGGGGAAAGCAACGCTGGTTCCAGAGGTACTTTTTACTCCTGCCCCTGGGCCCTGTTTGCCTGCATAGGGGCCTGCTGTTTTTTGCTGTTGCTGAAGGTATGACATAGAGCAGAGGTTGGAGCCCGCTTGCCTACTTGGTAGTAGTGCTCTGCGGATGCAGGTTCCAGAGTGGAGAGCTGTCTGAGGATAAGGGCACTGGAATCAGCTTCTTTAAGACACAGAACACTGGGGCTCAAGACCCAACAATATTTCCACTGGGGGGAAGGGGCTTCTGAAAGCACACAGAAGCCTTGGCTCTGCATGGGAACACAGATGCCAGCATTAAGGTTTTCTGTTCATCTTCTCAATTCAGGCACATTCAGTTGCAAAGCGTGAGCAAAGGCAGGTTGGGGTTGCAGGTGGTGCAAAAACATTGGCCCTGTAGCCCTTTAGGGCTGTCATTCTGGTAGCCAGTCACATTATTTCTAGAACACTCTAATGTTTTAGAGGAGTTTGAGTCTTTGCCACTTATCACTTGAATTGTATCATTTGCACATGAAATGCAATCTTCGCCCTTTCACCTCTTCACTGTTTAATATTTGATAGTTTTTAAAAATATAGGATGAAAATCACAAACTGAAACTTGTTTTTAATCTTTTTAAATAGATGCCTATTCTCTTGTGTGACACCTTCAGCTAGTCTTGGCTTTCCATTCACCACAAAGCTTCATTCTGGGATGTGTAGTTAATTTTCTTTTACATTGTAAGTTGCGCCTCCCAATCCCAACACGCAAAGTGTTACAGTCTAAAAAAACATGGTTGCCGAAGGAGTCAAGCATTTCATAAGATTATTTGGATGCTGTAATATTACATTTTAGAAAGTGGATTAGTTCATTTCCAATACTGTAATTGCTTAATCCACATGTGAAACCAAATATAAGCTCTGTACAACTATTTTAAGGAAGTGTACTTTTTCGTTATCTTCATACTCAAAGCAAGCATTGACAAGGCCATATGTTATGATTTTGAGTAGTTTATGGAGAAAATGTTTTTACTAAGCTTCACTAAAAAGTGAGAAAGGTGTAGTGGGGCAGCAGCACTACAGGCTTGTCTGACACTAAAAGCAGATTTGACAAATGGGAGTGTGAGTGTGTGTGAGTGTAAGACAGAGTACAAATGTACGAAATACTGCAAGAGATGTAGTGAGTGTATGTGTCATTTAGTATGTGAAAGAATGAGGGTCTGTGAGAGAATGTGAGTGTGTTTATGTGTGTGTATGTGTGTTATGGTTGCAAGTGTGTTGCTGGTCTGGCATACTGGAGGTTATTCTAGCCTTATGGACAAGGGCACGAATGACATATGGATGGGAGATGTTACCCATGCAGGCTCTGACATGCTGCCCATAATTCTTAGCATATGGGGTGCATCAAGGGCAAAATGCTGACTCTGATATTTGAGGTAATTGTTGTTCTAAGACACCTTGTATATGTTTCATAAGGCGGTGCCGATGGCAAATTTCTTACCCTTGTATACCGAAGGTAATTTTTGGAGATACCCATGACTATGGGCGGAGTATCCATGAAAAACTCTGGCACTGGCTCATTGTATGCAATCCTTGGTATAAGGGGCCCACCAACGAAAAAAATGGCAACCTGGGCATAGAGAAACGAAGTTGCGACTTCTGACATTTGATAAAGTGGGATCTACCTCTACGAAAGGGCAGGCTCCCCTGTACGTCATGACTGTAATATTTCATGAATGCCCTTTCAAAGTCTATAGCGGTTTAGCAAATTTGACCCCATTTTTTTTTTACAAATTGTCGGGGGGAGACACCCACTCTCCCCAAAACCACCTACAGTAAGTCTGTTTACTCGTTTTGCTCGCTGGCATTCACCGGAAGTATCACACCCCAGCACTTACAAAGGTCTTAAGCCAGTACTGGTGAGCAGACGTGGCAGGGTGCAGAGGAGACAGTTTAAGAGTAGAGTGCCCACTGTGTCTGCAGAAATGACAGAAGCAGAGATTTGGCAATGAAACAACCACATTGTCTAATCGTAAAATAGATATATTTGCTCACATTTCAAAAGTGACTAATCTTGTCGCTGTTTTCCCCTACCTGTATTTCTTCCGATTTATAGCCTCTGGGCTATACCAATACCTCTCTGAATCTGGCTCCCATGGCTGAGGGGAGCTCCTCATGTGTGGGGTGCTGCAGTTGGGAGACAAACTGAGACAGCGGGTTAGTGCGGGAGTAAGGATTGGCATGAGGCTGTTGGGGCTTCAGCAACTGGCCGGTCCGTCGGAGCGCTGGGATGGGAGGGCAGGACACACTACTTATTGTGCACAGCACAAACGTAAACGTGGAAGAAAAAAACATGCAGAGATTCCTTTGCTCAGATACCAAAAAGTCAGACAAGGAGGACGTACCTTTACGGTCAACGTGGCCCGGATTTGGAATAAACTTCCAGCTTCCCTACGATCTCAATCTGACTTACAAAAATTCAGGAAGGCACTGAAGACCTGGTTATTTCCTCATTAGCGGCCCGCTTCTCAGCTCTTCCATCTGCTGTACCTTACATACTGGTTTTAGTGCCAGGATACCATTTTTAGTCACAGTGCGCTCTATAAATAACCCCTTACATTACATTACATTAGCAGCATCACCGTGGATGCCACGACCATTATGAGTGAGGGAACATCCTTATTGAGTCGCCCGATTGACCAATAGTATTAGCCTATCAATAAAAATGAGGTCCACGCTGTAGGTAAAGCAGACCGTGACCATGACATGATGCTTCAGCAATATTATTAGCCAATACTCTTACAGCAGGTAGAAGAGTCCTCACATTGAAACTGCCACATCATTACATATATTTATGGTGACTCCCTTCAGGAGCCAACAAGAGTACGACCAGCACTATTTCTTAATGGCAGCACACACATTCTGCCCAATCAAATACTGTACTCAAGGTAACCAACGTATGGGAGGAGACAGAGCAGGTGTGCTTCTTAAAGCTCTTTACCTCACTCGTGCAGGTTCTTTTTTATCTTTGCTTTCACCCTTTGTCACAACTTTGCCTTCTTTCTCTTCCTTCTTTACCCCTTTTGTGTTTTTCTCTCTTTTGTTCTGGAACTATCTGATGAGGAAAAATAAGTGCAAAACCCCAGAAATGAGTGCAGGTGGGCTGAACCTGCAACCACCTGCTCAAATTAAGCACTTACTACTAAGACTAATATTTTGAGACCTGTACATAAGGGCAGCCACACCCATGAATATTTTGAAACATCCCATTGCGTAAACTAAAATCGTACCTTAAGTCAACAATGAGTCAAGACCATTTTTCTGGACTTGCAATGATAAATATTTCACAAGCAAATTGTCCTGCCACAGAAGGATCAGTGAATTGGCAAAAAGGGTATTGTCTTGAGATTACTTTGCGAGAACTTGTCTTGCATGCTTTGGACTACAAGCTGTCTTTCAATTGTCAATGCACTTGATCTGCTTTTCAAAGATCACTGTGAGTAGCCTAGGAACAATGTCAAATCTTCAAAAACGTGTTTGTTATAATATCAGGTTTATGCTATGTGTTTAAATTGCACAGTTTCTCACTTCTTCTCATATTGGCTATGAGGATAGCTCCAACCCCATTTCTGTAAATGCTTCTGCCCTATTGTCGGAAGTGTCAGCCCCCCCCCGCTCCCCCTTCGACGTTTCGGTCTACTTGGCTGGGTCTAATCTGAGGTGGCATGGTGAGCAAAAGGACAATGGATTGGAATAGTGTTTGTCCTTTATTTCTTGCCTTTCTGTTGCCTATTACTACTCGTTGTTTGTCAAGTACATCTGCAGTAGGGCTGGAAACATTCTTGCCCCATTGTGTTCCGTTCTCCATTCTTTGTATTGTATTTCTGTGATAGGGAATGTAGTCTGCTTGCACTAGTCTGTCACTTTGGCCTTGCATCACTCGGTGTTTGGCCAGTTGTCCTGTGTTTCTACAGTTGGGTTTGGTTTGTTAACCTCTTCCCTGTTGCCTTATTTTGGAACAAGGGTGTGCCATGCTGCTTCTCTGCAGAAGGTATGGTAGATCTCGGAATCTATGACCGCCCCTTTGCCTTGCCTTGTTTGTATTCGGGTGGGCATTCTGTGTCCCTGCAGTATGGATGTTGACCTCTTACTCCATTGTGTGCCCACCTTGCGAGGTGTTCAATTGCTTATCATTCACCTCATACATTTGATTGGGCGATCTACAGTGTTGCTGTGATTGGGCCCAGCTTTGTTCAGTGCTTGATTTGTTGTTCGTGTTGACCTTACTTTCTATGAGGAGGGAATATAGGGCCTGATTGCGATGGCGGGTCCGTCCGCCATCGTCCCGGGGATGGGGACCGCCTGCCTATAAGGCGGCGGTCCCACAGGTGGGATAACTGCTGCCGCCACCACGGCAGCCGCAAGTGCCATTTTTTAAATTGCGGCGAGTGCTGCTGGCTGCAGCACCCGCCGCATTGTAAACAAAGCACTTTCTGCATTTCCCTGCACTATGTGGCAGGCACCATGCGGTGCCTGCCACATGGTGCAGGGAAATGTAGGGGGGCACCATAGGTGCCCCCCAAGTGCAAACTAGAGTGCCCCTGTTTAAGGGGGGCCCGCTACGGACCCCCAAAGTCCATCCCCGCCAGCCTTTTCATGGCGGGTAAACCGCCATGGAAAGGCTGGCAGGGATGCACCATCCTAATCACTATGGCTTTGCCTGGTAGGCACCGCCACCATTCTGGGGATGCGGAGCAGTCCGACAGGCAACCGGAATTATTGCTACTGTCGGACCCCTGGCAGTCGTGCTTTCTGCCCGCCAGCACACCGCCCGCCATCAAATTCTGGCAGGCGGGAAATGGCCTCATGATGGCGGTGAACCCGCCACCGACAGCCTGTCGGTGGCGGGTTCACCGCCATCGTAATGACCCCCATAGACTTCCTCTTCGTCCTGTTGATGGCCAGTGTGCTTAGGGGGATTTCACCAATTTTCTTACTTTAACGTAGCTGTTCTTGTGACTCAGCTGCTTGTCTCTCCGCGGCAGTACAGTTTGGATGCCTCCCACTCTACAGTCTCAACTTCTAAATTCAACTGGTCTTCTCACTCTGTCTTTAACAAGATCTAGAAGCAGCTTCATGCTGACTCCAGCTGAACCATCCTCTCATCTGGAGTCCGACCTCCGGAAGCTCCGGCAGACCGACTCGATGAGCGCAGATGTGTTTTGCCTCTACCGCTCCTCAGAGCCGCACTAGGAAAGGTATATTTGCTTCGGTCCCTGTGTCAACAAAGGAGCTTC
Organism: Calotriton arnoldi; assembly: GCA_963921515.1. Taxonomy (NCBI): domain Eukaryota; kingdom Metazoa; phylum Chordata; class Amphibia; order Caudata; family Salamandridae; genus Calotriton; species Calotriton arnoldi. The sequence continues at coordinate 1,561,034 of CAWUFW010002017.1, read as the reverse complement.
TTCAATCCTGCAACTTCCTCCTCTTTCGAGCTGTAGTCTGGCTGGTATCAGGGACCAGGAGAACTCTTTGTTGTTGGTAAAGAAGCGCTTTCTATTTATTTATTTATTTATGGATGTATGCATTTGTATATAGCATGACCATTACCCAAAGGTGCTAGAACACTTTACATTAGACAGATAGCTACGTAATATGGTCCAAAATTACAAAATAGCAAATCATTACGTAAGGCACAGAATTACAGTGGTTCAAAAGCGTAGGTAGTATAGGTTGCAGCAAAGAGTAGGTTTTCAACTGGTGCGGTGTTTTGGATAGAGTCTAGCAAAATGGAAGTATTAAATCTCAAGGCATTGGTCAATGGCTAAGCCAGAGAGGTGAGTGCGCTTTCCCACTGGAGACCTTAGTTAAAATGTCTTTGAAGGAGAAGGGCCTTCTTCTCCGGTTTGAAGATCACCAGTGAGGTGAAGGGGCCTAGATTCGGAGGCAAGGAGTTCCATATTCTCGTCGCGTTTCCTGAGAAGGATTGTGCCATGAGTCGCTCTTTTTTCTAATGAGTTGATTGTTCGCTTTGGTCTTCTCTGCATCTTGAGGTGGCAAATGGATCTATCAGGGCAGCATCAGTCCAGAGCTGTCATTCTACACATCTTTTTCAGGTTTACAGTGTATTTGGATCAAGTGCACCGAACCGAGACTACAGCTTGTCCAGGAGAAGCCCGGAAATGTAACATATCTACAGTGTTTGGCTTGCAATTTCGCACTGTCCTCCCCTTGAAACAATTTAGAACCACAATGGAGCCATTCAGTGGTAAATTTGTAAAGAAATGACTGCCGGGGCTCTCGTCAGGAGGCAGGTTGCCTCCCGTTAGTGACGCCTAAAACAGAACCAACTACTAACCATGAAACTCTACAAGTGGGGAGAGGATGTGGTGTAATGGCTGCTGATTTTGGAGCTGGGGAACCAGGTTTGAGTCTCGGCATGGCTCAACATCCTGTGATTCTGGGTACATCACTTAAACTCCCCGTGCCTACCAAAATGAGTGGGTCCTTAACTGGCGCTATAAGCGCCGGTGTTGATCATTAAGTGCCAGTGCTAATCACCGAAAACCACTGGCTCAAATTAAGCGCTGGAGGCATTGGAAGTGAAGATTAAGAGGAATTCTGTTTTGATATGTTATAGCTTGGGATCATCTGTGATTGGAGTCATAACTCCAGTGGGGGCTGCCGCCAATCGAAACTGGTAGGGCGGCACGGGTGGGGGGTTGGGAAATAAAAAAGAAAGCAGTAAAAATCACTTACCTGCCACTCCGCTCTGCTCCCACTGCCGGCCTTCTAGTTGCTCCTGCTCCTCTACTCCTCCGGAAGTGGATGGGCCTGAAAGCACAGGCTCCCCACCCAATCCAGATGCTGCTCTCATGTTATGCAAGCAGCACCAGCCGGCCTTCTCGTTGCTCCTGCTCCTCTACTCCTCCGGAAGTGGATAGGCCTGAAAGCACAGGCTCCCCACCCAATCCAGACGCTGCTCTCATGTTATGCAAGCAGCACCAGCCGGCCTTCTCGTTGCTCCTGCTCCTCTCCTCCGGAAGTGGATGGGCCTGAAAGCACAGGCTCCCCACCCAATCCAGACGCTGCTCTCATGTTATGCAAGCAGCGCCAGGATTGGTCTGAGTGGCCTGGTTTGCCGCTCAGACGGTGCCTGGGAGCCTGTGGCATTTCTCCAACCCAGCTGTGTTGGGTTGGAGAAACAGAAGTGCGCATGTCTGTTTGGCCAGCCTAAGACGGACGACCAAACTGACATTCGCACTTATAAGTGTACACTTCTCTCTGCCATGGCCCAGCCCCGCCCCTCCCAATACCACATAAGCAGCACAGAGAGAGATAAATAAAGCAATAATAACAATGTTTTAATATTGTTTTAATTATCATCTGCTGGCAGTGGGGCAACGCTCCTCTGCTGTTACGGAGGAGCAGCCCCTGCATGACTTCATCTTTTGGAGAGGAGATTTTCAAAACAGGCTCAGTGTTGCCAGCATGAAGATACGAGATGTTTTAGTGTTTTAGAATGTTTTAGAATGGATGTAAATTGAATAAAGTAGAAATGAGTAAGAAGCCTTGAGCTACCACCAGGGTTGCCTGCAATCTGTTCACGTTTTAAGATTCTGCAATGGCCCGGACATGATTCTTAAGTAGAACTTTGTATGAAACCACCAGTATTCATTTCAACATTGCATTTCTATCTTTGTTTACCTGGTTTAGCTTTAGAGCACATTTTAAGGTGTTTTCTTACAATTACTGATTAAAGTATGTACTGATAAGGGTTAAAAATTACTGGCATTAGGTGATTTTCCTAATTTCTATACTGATGGGGATATTAAAATTCCGGTCATGCCGAATAAAATCAGCCAGGTGGCAACCGTAGGCACCACTTGGTGTAGCATGGCTGATTTGTAGAGAGAGACGGCTGCCTCAGTGCGCTGCGCCTTTCAGACGCCTTAACTTCAGCATACATGCCAACATTTTCAAAGTGGGAGATTTTGAAGAGAGAAAAAACAAGCATTGGCATAGCCAATAGGTCTCGCCTTTGGGACCTTATAAGTGTTGAGCTATGGAACAGTTGATGTTGTTGCACCAAGGATATTGTGCTGGTTAACTAAACACTTATAAGGTCCCAAAGGCGAGACCTATTGGCTATGCCAATGCTTGTTCTTTTTGGGCACCATTTGGGAATTTAAAGCAACATCTGGATGGTGGGGGTGAATTGAAATCAAATACGGGAGGGTGGGAGAGAACTGCAAGCAACGTTGGGAGGATGAGGGGAATTGAAACAACTGAAGGGTAAAAGCTGGAAAACGTTTCATGTTGATAAGCCCCTGGCACAGCTCCACATACAATGGAAACTGACATGAAGTGGGCTGGACAAATGAAAGTGAAACCTAACGCGATTGATAGAGTACCGAAGCGAGCGAATGCCATGAATGCAGCCAATGTCGAAGGCAAAGGACAGAAACAAGAGTGCTCTACAGTTTGGCTTTAATGAAGATGAAGCGTATGAAATACAGTAAACAAATGCATGGCCAGGCTCTCAACAAGAAGGCAGCGATGTGGTGAGCAGCTTAAGCTCCGAGCAGGTCGCACCTCCTCCTGCTCAGTATACTGGGAAGCAAGAGACACACGACAGAAAGTAACATCCTCTGACAAAATAAACAAGCATTGGCCGCGCGGCCGTAAAAGTAACGCCGTGCGGCCGAGAAATGAAATAATAAAAAAACAAAAATGCGAGTGGTGACGCGAGCTATGCGCGCAACGAGAAAAAGTGCTGTGCACGTCGCGCGCGCTTGTGCGCGTAACCGCACGCTGGTGGCCGCTTTCGGAGCACTTTCAAAAGCCCCTTACTAAAGTCTCGCAGGCTCAGCGAGACCTAAAAACGGGAATGTATTTTCCCCATTGGTTTATATTGAACTGGGGCAATTATAGGCGGGCGACACCTAACATAAAGAAGTTTTAGGCTTCAAAAATCGGGATTCTCCCGCATGAATCGGATCTATTGGCATGTATGAACTGTTAGTTGCATCCGCCTCTGACAGTTTGTTTTATTTTATAAATAGTTTGAGCTTGGTTTCAACACAACTCTACAGCATTTGCACCAAAAACGCCAACAGTGTGTTGGGAAAAATGTTTTCAGTAGTATAAATTCGGGGCCTAAGGTCCATAATACGTCAAACAGACTTGTTTCAATGTTATGAAAAATTAAGCCGGGGAGATAAAACAGGACAAAAAAAAAACACATAATCGGTTTCTTTTTATTTGCATTTGCAACTGAGTTCCAGCAGGGGGCACTGTTGCTCCTTCAAACGCACCGTGCCGCTAGCTTCTCTGATCTCTAAACACGCGGGAGAGACTTTCTCATCTTCTCACTCCCCTCCCCCTCGAGACCTTTATGGTACATCCCCGGCTACTGTCTGCTGGCTTTTCAGAACAAGCATTTGCAATGCAATAGGTCTCGCATTATTAAAGTTTGAGCTATTGGTGTTGCATTATTTAGCAATGCCAATAGCTCAAACTTTAATAATGCGAGACCCATTGCATTGCAAATGCTTGTTATAAAAGTAAGCACATTTAAATAAATTGCATGCGAGTGCAAGAAGGTGGGGCAGAGACTGGAGGAGCTGTTATTTTTGGAGGCAGCAGGGAACGGTCCCTTGAAGCACACGGTGTGGGAGTATTGCAATATTGAAAAGTAGAGGAAGGAATTATCGTGGGCTCCTGGCCCATCCCTACCCCTTAAAGAAGAGCTTTACTTTGATAAATAGCTTGTTTTCATCCTATGTGGCGGAGATCGATGCTAGGGAGAGAAAAGAGTCATGTGGTTCCTGCATCCGAAACTTTGCAACTTGATAAAAATGTAGGAAGGCAGTTGTATGGAAAAACGGAAATGCTATTTACAGAACGAAACACTTGTTTCCATTATGTTTGCAGATAAACCATTTCCTTTTGTAAGCTATTTTATCCTTCGAAAAACAATTAGAGCTTTAATTCAATAAACCTGTTTTCACAATAATTAGCATACCCTTCAAACATAAATTTAGTTATTCATTAAAAATAGCAGCTTTTGAGTGCATTCACTGAAATGCATCACCTAGTTTCGAGCAAAGCCAGTATATAGTGACTGAGTCGCTGGAGAGATTAGACAACATATCCAGTCCAATACCAAGAAAGCCAAGTCTCTGGATTCATCCATAAAACAATCGATTTACTAGAAGCATCGTGAGGCCTGAAGAAAATACTGCAGAACTCTGGAGAGGTGCTGCAGTTGTTTGAAAACACCCTTACACGCCAGACTGCCAACACAGAGCGAGCAGAGCCATCCACGGTCCAAGGAAAGGCTGCTGTCAAGATGCTGGACCTAATCATGCGAAGGGGCCACATGGCAGATCCAATACAGGATATAGGGTTTGTGCCAAAGAAAACAGAAGTTCTTTATTAAAAAACATCCAAAAAGTTGAAAATGTTAGTCACTTAGAGCTGTAAGCCTCACCAAAAAGAAACACCACGACCATTTAGAGAGAACAGTGACAGATATGCGGGCAACAGCACGTTATCAAGAACATGCAAAAAACTTGAACTCCACAGAAAACAATTTTTCATTTTAATTGGCTGCTGTACCCAAAGTTGGCATAAAAGTGGATGCTTTCCTGGAACTGCAGTACACAAGGGGAAAACGTAACACGTTCTGTATGGGACTGTGGGAAAGTATGCACTATGTGGAAATCCATTGTTGACAGACCCATCATTTGGCAATAGTACACAAATGTGTGTCCTAACTCTCGGGAGTGTGAAAAGATTGGTTTCATGAAACGGTGGTAAAATAGAATATCGAAGTCGAAGCAATGCACGTTGTCAAAGTTCTTGATGTCTATTGTTGGTGCTGTAGGCCTCGCCTTGGCGAGCACTTAACACTAAACAAGACTAGAAACATTATGCAACATATTCGGGAATCTTTGAAACTGCCTGCCCTTGAACAAGTACTCGAGCTGAACTTATTGAAGACTCTTCTATACTGCTCGTCCGTTAGTGCGCATACCCTCAGTCCATGCATGAGGTTGTGAAGACCGTCACTTGGATTGCCCCCATAGAAAGCAACAGTTCCCTCTTTCAGCGTGAACACCAGGTTGTACTCTGTGTGCGGTGCTTTAACATGTGGGTCCGTTGGAGCAGAAACCCACTTTTGAATGAAACGCTGCTGGTTATGCAGCAGATGGTGGACTGAACGGCAAATAAACAGCCATGTGTCAGAGGAAAAGGCAGTCCAATCTACAGGCAAGACTGCTCCTGGCTGAAAGCATCTATAGCGCCTATGGCTTTGAGAAGCAGCCTCCAGGTGTTCAGATTTGCACTCGAGTAGCATTTTCTATATAAAAGGCACACGAACAAACCGCGAGAGGGCGTGTTAAAGGAAAGCGTGTAGCCCCGACTCTCAACGACCTCATTCGACCCCAACGCACCTATTACAATATCTATAAACAAGGTTGTTACTACACCAGAAGCCGGAAAAGTGGGCGGGGGCTGTAGTGCCATTCTTTTAAGCGCAATTTAAAGTCCCCATCTGCCAAAATTAGAGCGGTCTGGAAAGTGCCAAAACCCGTCCAACAGCTGTCCAAAGTCCCACTCAAAGGGAAGCCTGGCTAAAACAGTAAAAGTACTACCGCTATTAATTAGAATTTTGTAACCATAACATGGTAGTAGAAAAAAATATTTTCTAAAGATACCCTTCCTAACAAAATACGTGACACTGCCTGGTGCTCGCTGCTGCACAAACGTCCTCCTCCGAGCCCCCATCTTCCGGCCCCACTGATGGACTCTCCCAGCCTGGGGCCCCGCCTCTATGGAATTCTTTGTGGGGGGAGGGCTAGGAATTGGGAATGCTCAACTTGTTGGGTTTAAAGGCCCTGAGCAGGGTGGGGGAAGGTGGGGGGAGCTGGAAGCAATCTGAAAAGATAGCATGGGGGTGGGGGTGCAATCAACCTGGTGTTTGGTTCTGGAAGGACCGAGAGCCCTGTTGAGCAAAGAAAAGCCAGTTCATGCACGTGATGTGTGTGGGCTACACAAGCGGTAATGTTTAGGATTATAAATCGTACACATGGGAGCCAACGTAGCCCCCCACCTCCTCCCCCTGCGTCCCTCATCCACTTTCAGTGTTCTGCATATAAACCCTACAACCCCCGAGGAAGCACGGTAGTGGACTGCTACCGCAGCCTACTCGATACAAACCAATGCGAGCCAGGCGATAAAAGGTATCCATTTACAGGACAATGCCCAATACATGAACAACAGCCATATATGCCCAGAATTACACAGCAAGACATCATTGGTAGCTAGAACCCCTTTTAGGAGGTCCATTTCGGAGGTTGCGAATGAACGGGGGTCCGTCCGCTGATCCGGGGGACACTCTCAAATGATTGACCTCTTTCTATGGGTTTCATTTTTCCCTCTGCTGCCCCCTTTTCCTTTACTCATGTTATTTATTTTTGACTTGATTTTTACGTGCTCTTCTATTTCATTTTGAGGATAACATCCATTCTCAAATAATCCTCAATTTCTCCGAGGCCTTTAAAGGAACACAGAAACTGAAAAAAATTCTCATCTTGAAGGCTACACAAGTGTACTCTGAAAAAAAGTGCCAAACGTTGCCTTTTACAGTATAGTTATCAAATATGTGCCTCTTTTTAAATGTCTATGGAGTCAATATAACCAGTTTCTAACTGTATCCACTTTTAACAGCCTGTGTAAGCACTTAAGAAAAGTATGTGAGATAACTCGCTGGGTTGTGCGCTACAGCTTCAATCCACAGCATGGCCAACTCATCACTTCATTCTTCTGGGGATGATAACTGCATACCAAACAGTTGGGATCTCTCTCTCTCCCTTTTCTCTCAGACAAAATGAACAAATTAAAATGCAGGCAGAATACTTGCTGCAATGTGCTTATTTTATGGGCATAGCAGCAGTTCTCGACATTTCAGCACCTTTGATAAAAGGATTAGCCATGAATCCGGATGCGCACTGGGCCCTGGGTACTTAGCACAGCAGAGATCTCCGTAGAGCTCCCACGACTGCTCACAGGGAGGTGCTCTCCACCCCACCCCCTCCCTCGCCTATAGCGCCTAGTGAGAGGCTAAATTAGAAATGAGAGGCCCTGGGCGGGGGTGAGAAGGAGGGGGAAGGAACAGGGACTGAGTGAGGGGACAAGATAGTTTATGCAGCGAGGCGCGGGTGATCTTGAAATAAAATGAAAGATCAAAAGCAGGATTCCACGCAAGGCCATTTCGCCGCTCGCTCTGAAACTAGACGCCCTGGGCCATGCTCGGCCCGCGGCTAACGCCGGCCCTAGACCCGCAGCGCCCTCCTTTCAGAGACATCGGCCTAGTCTGACATGTCGCTGACTCCGCCCCAGCTTTAGAGGAATATCAGAACACCTAAAGTGTTTTTAAAAAAATCTCCTGGTTACCCGCTACATCAATCAGCCCATGTGCTATGATGAGCTCTTAACAGCTGAACATGGAATTCTTCATTTCTTAGCACTTAATGAACTTCTGTCCTGCCCTTCCTCTCGCCTTTCACTGAGGCCTTTAAAGGAACACAAACTGAAAAATAATTCTCATCTTGAAGGCTACATAAGTGTACTCTGAAAAAAAAGTGCCAAACGTTGCCTTTTACAGTATAGTTATCAAATATGTGCCTCTTTTTAAATGTCTATGGAGTCAATATAACCAGTTTCTAACTGTATCCACTTTTAACAGCCTGTGTAAGCACTTAAGAAAAGTATGTGAGATAGCTCGCTGGGTTGTGCGCTACAGCTTCAATCCACAGCATGGCCAACTGATTTATTTATCACGTTTAATGAGCTTCACGTGAAGCTCATTAAACGGAGTATCTGAGCATTCCTGTGGGTCTCCTGAGAGTGCGTTATTCGTATATTTATGGTAATATATACACACACACACGCGCTATATATAGATTTTTTTTTTTTTTTAAGGTGATCGTGCCGAACCGCGTCAGTCCAGTGTTTCTAGCGTGTTGGCAATAAAAAGAAGATAAACATAAGCTCAGTGCGTGCGCTTCAATTTTTTGTGCTCATGAAGGGACCCCGGACATGGAATATATATATATATATATATATATATATATATACACACATATACATATACACACATACATATACATACACACATACATCAGTTCTAGATCATACGGAAAGTTCAAGACAAATTAACAGTCACAGCACCCTACTACAAATGTTAATGTTCCTTCTAGCGTCCTCACCATTAAGTACCTGTTCCCGTCCTCATCCTTCATTTTTAATCTTCCACTTTGTGGCATGTGCACCAGGGCCTGATTTACATTAGAAGAGACAACCTGAATGTGAGAGCGAGCTTATCCTGAATGTGCTGGTAATGCTGCTAACAGAACCTGGCAGGCCAGTTCCTTTGTGCATAGTATTGCACGCAAGGAAAAATGACGTGCAGCAGTTTCTCAAGGACGACATTGTATTAGTAAAGACTTGAACAGAGTCTGAAAATATGGCACCTGGGGATATTTTTACGCAAGGAACTAGGGGTTCTTTCAGCAATGGGAGAAGGAGGGCGGGGGAGTCTGTGCTTGGGGTGGGAGAGGGCGGGTCGGTGAGGGTGTTAACGAATTCCACATAAAAATAGCTTTACAGTTATAGGGCAGTATTATTCTCGATCTGGTTGGATCAGGTAGTGACAAGTCTTTCTGTAAACTGATCCAGTTACGCTCCATTCCAAGATGTGAAAAGACGTATTCAAACAAAAGGTACAATGGCGGAAATCAAATTAGAAAATACACAGGTAATCCGACACTTGCAGAAAGGTGCTGCAGTCTCTACGAAGCTTCTAAACTTACAGTCGTCAACAAGGTACTTTTATACGCAAATAACTTTAAGCACAAAGTGTTTTTCCCATGTGCTCAGGTCCAGATAGGTCTTTTACTCCACTGGGCATTTCTACAGTGGGCTGGAGCCATTGGAGGCCGGTTTTGGACGCATTATTAGATATGAAACAGTTATGTACTCCAAACATATAACATGGCTTACCACGAACAACGCTCCTCCAGCTCCACTGCGCAGAGATGTGTTATGCAGGTACCGGGCATTTCGCACCTACAAAATGTTAACAAGCACGGAATCGAAACCCAGCCGAACGCGGGAATCGAAACCACAGAGGAGCGGGAGGGGGGGGGGGGCGAGGGAGCCTGTCTGTGCCGCGCGCTGATGCGCGTTCTGGCCACCGTCGGGAATGGGAGGAGCGAAGGCGGGACATGCGCCCGCCTTTGCCCAATCGCGTGCCGTTTTTTCTAAAAAAACGCACGCAACAGCCAATGAGGGCTTCTGAAAACAAAACCACACGCACGAGCGTGTGGGTCGTTTTCAGAAGCCCTTTCTAGAGGTCTCGCGCCGCGAGCAGTGCTGCGCACTGCAACGCAGGCGCGAGACCTAAAAACAAACCTTTTTCCAGTTCGTGGTGGTAATTGTAAGTCCCGGTGCTTAAGACGGCAGTCAGCGGCCTCTGATGAAACGGCAAGGCGCCAATGCACGAGTCAGAGCACAAAACGGGGCTTTGCAGGGGATATGTTTGTCCAGGGGTTTCACAATCGCCAGGAAATCCACCATCTACCAGGATGCTGTAAATGAGGCATGTCAAGGAAAGGTTATTAAGATTTTTTTTTAGGGGGATTATCACGTACTACGTAAATAAATCCATGGAAGAATACGACTCCCAGCGTCGCCTCCCCCTCCTGTGATTCTGAGCAAATCACTTCATCTCCCACTCTAAAAAAGAATCAGATTTTGTGTAATTTAATCTGGTGCTTGTGTGAAGCGCTGTAATGCACTAAGACCCAGTTCGCGCTCTATAAAACTGCACAAACAAAAGTTTAAATTCACTATATGTAAATTTAGCTTGCATTGCTACTCTGAAAATGTGACTGGTCTGGCCCTGCATGACCTACCTTGAACACCCCATCCCTGTCCAGATAAAAATACACATAAAAATTAGAACTTCTAAGTGGAAAATATGCAGCCAGTCCTTTAGTTTATCACCCTTCTCTGGGCAAGATTGTAAGTCCAGGAAAAAAAATCACAACATCGAAATAGGAGCCTGTAAATCAGACTTTTATGGCATTGTGATTAAACTATGACTTCCAGCTTCTAAGAGAAGTAACCTTACAATTATGACGTCCAGTGTTTTTCCTTTCCACTGATTGGGTCTCCTGCGAATGTCTTAGACTGACTGCTCTTTTTGTCTGGTTTGATATCAGAATAAAGAAAACTCAAGGCTAAAGGTTTCTGCCTGGGAACTCGCAAGTCTATTGTCGTCCATGTTTGCAGGTTGGGAGACATTTGGTTTACTTACAGTGGGGCTTACAGCCCGCCCGTTCCTTACCATTGGTTGACTTCAATGTCGCTCTGATTTGCTTGCTTCTAATTCATGAGTGCATGTTTGCTTCACTTCGTTTTATTGGGTTTGTCCCTCCCATGGAGCATGGACCTATTACTTGTGTCCTTCCACTGCACCTTTTTCAGGTGCTACTTTTTTAGCTCTCGCCTAGCGACGCAGCGCATGCGCTGCTCCCTTGGCGAGATCTATTGTTGTCGATTTCTTTTCGGAAGGGGGACAGGAGATGTGCACGCGTACGGAGGACAGGACATGTGCACGCGTACGGGTCGCGGCGACACTGCTTGTCCTGTTTCACTCGCACTAACAATAGAAACTACCACGAAACCATTACCAGTGACTTCAGAAGGAGGAAAGAGACACAAATCGGGCCAGCGTACTCCTTCGGGGCAGCAAACAGATTGTTTTTGTGGGTTTGTGCGTGGTGGTGTTGGTTTATTCCACAAATGCAGACACCACAGAATCACAGCGCAGACGCCTCTCTCTATTTATGATACAATTTGACATATTTAACTGAAACACAGAGACACAGCAATCATATTTAACACTCAAGCGCCCTGCCATGATGCAGTCAACACACGCACACAGTGTCTCGAGTCACATCACGCACACACAAATAGAGCCAAAGGGGTCTGTACAGTACAAGGACATACATACGTAGACACAAACGTCACCGACTTGCGATTGCATGGTACAGACAATCAGACATTATAAACACAGAGCTCTCCAATACTGTGCACATTCATGGCAGACGCAAAACACCCCGCGTTAATTCATACAGACACTAATTGGAACAGACACCGGTGGCAAAGCTGCAGAGAAACCACAGCCAAGCGCATCAACAAACACGAAGAGACAAGCAGAGACCGACAGCTTCTTCTCCTATCACTATTTCGCCTCACCTCCACTTCTACACATCGGTAGAAACGGTGCTAGACACGCATCACACACATGTACACACACAGGCTGGCGGGCGCAAAACGCCGAGAGCTGCTTCTTCAACCACACCTGAGGAAGTGCAAAAGACTACCATTTACACGGAAAACGACAGGACAAGGCCACGGGGAGGTGAGCGTGCCACCCCGCTTCGAAGACACTAGCTCGCTCGCGAAGCGCCCACGTAAACACCTCTCCATTGTTCTGCACCGCCCGACGTGCGAGTCATACTTGCGATTAGAGGCTCTTTGAACAAGCATTAAAAATGCAATAGGTCTCGCCTTTTATTAAGTTAAAGCCATTTGCTTTGCTATACAATACCATTAGCAAAGCAAAAGGCTTTAACTTAATCAAAGGCGAGACCTATTGCATTTTCAATGCTTGTTCTTTGTGCGTGTGGTTTCCTGCTGTCTGTCTCGTGCTCGTCTCCCCCTCCGACCATGCTGTGCTTCCCCCTGCCCTTATACACTTATTCCACCCGGTGTTGCTTTTTCGCGCTTGTGCTTCTCCCCCACCTCTGCATTGCGGGCTCTCTTTTGTTTGTTTCCTCCGGACATGTTCCTCTCTCTCTCCATTTGCTACCCCCCTATTTTCCTTCCCTGCGTCTTCTGTGTTTTTTCTTCCACCCTCATCCTCCCTCTGTATTGCTGCCACTAACCCATCTTGTTACTTCCCCCCTCAGTGTTGCTTTCCCCCTCCCTCGGTGTTGCCCCCCACATTCATTGCTTTCCACTTCCCTGTGTTGCATCCCCCCCATCTGCACTAATATTTTTATTTTTCGTTTACATATCCAACTTGGATTGGCAAACAGGAAAAAAAGTACTTGCGTCAATTTGTACGTGGACGTTCCTGGTGCACGTGCCTACAAAGTGACGGGCCTGCAGCGTCACTTTTTGTTTGTTTTAAAGGCATTCTGCACAGCATGGCTAGAACCATCGGCAAAGTCAAGCGGTCACAAAAGCGAGACCTATTGGCTTTGCCAATGATTATTTGCCATAGCATCCAATTTCTCCTAAAATGTTGGTCTTCCATGAATTTAAACATCCAAATAGGGTGGAATTAGACCTAAAATTGTAGGCATGCCAATTTAGCACTTCCTCTCCCAAAAGTGAGCCTAAGTTAGCGATGATTTCTGATATCCATCTACTCGGAGTCACGCCAGGGACAGTGGGCTTGCTTGTGTCACTGCGTCAAGAAAGGAAATTTTGAACCCCTCTTGCGACTTTCTCCTCCTCGTTGTCCTGTGGTCTGGCAGACATCAGGGAGAGAAGAATGCCTTGTTTTGGTGTAAACTGCTTCATTTTTGGGAGCTTGTTGGAGAATATTCTCTTGGCAAATCATCCTTTAGGACTGCCAAAACCATCCTCAGATTGCCACCCCTTTTGGCTCCCCCTTGTGGACAGGCACAACAACAGAAAAAGTGATTTTTGTAACATTTCACACTGTAATGCTTAGACACGACAGCTCCTATCTGTAGGAGAACGTTTGAAGAATGTAGGGTAACCGCATCACAGGTAACCTTCAAGAAACCATGAAGCATGAAGGCGACAGACCAACAACTTTGTAACATTCTGAGACATTGATGACCAGCAAACGAGCATTGGAGGCCATCTTTACATGAGGAGCCAACATGGCCGACTGACAGCCTGTATGAAAAACAGATGGGATTGATCCTGTAAAAGTAAAGCATCAGCTCCTCCAGACTTCAGGGAACTGGTTTGGGAAAAAGACAGGAATCACATTCTACAGGATAACATGAATATCTGACAGTGCCTGTTGGAGAAGTGAATGAGAGTCAGATACCCAACTCTATGAAAGGCTGGGAACAAGACAGAGTCTGTAAATGTATCATTCTTTGCACAAAGGTATTGGCGTCCGGAGAAACACACTTCAAACCCACTAGTTTGATGTTCTTGGTGACTTTAGACTTAAGAGACATATAAGCCAAGACTGAAAGCACCAAAAATGTAAGTCCCACACATTGTGTAAGGCCACCAAACAAAGGAAAAAGCTTATTCTGACGTTGAAAATGAAGCTTCATGACAGTTTTTGAATTTCCCATAGGGGCCTGATTGCGTGTAAGTGGAATCTGCAGGATTCCCTTTGAATTTCCGACTTGCTCAGATGCAGACATAAGAAAACTCATTATCAAAGGCACAAGAGAGAGAGAGAGGGTTGATATTTTTGTCTTGAATACCTTATTGCAGCAGCTTGGACAACACCGAGCTTGTCCACTGAAAGCCCGAAAAGCTTGTAAACTAAGGTCTCTTGAATCACCTAGGCAAAGCCTAGGGACCGGTGCCAAGGGGCCCAAACTGGTCCACCATGCTGCGTTACCTGGTGCGCTCTGTCCAGAAGTTGGCCGTCACCAATAGATGATTCCAGTCCAACCACCCGAATTAGGGATATGAGAGGTCCATTGAGGGGCCATCAGTATGATGGTGCATCTGAGCAAACTTGCAAACTTCAATATCACTCGGGCATTAGAGAGAGAACCTTGAAAGCCATATAGGAGCAGACCTTGAAAGCTCAACAGAAGAGCATCCCCCATAGACACCGACCCTTGTCCATTCAGGGCGCCAGCTATTTTAATTTTCACTTCTACCAGCAGTCAGTGAAGTCCACTTGGGGTGCTCGCCAGTGATGGAAGAGACACTAGGAAAAGTGTGGTGAGCTACACCTCCGGCGTGTCATGCACGAGCCTGATCAATGGAGTCCATTTGGATGCTGGAGGACCCCGTTTGATGAACTACAGGCAATCACACACCATGAGTGGCCAAGACCCAAAGTCCATTGGGCAAGGAAGAGCCATGACAAAACCAATCGTCGAGGTACAGAGAAAATGACCATTGTTCTGAATAGCATATTTTAATCCAATTGTGACCATCCTTTGTGGAGTCAGGAGTTAGAGGAAGCCCTTACTTAGAAACATGCTCTGGCAAGAGACGTGGGTTTGCTGACGCCAGAAGAAAGGACTTAATTTTGGGAGGTGGAAAAGCATAAAGAGGTGATGCATAAAGAGGTGATGGCCTCCTATGGAAAAGGTGCTCTCTTTGCTTTGATGTTCCAGTGCCTGAGTTGCCGCCAAGACATGCCATGAGTCCAGAGGAAGGGGGCATGTGTATATTGGTTACCCACAAGTTCGTTGGCCAGGTTGAGTGCCTGGTTCTTTTGTTGGTATCTTTGAGCTGAGAAGAGTGCGTAGTCTTTGGCCTTTTCCGCGAAGTGGGGGAGCAGTTGGAAGGACTGGTGACAAAGGGTGGAGTTTCTATGTCTATGCCCAAACACTCCATGAACCAATCTGAATGGTTTCTAGGCGCGTCATTGTTGGCTGCTAATATTACTCATTTCACCAGTGCTCACCTTAATGGTGCTTATTTTCTTAGACTCTGAAAAATGAAAGACTAATCAGCCCTACCCATTGATGAATCTGTGATCTGCTAAGATGCCCATTCCAGGTGGTGTTCAGGTAATACCCGTTTGGGGGACATCGCATCCTTTTTGCAGAGGTCCAAGAAGTTTCTGTGGAACATTAGTATAGGAGAGGGGTGAGGGGGTAATGCCTCGATTACTTACTGTCTTCTCGATTACTGCCATGCCCACTCCATTTTGTCAGTCCTTACAAACTACTGTTGCTTCCAAAGGGTGTTGTTTCAATATTGATGTTCGGGTACTAGGTTGATGATTCCTCGGATAACCGGGCAGTTATCCCTTTGGGGGAGACGGGAACAAAGTCGCTGGGCCAGGATTGTAACTAAAACTGAAGAGGGACTGTGACAAGAGTGGGTCTAGGAGTAATGGAGATTACTGGTAAGTAATCTAGATATCATTGTATTGTCTCTGTAGAGGGTGGCCTTTGGTTGGTGGTTTGTGGGCCGGAGGGCGGTGCCCTATTGGGTTGCTAGCCAGGCAGTATGATGACCACTTCCCCCAGGTCATTATAGACTCCATCCCCAGACCTGAATGTTTCACCTACAAATCACTCATGTCAGGTGTGTTAGACTAATTCGTTCAGTGGAAGCACAACAAGGCAACAACACACACAATGCCTTAAACTAAAGTCCAGGACTGGAAACAGTGTCTGTAATGACCTGAAAGTAGGTGGTCACCCTGCCTGTCAAGCCCCCGGTTCGCTGGACGCTGACGGGTGGTGTGAGGATAGACAGCCGCAGCGTAGCGTCATTAATGCCTGCAAAATTGACGCCCTGGGCCCAACTCGCAAAGATTTGCCTGTGACTTACTGTTTGATACGCCTGGCTTATTCAAGATTCCAGGAGGACGTCATACCTACTCATAGCAAAATCTTTGTGAATCAGGCCCTCTGCGTTAACACAAACGCCGCGGGGTGGTAATTTTTCAGTCTGTACTATGCAATAAAAACTCTGAAAGAAAAAAATTACTATGGAACACACTATTTGGCTCCGCAAAACATGCCGAAAATTCACTCGCTTCATAAAGCAATTGAATATGTGGGTTTTCCCCAAGCGTTTATTGCCTCCCCTGTGCTTTTTTGCTTCTCTGTTGGTAGAAAGACCTGCAGAATGCAGGAAAAAATATGTATTCTGTACATGTTATTACATTCTTTTCTTACGCGACGTGACTCACGGAGAACGTATCATTTTCTCTGTATGAAATTGTTCATGAGCTCTGATCCCGTTGCACTTGTCACTGCTACCTTTTTGTGGAAGCCATAAGGAGGCAGGGAGGTACACTAAGCTATAAAAGTGTGTAAAAATAACTATATGAAAATGCGTAAAAACATGGGGGGCGGGCCTGCGTCCCCTTGCACTCACGAGCTTGGCGCACTCCGAGCTCAGTTATTTATTTGTATATTTTACACACTGTTTCAAAAGTTCCAAGTGGCTGCTTCACAGCACTGAATAGTGCCGTCATATTCAAATTTGGCTGTTCCTAAGTACCTGCTGATTCCTATTAAAAAAAAACACATTGTTTGGCAGCATTATTAGGTCTTGCTTTAGCCAAGACTTTTCAATTTTACTAAGATTATATATTTAATATACTTATGGGGGCTTATAGAAAGCCCTCCTCATCCATTGGTATCTTATTGTGTCATTCACATTTTTTTCACCCACTACAGCATACATCATGGGGCAGTGGGTCAGCCCACTTCAGCCATTGGTTAACTGAATTGTGAGTGATGGCGTTCTGCCTTTTCACCTTAGAGCACATCCACACAAAGTAGTTCCCCTCAGAGACTGGTTGGCAAAGTGTGCTTTGTCCAAGCCAAAAAATATTCTTGCTTTGAATAATAATAATACAGTTTATAAAGTGCCCAGCTACCTCACACGAGGTGTCCTAGCGCTGGAAGCAGGTTTCCGCACACTACATACCACTTTCAGACTCTCGAGCATCCTGCTCCAAAAAAACAAGTTTTAAGTTTCTTCCTAAAAAGCTTTTCCGATTGCACCTGACGAACCGATAGCGGCAAGGTGTTCCACAGCTGTGGTGCCAGGTAGCCGAAGGAACTCCCCGCCAGAACGCACTTTCTTTACCTTTGGAACAATCGCCAGCACTTCCCCTGCTGATCTTAAGTTCCTAAAAGGTACAAATGGTTTCTCTAGGGATTGTCGGTATCCCGGTCCTCGGTTGGACAAAGCTTTGTGACAGTAACACAGAGCTTTAAAAGATGATCTCTGCTTTACTGGCAGCCAATGTAGTTTCTTAAGCACGGCCCCAATTGACTCCCGCCTCAGTAAATTCAATAATAGGCAGGCCGCAGAGTTTGCACTCTCTGGAGTCTTTTGATTCATTGTTTTGAACTCTTGTTTATTATTTTTATATATTGGCGAGAGCTCAGTTGCTCCTCGAAAATAAAGATTTGCAAAAAATGGCAAAACACAAGCATTGAAAAAGCCAAAATGATGGAAGGCAGTCCCAGAACTTTTGAAATGCCAATGGTTGTTTTTGTAGTTGTTTTCTAACCGTGGCGTATCCTGGGGGAAAGTAATTGACCATATACTAATGGCAGTAGCGGCTGCTATCAGCCCTGGATGGTGAGGCGGGGAGACGACAAAAAAACAAAACAAAATCCCACTTACCTGGAACGGACGCCTGCCGCCTCTCTTCCGTCATCTTCCTTCTTCCTGAAGTCGTGGCTGGCAGCAGTAAGCGTTGTGATTGGTCTGAGCGCCGATCCACGGCGCTCAGACGGGGACTGGGAGGCTTTGCATGTTCCTCACCGGGCTGTGTAATGCAGCCTGGTCGGGAAGATGCGAAGTGCGCATGACTGTTTGGCCGGACCACTACTCCCCCTGCTCCGGCCAGCCCTGCCCCGCCCCCGAGCCATTGACTGTAATAGGAAAACTAAAATGATAATAACCCTAGTTATTATCATTTTATTTTTCCTTTTGTTCAGTGGGGCGACGCTCCTCCGCCTTAGCGGAGGAGCCGCCACTGATATGGTTTCTGGCGTATGTTGTTTCTTGAACACACCTAGGTAGGTCCAGAGAGCCGGCTGAATCGGTGTAATGTTTTTACAATAACCACTGGCTTTGTAAATGAGTTTCCTTGGGTTTCATCAGGCAACTTTCTCTTATGTGGATGTTTCAAAGCTCTGACCTGGACACTGCCCTTCCTGGAGGTAGTTTTATAAACATCTGTAGGCAATAAACATCTGTTACTCTGCGCCAAGATACCCTTCTGGGTGAACGTGCGCTACCAATACACGTCATGATAGGTCATGTTAGACTTGCCTCTGCCAGACCTTTCATCCTGCTGATTGGCATAAAATGAGTAGAACTACGGTGGGTAATAGTTAACATCGGTCATCAGCGCCTAGAGACCCATCGAGTGGGGTAAGTGTGCTATGAATATCATTTTGAAGGGTTTCATGGCATGGCGGGGGTGGGGGGCAGGTACCCCGAGGCGTTCACGTGGCTCTAGAGAGGGGGAAGGGTGTGTGTGGCTTCTCTGGAGCACAGGCTCCTCCGTCTCAGGAGTGACGTGCAGAGAGGGCCCGAAGCGCCCCCCTCCCCTTGCTAATTTAATCAGCCGGAGGGGGTGTGTATATTGTACTGAACGTCTTAATCTATTTGATGAAAATTACTGGAACGGGTCTGATGCGCCGCTGAGTCACCCACGAGGGGAAGCGACGCCGGGTGCGTGGGGGTGATAGATAGATGGAGGGGGGGGGGGGGGGGCTATAGGTTCACCTCAGGGCTAGCCGGTGTGGGGTGAGGGATTACTCTGGGGTGGGGGCGGTGTTTGCGACGAGAGTGGGTTCTGTCTGTCCCAGGGAGTAATGGGGCGCTCTGTGGTGTAGAGGGACTATGGGGGACCCCACTTTGAACAAGTGAACCCCTCATATATGAGTTTCCAGAGGCCAACTTTCAAACGTGTGGCGCCCTCCTTCCAAGGCGTGCCAGCTGTCACTCAACATTTCCTTGTAAGCCACTGAAATATTTTAGGAGGGTCACGTGAGTGAAGTTGGTCTTTTTTATTAAAAATTATTGCAAAATCGAGGCTGATATTCCAGCTTTGCTGTGTATTGTAATTGCATTTTTATAGTGCTCCTTATACCTCAGACGATGCGCTAAGGCGCTTGTGCCAACAGATAGCACCCTCCTGCGTCAGAGCACTGGCAGGCGGTATTACGCATGACACACACCCACTTGTAAGCTGTGGTTTAAAATTCTACAAAGTCGCCTACTCCGTCTCCAAAACATCTTGTTTCCTGCCTAAAATCAAAAGTAAACTTGGCTTACATATGTTGTGTTCACTCTCTCACACATGCACATCATGCATTAAAAGAAGCATTGGTAATGCGGATATATTTTTCTTGTGTGCAGTAGAAAGTTTTATCCTAAGTGTCACGATACAATAAAGGTACAACATGGACAGCATCGCAGCCTCCCCCAACACACAGAATAACACAGGACGATAGGACAGGTGCCATTTGCAGAAGGAACTTTACACAATTCTCTCACACACGCAGGACAAACACAACTGAGTGGCCCACACCCTTCTGCTGAGACAATTTTGTTACTGATGCAAGTTACTTGTCGTTTCGCCTATGGAAGCCTTTATTTTTAGAGATGGAACAACATTATGGTCTATAAAACACACACAAAAGATATTATTATACAGTGTACATTCGGACCAGAATTATTTCAAGGTTCTCATAGAATAGGAGGCAGAGGGAAGGACAGTAACAGTCCAGGGTCACGGAGGCTGGTCGAGCCGGGAAGCTGTGGCTGAGAGCAGAGTTTCTGGGTCAAGGCCCTGCAACTGGTTTTTGTCGTAGGTCCATCAAATGCTTGACTGGGCTAAGCATGTTATTTAAGTATATTCAAATATCCTTTTTTTTAAATTATAAGACTGGGCAACAGCAGTGGAAACACCACTCTTCAAAGTGGAAGCAACCCCAGTGCAAGCTTCCCTCCTTCATATCAGAGGACAGGCACAGCTAGTCCTCCTTCGGAGGACAGGTACAGCTAGTCCCTCCTTCAGAGGACAGGCACAGCTAGTCCTCCTTCGGAGGACAGGTACAGCTAGTCCCTCCTTCGGAGGACAGGTACAGCTAGTCCCTCCCTAGGAGGACAGGTACAGCTGGTACCTCCTTCGGAGGACAGGTACGGCTAGTCCCTCCTTCGGAGGACAGGTACAGGTAATCCCTCCTTTGGAGGACAGGCACGGCTAGTCCCTCCTTCGGAGGACAGGTACAGCTAGTCCCTCCTTCGGAGGACAGGTACAGCTAGTCCCTCCCTAGGAGGACAGGCACAGCTAGCCCTTCCTTCAGAAGCAGGTACAGCTAGTTCCTCTTTCGGAGGACAAGCACAGCTAGTCCCTCCTTCAGAGGACAAGCACAGCTAGTCCCTCCTTCAGAGGACAGGCGCAGCTAGTCCCTCCTTCAGAAGCAGGTACAGCTAGTCCCTCCTTCGGAGCACAGGCAGGGTTAGTCCCTTTTTCGGAGGGCAGGTACGCCTAGTCCCGCCTTCGGGGGACAGGCACAGCTAGTCCCTCCTTCAGAGGACAGGTACAGGTAGTCCCTCCTTCAGAGGACAGGCACGGCTAGTCCGTCCTTCGGAGGACAGGCACGACTAGTCCCTCCTTCTGATGCAGGTGCAGCTAGTCCCTCCTTTGGAGGACAAGTACAGCTAGTCCCTCCTTCAGAGGACAGGCATGGCTAGTCCCTCCTTCAGAGGACCGGCACGGCTAGTCCCTCCTTCAGATGCAGGTACAGCTAGTCCCTCCTTCGGAGGAGAAGTACAGATAGTCCCTCCTTCAGAGGACAGGCACGGCTAGTCCGTCCTTCGGAGGACAGGCACGGCTAGTCCCTCCTTCAGCGAACAGGTGCAGCTAGTCCCTCCTTCAGAAGCAGGTACAGCTGGTCCCTCCTTCGGAGGACAGGCAGGGTAAGTCCCTTTTTTGGGAGGCAGGTATGGCTAGTCCCGCCTTCGGGCGGCAGGTACGGCTAGTCCCGCATTCGGGGGGCAGGTACAGCTAGTCCCGCCTTCGGGGGCAGGTACCGCTAGTACCGCATTCGGGGGGCAGGACAGCTAGTCCCGCCTTCAGGGGCAGGTACCGCTAGTCCCTCCGTTGGGGGGCAGGTACGGCTAGTGCCTCCTACAGAGGACAGGTACAGGTAGTCCCTCCTTCAGAGGAAAGGCACAGCTAGTCCCTCCTTCAGATGCAGGTACAGCTAGTCCCTCCTTCAGAGGACAGGCGCAGCTAGTCCCCCCTTCAGAAGCAGGTACAGCTAGTCCCTCCTTCGGAGGACAGGCAGGGTTAGTCCCTTTTTCGGAGGGCAGGTACGGCTAGTCCCGCCTTCGGGGGGCAGGTATGGCTAGTCCCACCTTCGGGGGGCACGTACGGCTAGTCCCACCTTCGGGAGACTGGCACAGCTAGTCTCTCCTTCAGAGGACAGGTACAGGTAGTTCCTCCTTCAGAGGACAGGCACGGCTAGTCCCTCCTTCAGATGCAGGTACGGCTAGTCCCTCCTTGGGAGGACAAGTACAGCTAGTCCCTCCTTCAGAGGACAGGCACGGATAGTCCCTCCTTCAGAGGACGGGCACGGCGAGTCCCTCCTTCAGATGCAGGTACGGCTAGTCCCTCCTTCGGAGGACAGGCGCAGCTAGTCCCTCCTTCAGATGCAGGTACGGCTAGTCCCTCCTTCGGAGGACAGGCGCAGCTAGTCCCTCCTTCAGATGCAGGTACGGCTAGTCCCTCCTTCGGAGGACAGGCGCAGCTAGTCCCTCCTTCAGATGCAGGTACGGCTAGTCCCTCCTTCGGAGGACAGGCAGGGTTAGTCCCTTTTTCGGAGGGCAGGTACGGCTAGTCCCGCCTTCGGGGGGCAGGTACGGCTAGTCCCGCCTTCGGGGGGCAGGTATGGCTAGTCCCGCCTTCGGGGGGCACGTACGGCTAGTCCCACCTTCGGGAGACTGGCACAGCTAGTCTCTCCTTCAGAGGACAGGTACAGGTAGTCCCTCCTTCAGAGGACAGGCACGGCTAGTCCCTCCTTCAGATGCAGGTACGGCTAGTCCCTCCTTGGGAGGACAAGTACAGCTAGTCCCTCCTTCAGAGGACAGGCACGGATAGTCCCTCCTTCAGATGCAGGTACGGCTAGTCCCTCCTTCGGAGGACAGGCGCAGCTAGTCCCTCCTTCAGATGCAGGTACGGCTAGTCCCTCCTTCGGAGGACAGGCGCAGCTAGTCCCTCCTTCAGATGCAGGTACGGCTAGTCCCTCCTTCAGAGGACAGGTACAGGTAGTCCCGCCTCCGGGGGGACAGGTACGGCTAGAACACCATCAGCTCAAGCTTTTCCCGTGACAGAACAGGTGCAAACTGGGCAGAAGCAGGGCCGGATTTACTTTCTCAAATAACATGGATTGCACGGCAGGAGGAGAGGAAGGGTCCCTCTCTCACAGGCCATGTTCTATTCCCCAAAGAAGAAATCCGACAGGGCGCCCTAGAAGAAGCTTTCATCACTCCCAGAACATGCACAGTCAACCCATGAGTGACGTAGCTTACAGACAGGTCTCTGGAGCCGCTGCTTCAATTAGTCTGGAAGTAAATAGTAAATTTAAACACAAAGTAACCATCGCAAACTAGAGGCCCCGGCACCAACTGGGCCCAAGTTATAACCCCAAAAGTCTCTGTAATGCCCTCATTTTAAGCACTAGCTTTATTTAGTTAACATTGAGCCATATGGACCATGTTATTCTATGATGGATGCTTTAGGATGGCTTAGTGAAGTTCGGGAGTGCTTGGGTCCTTTTAGTTAAAAGATGGGGGTCAATGACTGGCTATACATCCGGATACTGATACCCAGGCTTTAATTTGATGGACCACTCTGTCATCCAAGGGATGCTGATAATAAAAGGCGCCACTTCAAAAAATACTCCCAGTACTGGAATAAAAGGGGAACACCTAAAAAGAGCTGCTCACCCACATAAATAGGCTTTGGTGCCTCTGGTGATGTCCTCGGGGACCCGGTGTTCAGTTCGGATACAGCCCAGTTTATTGGAGCCCAGAGAGCAGTAAAGGGCCTTCGCTTTCACTTTATTTGGGGACATCTGGAAAATAGTGGGCCAGTAGCCACTATATGGAATATGTGACGTTACAACGCGATCAAAATGATCGCGGTACGTTACATCGCAGTTTTTACAATGCAAGTCGTTACAACGACTTGCGCTGGAGGGCGCTGGACTTAGGAATAGTATGATTTACTATTCCATTCCAACACCAGTCTACGTACAGTAGGGAAGGTGTTGGAATAGTAAATCATACTATTCCTTAGGTTAGAGCGCCATCCAGCGCAAGTCGTTGTAACGACTTGCGTTGTAATACCCGCGATGTAAAGGCATTGCGATGCAATGCCCGCGTGGTAATGGATGTCTCCCACTATATGTCCCCAAAGGTGCCTTTTTTGTCGGGGTCCTGGCCCTGGATCTTGGGGTCATGGTGGAGGTTTTCAGAGTGCTGGCCAGCCAGCTCACGTGGCACCAATAACCACAGACTTCTGATTTACACCATGGAAAATAGGACAGTGGCTTTAACCTGTAGTATCTGTGGAAGCTTAGGGGCCAGAGTGGCTGTCCAAATGGTTCTGGATTCACTGAGGTCCCCTCTGCCCTGCAGAACTGGAATCCACGAGCAGGTGGGAGGACCAGCTGTCTGCTGGTCCCTCTGGTGATCAAGAAAGGTACGTACAGTCACCGGGTGGTTCAGGAACTCTGCAGGCTCAAGCTTCATGATGATGAAGTCGATGGGGCAGGCAGAGAGGTTTTAAAGCATAGGCAAAGTGGGCCGCTGCCCAGGGCGCCCATCTTGCAGGGTCCCACCAAGGAAGTGAATTTTCTCTCTTTATCACCAATATTTATGTCAAAACCTCGTCACCACTCTCTTTCTAACCTAGGGAGAGAACCAAGCAGATGCCTTGAACACAAAGAGCACATCATGCTGAACGATTCGGTGGTGGTCCCATCCTCCTAGGACCACCGCAAGCACAGTTATGGGCAAAAATACAATCCCAACCAAAGGCCCTGCAAAGCATTATGGGACAAGATTCTAGAGTGCAGTGAATATTATAGTATCCAATATCAAAACATTCCTCAAGGGGCTGGCTCAGCTGAGAGCTAATACTATAATATTCACTGCGCTCTAGAATCTCGCCCCATAATGCTTTGCTGGGCCTTTGGTTGGCATTGTATTTTTGCCCATAACTTTGCTTGGGGTGGTCCTAGGAGGATGGGACCACCACCCAATCGTTCAGCATGATATGCTCTTTGTGTTCAAGGCATCTGCTTGGTCCTCCCCCTAGGTTAGGGGGGACCCCAAAATCATCACCTCTCTCATTGCCTGATATTTTTCAAAGCTCACTTTTGTGAATTGGTTATATGCTTTTTAGCATGTAAAGGTAAAGTTGTTTTATCAAAAGGTTGTGGGTAAAGTAGCTAACTCCACTACGAGTTTTTGCATGAATTCTGCAATGTAATGCGGGAGGTCCCCAAAAATCCTTAAGGCATGCCTTCACCCCGTCTTCCTGGGTAGCTGGGCTGGAGCAACAAGACATCGTATTGGTTGCAAGAACACCAAATGGGGTGCAAGGCTGGTCCTTTCTCAAGTGCCTTCCTCATTTTGTGTGTCTGCCACCTTCCAGCTCCGGCTTCATACCCTTTGTTTGAAGGACCTTGTCTTGGAGTCTGCTGATGGCAGACAATTATACCCTCTTGTCACAGGTCAACACAAAGGCCATCAGACCCTGTCATGGTTATAGTAAGTCCTGGTGGGTGCATCTTTGCTCATACTTATAGCAGTGAAAACTGGCTAGATGAAAATCTGCTCTCCAAGAAATGCCGAGATATGAGCCAACGGGGAAAGACCTTCCAACAGCCCGCTGCCAGGTAGTGCCTGTTTGTGAAATTTCTCGGAGGTAGGTTGATTTTCCCTTTTCCACCCTTAAAGTTTTTTTTTTCTTTCAATTTCTTAACTTCCAAATGCACTTTGGCCGCATTCCACATTTCAGGGTAGCTCCGGTTTATGTATTTCATGTTTTTTTTTAAATGTAGTTTTTTTTTGTAATTTAAGTTTTTTTTGTTGGGGGGGGGGTGATTTTGCACATATTTTTCCCAGACTGCGCTGTTTTGTCCATGCATTTCCCTCCCATTAGGACCTGGAGTAAATTTCTCACGAATCCCCGGAGTGCCGGCTACGGCTGCTACGTGTAAAAATGCAGCAAATAAAAAGTTTTCCGCTGATTCTCACTTGCTGCACTCGGAATGCGTCCTTTTGCATTTTCTGATTTTAAGACACTTGCTCGGGTCTTTCCTTTGTCCTTCAATGATATTGGAAATTCTGTCTTGCTGGCACTTCCTCCCCTAGATGTCTAGTTGGTTAAGATTGATCATGCCGGTTACATTTTGACCTATCACCCTAATTTTCAAGCACTTACATTAGCTGCCTTTGCATTCAAGAATTATATATAAAACAAGGCTCTCGTTATCCAACTAGGAGCATTATAACTTTGGCTTCTGGCCATGCTTTTAGGGCCAGAAATTAATTAGTGCTCAGGTTCTTATATGCAAATTGCCCCTCACTAAATTGCAGGCCATGTCTTGGTTGGAGCCCAATTTGTTGAAATTGGAACCCAATTTGGCACAGCAAAAGTTCAGCCTGTTCCAGTACCACTCTCGCCAGGTGGTGTTGGCATTTATAAGGCGGGTAGAGAATATCTTAAGATGGCGTACATAGATGCTGCAGAAGGCTTTGAGACTCTTTGAGAGAACTTGGAGGGCCTTATCGCTGTAACCGGAAGGTGTGCTATAAGAGAGGCATTTTCTGATCCTTTCAGGTAGGTTTTTGAAGAAAGACAGATTTTAACATCAATGTGAAGAATTTTGCGTTAGTTACAACGTTCCAGTCAGAAACCAGGGTTGCTTGGCATAGAGAGCGCTGGAACAGAGTGGCACTTGGGACACGCTCTCCACCTGAGTGCCCATATTAATATGGCGTGGGCGACACACTGCTATAAGGAGTCGGCGAGCGGGACTCTTGGCCGACTTTTCTCGGCTGCTTCTTTTCACCTGTCTGCTCTACCTCCTTTCTTCTTGATGTTATGTGAGTTCTTAAGATTAGAACCCGAACACAAGCGGGGTCCCGGGGCCCAATGGCCTCCGCACTAGGTTATTTAAACGAGACACATCATATTGCATTTTATCTTGTTCTTTCAGGAAGCCATTCCGACCCCTTCTTACTCTAAAAGATAATCTTAAAAAGCTGGCCATCACAGGCATTAAATTTCAGACGAGCCGAGCCCAGATGGCGCAATACGGCTGTCAATAAATTGATCGATTAAAGATCAGCCAATTGTCCCCCTTACCTTGGAGTAGGGCTTGCCATGAGGGTCTCGTCTATGGTTCAGAATTCGAAACCTTACCAACTGTGCTGTCAAGGGGGTCATCCGACGATTGACGTCAGAATACACTCAAAACCCAAGCAGACGTCATCAAACAAAGCAACATTCTAGAATGCCTGTTGTACAGGGATTCCTGTCGAACAAGGAGTGAAAAACTTCAACGCCTGGATCACCTGATTGATTAATTGATGGTGATTGTTGGAGATGCAGGACTGGCTAAAGGGAACTGTGTATTCTCTACACTGGAAAGCCCCTTAAATACTAATTTGCACCTTGTCTGACCACTGACACTGTTCTACTTCACAGGTACACAACTCTGTCCTAAATGGATTTCTGAAGCACAGGCCTAGGTGCTGGAATAGCAGGTCACCTTCTTCACCAGAATAGGATTTATTTCAGAAATCAATCCTTAAAACACAGACATACATTAATATATACAGTGGACACAGTCACTAACAAAATGACATTCCTATTGTAAATGTGTACACAGTATCACTAGAGTCTCGCTCAAGTACAATCCATTAAATAAATCACAGAAATGATTTCCAAATATCAATCATCCAACGTGATGTACAAACAGCCTAGGGCCAGAGAAGCCATTGAAGGTACAAGTGCTGCCTTCGCATACTCTGACCAAAACCATTTGAAATAAAGTGTCGCAATGAAATAGACTCAACATTTCACCGTGGTTCAAACCCGCAAATAATATGATAGTCCTACTTCAAAAATCTGCTAAATCCTAATGTATTGGATTCAAATCTTGTCTTTTTCCCTTCGGTGAAACAGGATATCGGTGTTATCTAGGGCAGCCATAGATCTAGGAACCCCATAAATAGCCACGGAGTTCAAGATGCTGCCGGAACTTTGAACCTGATTTGTGGTTAATGGGTGGAACTAGTTAAACATGGAGGCAACCACAGATCTTCAAACCTCACTAGAGATACTGAGCCGAGGTTTAGCCATTACAGGTATCGTTTGTCGACAAAGAGGATATGCCTCATGGTATCCGGTGGTGCCTTCCGCATCCAGCAATTTGATGATAAATCAGTATCCATTCCTAGCCTCTGATGAGACCACACACCATTGGCTGGAACTCTTCTGTCTTCTTCCTTGTCACTGCTGGGATCCCCGGAAAGTCTGCAGTTTTCTTGGACACTTCTGCCCACCTTCTCTCTTCTGTGTTCTTCATGTCTTGGTGACCTGCTAAAAGAATATCCCATGGCAACAAAAGCAAAAAAATTTATATCAATGGACTACTGGCCTCACAGTTATGCTAAAGTTGGGTCTCAGTTTTTACTTTATATCACTCACCCCTGAACAACTCGCTTTCTCGCAATGCTCTGTTTGCGGTCACAATTCTTCCAAGAAACACCCGTCTCATTGAAGTTTTGAAACATTTTTGCTTTGAAACCTCTCCTAAGCTTCCACTGTAGAAGCTCTGCATGTCCTCGAGAAGATGTCCAGGTTCCTTCACCTTATCCAGGTTCTTACCAGGAGGGACTCTGCGATATCTCTCAGTAGGATGGGTTTTGAGGCCTTTGCCCTCATCTTAAACTCCCTTTCTGTCTCTTGGACGCTGTGGGGGTACTCTGCCTTGTTTATATATATGGTACCTTGTTCGCTGCCCTTTGTGACTCTACGCTCCAAAATACGCGTAGCTATCAGGGTTGAGCAAACGGCCTTCCTCCTTGTTTTCGGCTTCTTCCTTTACGTGTTTGTGCCTCCAGCTGCAAGGGCGACCGAACTTTAGTTCCTTTACACCTTTGCTTCATTTAGCATTTTCTGGTTTACTCTATCACTTCGCCCAAGCATCAAGAAAACGCCTTTAAAATTAAACATAATTGAACAAAGGGATATTGGGATAATATTACTAAATTAATTGTTCCAAAATAATATAATGTAATTTTGTCAGAAAGTAGGGTTTGTGTTACATTAATTTATTGAATTAAGGGTTTAAGGTTAGTTTCAAAATAATGTTACTTATTATTTTAATTATATTTAACTTCATTTGATTCAATCACTATTTAAAGTAGGGTTTGAGGTAGCATTGGATCAAAATAAGAGTTATGTTTTTATTTAGTGTTAATTTACGAACTAAATTTAATGGAAGATATTTTAATACTTTTTTTTTACATTTAAATATATACTAGGTTAGTGTTAGGAATATAATAATGCGACTAATATATTAATGTTAACCTGTTTTTCAGCACGTAGTTCGAGGAAGCTAGGAAGATGTTTGGGATTGTGACGTGGGCTCTTCTGGTTCTCTTGTATTTCATTTATTGATCTGTTATCAGTGTCCTTGTATTCTCATAAAATATTTCATGGACCTAGAAGTATTTGAGTCCTCTGTGTTGTGTCCTACTGAATCTGAGGCTCTCAGCCCCTCCACCTCCGAGAGTCAGTCTTTCCTGCTTGCCCTCGCTACCTTGAGAGAGTCCAGTGCTTACAGGGAGTCTGTCGGTCATCCAGTTTGGCGTGCGCCAGTAGTGTGGCCCTGGACGCCAGTAGTAAACCAGCTTCCCAATACGTGGTAATGCAAGGATTGCCCCACAGCTCACAGTAACATATGTTTTTTTCTCAGTGTGTGGCGGCTGGCCCTTGATAAACCACAGACCGCCCTGGTTCACATGTGCCTTATTTCTTTTTTCTTGGTGGGATTGCTCACAGCTCTAAGTCTAGGAGTGGTGTGAGATCACCCAAGCCTGATTCATCCTTTCCTGATCGATAAACCATGTCCCTTCGAATTGGCAGACAGTTCAACCATTATTCAGGTGTTAAGAGACAGCTCGGCGAGTGGCTTGTACCTTTCTAATAGACAGTGCAGGCTGTAAATGCCTCCCACTCAGGGCTTTGAAATGGCCACAGTGAGACATTGGTACCCCAGTGTGCTCTTTCCCTCATTATTGTTTTCTCTCGCCCTCTCTCTCTTGCTTTCTTCCATTCCCCTCCTTGCTTTTTTCATTCCCTCTCCTTACTTTCTTCTTTTCCACTCTCCTTACTTTCTTCCTTTTCTCCCCTTGCTTTTTTCCTTTCCATTCTCCTTGCTTTCTTCCTTTTCACTCTCCTTACTTTCTTCCTTTCCACTCTCCTTACTTTCTTCCTTTCCTCTCCTTGCTTTCTTCCTTTCCTTTCCTCTCCTTGCTTTTTTCCTTTCCATTCTCCTTGCTTTCTTCCTTTCCTTTCCTCTCCTTGCTTTTTTCCTTTCCATTCTCCTTGCTTTTTTCCTTTCCACTCTCCTTGCTTTCTTCCTTTCCTCTCCTTGCTTTCTTCCTTTCCTTTCCTCTCCTTGCTTTCTTCCTTTCCTTACTTTGTTCCTTTCCTCTCCTTGCATTCTTCCTTTCCTTTCCTTGCTTTCTTCCTTTCCTCTCCTTGCTTTCTTCCTTTCCACTCTCCTGTGCTCTCTTCCTCCTTCTCTCGTTCCTTCCCTCACATCTGCCTCCTTCCCTCACTCCTGTTTCCCCTACTCTGCCACATTATATGCTGTTTAACCTTCTCATGTTTGTACACTGTACATAAGTGAGCTGCTCAGCGTTTTAGCAGATTAGCACTTGTAAACAAGCATTAGCAAAGGCAATTGGTCATGCCCATGAAACCGGTTCCAGAACAACTTGCTTTAACTATGCTTTTTCCTCCCCAGATGTCTGGCAAGTGTGCGCACATGCAGTTGACATCTTGAAATGTATTTTTCTTTTAAAATGATGGCTTCCATGTACACACATAGTGGGTATCTTGGAATGCTTTTTCTTTTGCTTCAAGAAAAACCATTCTAAGATGGTTGTTGTATGTGAATGCACAGTAGCCATCTTGGAATGGTTTTCTTAAAACTAAAACACTATGTATATATATATATATATATATACACACACATAATTTAAGAAAAACATTTAAGAAAACCACTCCAGCCGGTTTAGTAGTCAAAATCCTTTTACTGGTAGAAAGTTCTTGCATAACGCTTTTCAACTCTAACTGTCCTCTGCACATGCCGGGAGCTTAAAGATGAGAAACATGTTGGTGGAAACTGTTTAAATGTTGAGAAAAGTTTCGAACATTGACAGATGTAGTGACAGAGGCAGCCCCTTCGGTGTTCTTATGGATTTGACTACTATTCTGGCCCAATATGAAATTGATGTCTTTGAGGCTAACTAAGTATGAGAATTTGTGGAAATGACAGAAGGAGCAATGATGAGACTTTTGAATTTAAATGATGAAAAACCGAACGGACGGTATACGGATGCGAAAAGACATTTGCAATGCATTGTGGCTATTGTGGTCATGAATGAAAACATGTAAAAAAGAGTCATCATTTTTAAATCCGATGCTAATTTATGGCGAGTTTTATGACATTTGCCACAAAACAACTTATGAATGACCATTATATCCGAGGAAATCTCTACTTATAGTGGAAATATTGCATTTTGACATCGTGAAAACGTCTGTAGTCCATCAATGTATATGGACTCTGAACTTTAAAAGGCAAGCAACTGTTCACATCATGTGTCGCATATGATTAAGGCCCAGTTAGAGTTGAAACTTTCTACCAATAAAAGGATTTTGACTACTAAACTGGCTGGTGGGCTCGTTTTACCTCCGCATTCAGAGGTTTTTGCTTTTGGAATATATTAGCGGTGACACCTGCTTACGAGCCCTGGTCCGCCAGGAAGGGCGTCCTTCTGCGTCGATCTTCATTTGGAGATATATATATATATCTATATATATATCATCCAAAAAGATGCTGTCGACGGGGACCCCCAACCCTGCAGGGCGGTTCACTTTAGTCCAGGAACCGGGTTTTGGCGCATTTCTTGGTTGGATATATATATATATATATTTTTTTTTTTCAAGAAAGCTTCTGCGAACAGCCCTGCTTTCACCACTCCAAGACCAATAGAAGGACAGCACACAGGAATCCAATACAGAAGCGATTTATTTGGCTTCAACTGCTTCCATAAATTATAAAGCAAATAACCAGCAAAGGGCAAGGTGCATGTTCACCCACAGATCAGACATATCAGAATTTATAGTTAATTGTTGCAAAAGTATTTCAAAAACCGATGCACCAATAGAGAATGCGGTGTTGGTGCAATTATGAGTAGAGATGAGCAGTGAAAAAGGAGGTTGTTAGATTTTCCGGAACTGGATGAGGCTTTCTTATTGCCTTTGGATCCGATTAACAAACTGCATTTTGTAGTACGGTCAGTAGTGCTACAGTAGAACAACTCATATACTACAAAATGCAATTCACAAACCTACCTTCAGACATCTCTGCTGCCGGCACTGCTCCTATATTTTACGTGCAGCGATCACCACCACATGCAGAGATCCCTGTGCAAGTATGTATACGTTTGGTAGTATATGTGGAAAGCACAAGGGTGAGTGGCTGGAAAATGGGGAATCATTTCTCCAAAATGGGAGGGGTTTGAGTGGCGTAAAGAGCGGTCTAGGGGGTCAGATGGAAATATAAACACCCACGCACAAAAGAGTAAGCCAGTGCATAATTTGTAAAACATTAAGTGCCAGGGCTCTTGTCAAGAGGCCTCTGCAGCCTCCACCATGCCAATCCTCATCCCTGTGCTGTCAATAACCGCACCACCACAGCTACTAACATCACACTCCTGCAAGTGACAGTTCAGACTATTCCACACCCCTAAAGCTATAAGAATGGCCTGAATGGCACGTATTATTCCTTTTTTAATGTTGACTGAATTAATAAATAACTGTCTCTAAATTAGATAGTGCCACCAAGTGGCAGACTGTCATATGGGCCGGTGTTGACAATTAAGTGCCGGTGCTGAGCACCGGAAACCACCAGCTCAAATTAAGCACTGGAGTAAGCCCTTTGTTACTCTCAAACTACACCAATAAAGTTACTACAGACAGTAAGGTCCCAACACAGTGGTAAAGGTACTCCAGCTCATCCTTGGAGTAAGTCTAGCACCTGACATGGCTCCTCACAAGTACTGCAACCCACGCTCATATAAAATAATGGAGGCAGGGTCTTAAATAACACCCTATAGAAAATAATATTAAATAAATATAATTATTTCTACTTTTATGTTAAGCATATGTACATTTGTTTTAATGTTAAAAAGTTCGATTACGTTAAAAGTAAATATTTTATAGTTGTAAAAATGAATAGTTAACTTATTTTATTAATTAAAATTGTAAACTTCTCAGAAAGAAAAGTTATTTTAAGTTAATACAAAAATACAACTATCAAATGTAATAAATATTCAATTTTAATTTCTAGCGATTTTTTTTTTCTCTCACTTTAATGAAAAATATTTATAAATTAAGTTCAATTTAATTATTTAATAAGCATTTAATTTGTTGACTTAATTTGCTGTAACATTTATTTGATACGTTCTCGGTTAATGATTATTTTAAATAGATTTACATTTTTATTTCACATTCAAATATTTTTCATATTTTGTAGGAATAAAAAAACGTTATTATTTTTTCCCAATTCTTTCCCATAGGGACATTTCTGACCCGGTGGGGGTACAGGGGAGGCGAGGGTCCATACAACTTGGCAAAAGAGAAATTGACCATTGGGGTCGTATTAACGGTCTTACTCGTGGGTTGCCTGCCATGCCGCGAGTAATCAGTGAGCTCCTAGTTGCGTCCTGCCATGCCGCGAGTAATGAGTGAGCTCCTAGTTGCGTCCAGCAGGTGTTGTTGGGGTGTTCCTGTGGTCCTTCAGTACACCTTACCGAATTTCAGGTGTGTGCTTTCTTTACTTTATAAACTTTATTTCGGCTATAAGCCATAAAAGCACATGAAATTAAAGATACATAAAACAATTAGCATTTACTCTATAACTGTGCAAAATTGTGCAATAATATAGACAATGACGCAACCTATGACTGCTTGCTATTAGGTAGGCACCTGCAACGTAAAGGTTTTATGCAATATGTGGGGGGTGTCTGGTACGTCCCTGGCTTAAATTTATCCTTAACATAATTGCATGTTTAGTTATCCTAAAGCTGGGTGTACATGATTTTCTGTTGGGCTGCTGTTTCATTTAGTGATTCTTTCATGTGGGCAGACTGTCCTGCTCTTCATCCGGGGTTAATGTATGATGTTTCCTCTTTATGACCTACATTCCACGCTTGCATTACCTTTTTTGGAGGCATTTCAAGCTTGGGTGAACTTTCATGACCTTATGATTGTTACTGCTAAATGATGTGCATATTGTACGTTTCCCATTTAGTTTAAACTTGCGCTGGTTGGCTACTGCTTTAGGTTTTTTGCTGGGAAGTCTTGACTTTCTGGTTTGAGTTGATAATTATCAGGTGCCATAGTTTAAGCAGTGCTTAATTTGTAAAATATTAAGTGCAGGTGCTCACAATTTTTAGGAGGCCACACCCACTTCCCCAGCTCCGCCCACTTCTTCTACTGGCCCCACCAAAGTCCTTTATTGGCTTCACCCACAACCACGAGCCTTAACACTTCATAGCCACCTCCTCACTTCTTCAATTCCGCAAGAAGCTGAAGACATGGTTCTTCATACAAGTACCTCAGGGACCTCACACTTACATACCTGCCCAATCTCCTGGATACCCTCTTGGGTGATTAGTGTGCTCTACAAATTAATATAACATCATATAACCTATGGAAAGTCTATGAAAACAACTCAAAAGTGAACTCAAATGAGAGAATGTGTATACATCTCAAAATGCAGCTTTAGGCAAGGTCACTTGAGGCAGCTTTGCAAACTAAAGAGAATGTGCTTGTAGTGTGCCGTTTAGGAAGGGATGAAGGAAGGCAGCAACAAATGTAAGCAGGAAGGGGAGTACTGGTTTGAGGAAATAGATAAGTAATGGATGAAAGAAGGAGGAAATAAGAAAAGAATGTGAAAGGAATAAATGAAGGGATAGAGGGAGAAATTAAGTGAACAATGTGTGATAGATGAATAGAAAGAAGAAAGGAAGATAAGCAGAAGGAAGAGTTGAAGATAAGACAGCAAGAAATTAGAGAAGGGATGAAGGAAGGAGCAGAAAAAAAGAAAGTGAGGAACGAATGGAGGAAGAAGGAAGAAATGCACCAAGGGAGGAAGGCTGTGAAATGAATGAGGATGTAGGAAGCAAGAATGAAAGAAGACAGGAGGCGTAGCTGGAGAGGCTGATGAAGAGAAAACGGAAAGGAAAAAGATGGGATGAAGGAAAATAAGGAGGTCAGGGGAATGGATGCGAGCATAAAAGGTACTGGGTCAAGGAGGAAGGGACACAGGGAATAATGACAGTGTAATATTGCAAGGAAATTTGAAAACAAAATATTAAAATGCATTTCTATGTCCTTAACACACCATATATGCTTGTCCAGCACATATTGACCAGAGGGGGCCTTGACACCAAATTAAAAAGGTTATTCAACTCAATGGCACTAATTTTATCGACCTCAGAAAGATGAAAGACTGAGTGGCCACACCACGATTTAAATGTATGACCCTAAGATCAAACACATATTCCTGGAGTCGATTGAAAGAGATATGTGTAAGAAAGAAAAACATTAAAGGGAGAGTTAGGAAGGAGGAGAGGTCTAAAGGCAACGATAGATACAAAGATACAAAGGTAGACATAGAATGTGAAGACAAATGGGAAAAGCAGAGATTGGGAGTGCAGGAATGGAAAGGAACATATGAGAATGAAAAGTGGAAAGAGGGAGAAAGGCAAGGGGAGAAGAGAAGACAAAGGGGAGCGCTTAAAAGGATAGTGGAAGGGAAAGATGAGAAGGTGAAAAGTGAAAAGCAGTTAATGGTGGAGGCGGCGAAACGCGGACGTAGGGCAGAAAATGACGAACAGCGGACGTAGGGCAGAAAGTGAAGGAAGAATGGAGACAAGGGAAGGAGTGAGGTGTGAAGGGAAGAAAGAAAAGCAGATACTGAGGGAGAGCAAGAAAAGAGTACAACTCTGCTTTATTAAATATACAGTAAATAATTATGTAAAGTTAAGGGGTGACAGGGCTGTAGTGTTCTTGGCCTGTCTGATCAATGCATAGCCTTGCTGTCCAAGACACACAATAGCGATTCTTTAACTGTGTTAAGGTTTTATGCCATCAAAAGATGTTTGTGCCATCAGAATAGGTATTCCTAATAAAAGATAAATAGTGTCAGTTATACCATCGCGATTGGGCTTGGATGGAGAATCGGGCTCTCATGCTTTAAAGAAATACTTTTATTATACGATCACACTGTGAGACACAAAATGCCACTGCCACCTATTTCAAAATGAGGTAAGACATTCAACTCCATTCAGAGAGGCTTCCACGCTGCCTTTTGAACTAATAAAGCACAAAATTCAACTGAGTCTGCCCGCTATTGGTGAGATGTGAGCATATACCCCCACTCTCCAAACCTCCACCCCAAATATAGTGCCACATTTTCTGCACTTTCTAGGGTTGCCACCTGACTGTTTTCTAATGGCATCAATGGTATTTAATATCCTGGTCGGTACAAAAATGAGCAGAATCTCCTAAAGCTGGTATTCTTAGCCCTTATCTTTTCATACTTCAACAAGCAAATATAACTAGAAAGCACTTTTAGAAGAGTTGAGCCCTGAGTTAAGTATCCTTGACTAATAACTGAGTAATAAAAGACGAGCCAGGTTACAAATGAATACACACAATTTTGTTTAAAGTACTATTCAGTATCACATCTGGGTCTTTGCAGACTCTTAATACAACAACAAACGGTTGGTATTTTACCCTTGGAAATGTAGCTAGCAACTCACATGTTCGAAAGAAAGTTACCCCATCCATGCAATCTAATTCACAGGTGGTTATTTCTGCCTCTCCATGACGAAAGCTACAATTTTTAAAGCTCACAGAGAAGCTGAGTCCTGCACCATCCTCTCGCATAAAGCACTACATTTAAGCGATGCATATCAAAGAATGGCAGTTCCCGCCTTTCAAACCAAGCGCATCGTTTGTGGAGAACTCAAAGTGCATGGAGGCGACAAAAATCACACCAGCCTAACTTTGTGCCACAGCCCAGGTTCTTTATTGGTATGGCAATTCAAAAT
Source organism: Calotriton arnoldi (assembly GCA_963921515.1). Classification (NCBI taxonomy): domain Eukaryota; kingdom Metazoa; phylum Chordata; class Amphibia; order Caudata; family Salamandridae; genus Calotriton; species Calotriton arnoldi. The sequence goes on along the minus strand of CAWUFW010002017.1, from coordinate 1,524,235 downwards.
ACTGTCAAGGTTCACACATGGGGTGAAGAGCAACTCTAACACCTCAAGTTAAAAGTTCAATGTGTGGCAAGAAGAGATTGTTTTCCGTGCACGTGTTTGTGATGGTGTGGGTATCGGGGTCCTGGATCTAGGGGCATGCGGCTTGGGGGCTACAGCCGACTGCTAAGGGCCAGGAAGGGTGCAGGGCCTAGTTGCTGAAGGCGCCGGCAATAAGGGACAACCACACATGAGATCTGGTTCACGGCGTCAGCCACGTGCGCTGACGTCGTCCTTTATTTATACTCCCCGGCCCGAGCCCGGTCCGGGGAGTTGCGAGTGGCAACATTGTATTGCAGTGGCCGGGTGGCTCACTACATCCCATCTAACCCACGGAAAACAAATACAAACATTTGTGCAATATAAACCACAAACAAAACGTGATGCACAATAACTCTGGTTGTCGGGTCTTTCCAGCTCGGTCATCTCGCCCGACGTCCTCAGCATAGAAAGTCTCTCAATTTGGTGCTGGGTCGGGGTTCCCCATAATCCATAATGTTGACTGCCACGACCCTCACTCTCCACCCTGTCCTCCGTGTTGGTAGGTACAACGGTGCCTGTCGCCCGGCTCTCTGGGATCTCCTCCCGCGTTGCTACTCCGCTACCAACCGGCCCATCCCTCTCTGGGGATGGCGGATGTCCCCCCTCCAACTCGACCTCTTCTTCCGGCCAGTCCTCCACCTCTTGATTTCTGGAATCCTGTTCAGAGGCCCTCGCTTTTTTGAACCACGACACGTTGCGTGCTACCTGTTGAGTCCCCCTCTTCCCTGTGATCATAGACCCCTTGATTTGCACCACCTTCCACAAGTCTCTTTCAAAAGGAGTCCGGAATTTTGATCCTGGATGCCGGTCTTTGATCACCACATAATCACCTTCCTGAATATCCCCAGGTTGTGCTCTTCGTTTCCGGCTCGCCCGGTCATTGTTATGTTGTCGCCGACTCTGGGTGCCCTCCTCATCTATGGTTGCCGGCACTTCAGCTCACTGGCGGGAATACTGTCTCTCACCACTCTGTTCATGAGTAAGTCACTGGGGGCACACTTCGTGGTGCAATGAGGGTGTTACGATATGCCCGGAGGAAACGGTGTAGGCAGTTCTCTAGATGCTCCCCTTGGTCCACACCAATTCTGATGGTCTTATTCAAAGTCCTCATGAACCGCTCCACATCCCCATTGGCCTGCGGCCACTGGGGAGTCACTCTGCGATGTCGAATGCCATAGTGCTCCAGAAATTCCTTGAATTCCTGCCCCTGAAACGGGGGCCCATTGTCGGTTCGTATTTCCTCGGGCATTCCTAGCAGGGCGAAACCTTCTCCAACACTGGCTGCACGCATTCGAACGATGTAGACGGTACCACCTCCACGACAGGAAACTTGGAGTGACTATCGACCAGGACCACGGTATGCCGTCCGTCCGGGAAACTTCCAAAATCCAGGCTCACATGACCCCACGGCACCTTGCTGGGCCCTTCAGTGATCACCGGGGTGACAGGCGGATCGGATCCCGTGATCAAACATGCATGGCATCCTCGCACCTTCTCCACGACCATCTGGTCCACTCCGGGAACCACACCTTCGCTCTCAGCCTGGCCTTTGTTTTCTCGATACCCTGGTGTCCCTGGTGCGCCAGCTCTACGATCCTCCCCCGAAGACGTGCCGGGATTACCAAACAAGTACCTCTCAGGCTGAGCCCTTGTCCGGACTCGCTGAGCTCCTCCCGACACCTCCAAATACTCTCCCAGTACTCCTTGTCTTCCTCGGCTGGGCGTTCCGCCCCTTGTAAGAACCATTTCCACCGGTGGTCTTGCAGAGTTCTTTTCACCACCTGTAAGCATCGGTCCTGTCCTGTCGCCTCAACGAGCTCTTCGATGGTCACCGCCTGCGGTGCACGCCTCCTCCACGATTAGCCGTATAAACGACTCGGTACCTTCGTCCACCTCCCCCTTGCTCCCAGTGCCTTGAGCCAGGGGATGTCGTGACAGATAGTCTGCGGGATTGTTGACCCCAGGGCGAAACTCCACGCCAAACCGGTAATGCTGAATTTGGACGGCCCAGCGTTCAATCCGAGGAGGCCCGTTCCGTGCTGTGCCAGAGAATATTGGGACCAATGGCTTGTGATCGGTCACCACGGTGAACGTGTGTCCACAGAGGTAGATGTCGAAATGTTGGCACGCCCACCGGATAGCCAGCGCCTCCCTCTCAATTTGAGGCGTATCTTGTTTCCACTGCGGTGGCGCCCGGCTGGCATAGGCAATGGGAACCCAGTCCCCCTGCCCATTCTTCTGGAGCAACACTGCGCCCAACCCACGGGGCTGGCGTCCACAATGAAGTTCCGTGGATGCTCCCGGCTGAAAATATGCAACGGTGGCCCCTGTTACCAACGCATTCTTGATGTCGTCGAATGCTCGTGCTTCTTCATCCGTCCACTTCAGGGCGTTTCTTTCTTGGTCAGTCTTCGGAGGGGTTCCGACAGCGTTGCCAAATGCGGAATAAACCGGCCGCAATAATTAGCCATGCCCAAAAACTTCTGACTTCTGACTGGGTCTGCGGGATCGCTGCCGTTCGAATGGCTTCCACCTCCCCGGATCCACCTGCAAACCTCAGGCAGAGAACCTGTAGCCGAAGAATTCCACTTCCTTGGCGTAGAAATCACATTTGGCGCGGTGTAATGTTAGGCCCTGCTCCACTAATCTCTTTAGTGTGACTCGCAGTCGCACGTGGTGTTCTTCCAACGACTTGGAGAATATCAGTATGTCGTCACTGACATTGAGTACCCCCACTAATCCGGACAACGCCTCCCTCACCGCATCCTGAAACACTTCCGCCGCTGAGGACACTCCAAAGCTCAGGCGCTTGAAGCGTCGCAGGCCTACGTGTGTTGAGAAGGTCGTGATGTACCGACTCTTCTCGGCCAGCACCAGCTGATGGTATCCCGAATTGAGGTCCACTTTGGAGAACCACTGTGCTCCATTAATGTCCGCCACTATCTCATCGATGGTTGGTGTTATGTGCCTCTCCCTTCGTATTGCTTTGTTGGGCAGCCGCATGGTCCACACACAGCCTGATGGCTCCCGGCTGTTTGGGCTTGGGCGCAATTACCAACGGTGACACCCACGGGGTGGGTCCTGACACTTTTCAATCACCCCTCTCTCTCTAGCCGCTCTAATTCCTCTTCCACCAGCGGCCGCAGGTGGAAAGGCACCCTCCGATGTCTGAGTGCTATGGGCTTGACAGTGTCGTCAATGTGTAGTTGAACTTCCACCCCTTTCAAACGCCCCAGCCCTCTGAACAGCTCCGGGAATTCACTTAACACCGTTTCGGCTTGCGACTGGTGGATGTGTCTGGCAAACATTATCAATCCTAAATCTTCAGCCGTGTGGCCGCTCAGCAGAGACCCAGCCCTGTCGCACGTAACATAGAACCTGGCACATGTCGTTCTCTCTTTGTGCTTGACTTCCGCGTTTATGACGCCTTGCAAACGAATGGGCGTGTGGCCTCCATATGTGAGGATCTTCGCGGTTGTTGCTATCAACCTTGGCCGGGGTCTTAATTCGCCGTACTGCGCTGCGTCTAAAATGTTCACCGACGCCCCTGTGTCAATGAGTGTCTGTACGCAGTTATTGCCAATCCAGACTTGGCACATCGGCGGCGGCCTCCTCGTGGTGTTTATCCCTCTCACATTAGATATCACGAACACGTTATCCTCCTCTTCGTCCTCCGCCACCGCCAGCTTTTGACACCGGCTATCGAGATCTTCCACTTCCTGGACATTCCTGGCATTTATCTGACCTCGTGTCCCTCTCGTCCGCGTCACTTCCGAAGTTGCCCCCCTCGGCATACTTTCGCGAAATGGCCATACCTGTTGCATTTCAGGCACTGTCTCCCTTGCGCCGGGCATCCTCTCTGGGAGTGCATAGCCAGCCCGCAATTCTTGCAACCCTTGCCGTTCGGACGGTCTCCCGCCCCGGGCGCTGAGTATCCCCCTCGGGCGTAAGACTTCCGGATAGCGTCCACCCTTTCCTCCTTGATTGGAATCGGGTATGTGGGTTGAACTGTTCCCGACCTTCTGGCTAGTGCCTCCTCCATTGCCCCTGCTCGGACATCTGCCAGTTCATGCGACCGTCCCAGGACCAAGATGTCATCCAGTGAGATCCCTGGTTGCCGTAATATGAGCTTCCGTAACTCGAGTGACTTGCACCCCACGATGAGTTGTGCCCGTGTCTCAAATTGGCGGTCAATCCCTGAGCACGTGCTCGCCAGTTTAAGCAGGCGCGCGAAAAACATGTCCACAGACTCATCCTCCCTCTGCTTGGCCTGGCGCAATTTGAAATGTTCGAAATCTGGGTTAACTTGCGGTTCAAAATGTCTATTCAAGGCTCTCACCGCCTTCTCATAGTCGCTGCCATCTCCTGTGTCGGGCAGGTCTTGGAAGAGGTCATACAGTTCATCCCCTCCCATCAGGAGCATCGTCGACCTCTTGACTGCGTTATCAGTCTCCTAGTCGCCACAAAGTAGTTGTCCAACTGACCCAACCATTTGCGCCACCGTGGCGCCGCCGTCGCGGATCAGCCAGTTGGCTGAGCTCTGGGAGGGCCTTAACAGCCATCCTCCCGGCCGGTGCCCAACCGCACCTGTGTCCTGGGGCACAGCCCCTCCGCCGCAACCACGTGCATGGTCATCCCGGGGGCAGACCTTCCGCTGCTTCGCACATGCACAGCTCCCTGTGTACACTGTGTGCACCTTCAAACGGGGCACTCAGCCTTTCACCCCACGGCCTGTGTCTGGTGGGACACCCTGTATGGGGTCTCAGCGTCGCTCTCCAGGCCTCCTCGGGGCCGCCTGCACAGCAGTGTCACTACTGCCTCACTCGCAGGTCCCTCCTGCTGCCGCGAGTGCTTCACGCTCTTCGCCGCGCCGACAGGCCGCGCCCTCTCCAGCGCACACCCATACTTTCCTTGCTGCAGCAGATGCGGGGCCCACACTCGGCGCGCTTGTCACGGGCGGCTCGACCACCGCCTCAGCACCTCCCCCGCAATGCTCTTCGCACTCTGCCTGGCACTCCTCTTACCGCACCACGGCAGGCGGCGATCGACTCACCACCCGCTCGCCGTCACGCTCTTCACCTCACGCGCCGCCACCGGCATTCACCGCGGGCAGCAAACGCGGAGCGACACGCGTGGTTTCTCCTCCGTACTCGTCGCCAGTGTGATGGTGTGGGTATCGGGGTCCTGGATCTAGGGGCATGCGGCTTGGGGGCTCCAGCCGACTGCTAAGGGCCAGGAAGGGTGCAGGGCCTAGTTGCTGAAGGCGCCGGCAATAAGGGACAACCACACATGAGATCTGGTTCACGGCGTCAGCCACGTGCGCTGACGTCGTCCTTTATTTATACTCCCCGGCCCGAGCCCGGTCCGGGGAGTTGCGGGTGGCAACATTGTATTGCAGTGGCCGGGTGGCTCACTACAGTGTTCTCAAGTCTTGCAGAATATAGGAGTTTTCAAGAACGAAGACTGCACGTTCCTCTTTTATGGTACTCTGTGAAGCAAGTTGTTGTAATGTTTGCCCTTTGCATTTATGTTTTTTTTTACCGAAACTGACAAACAGTTTAGGGGCTCTAGCCTAGTGATGCTTCAGAGAGAACATGTGGCACGTTCACTTACCAGTTAGGCGTATATTCTAAATTGTGCCTGTTGGGACCCCCCCCCCGGCAAGAGCAGACTGTAAGGATGCACCATTGTTTATTCACCACCTGAACACGCCGCATAGAGTAGACACGTCTCTCCCTGCAAGACCGTCAGCTCACAAAGTATTTCTCCAGGCACAGCTAATTATATCTTTTTAAGACTTAACACATTAACATGCGTTTTGTTCAATAAAACATATACACCACAGATGCACACAGTTGATCACCAGAAGAGAGTCACGCCTTCAGCAGCAGGGACCGGCTGGGCTGCCCTATACTTGCAGACTGAACTAGTGTGAGTCACGTTACCAGAACCAAGGGCTAAACATTTCGTCGTAGCGTACATTTGACCTTCCATTACTTGCGTCACAGTAACTTCACACTACTTCTAGCAAGTTACACAATCTTTACTTACTGCCTTTTAGTTTGAATTACTCTGTGGCCAGCCTGCTGCGCGACTGCTGCTTGCGTCTTCTGTGGCAGATTAGACTGCGGCTGCGCAGCACTGCTAGGGTGGGCCGCGAGAGAAAACAAAGTGGGGTAAGACTCGCCTGCACCTGAGGGTGATTACCCGCCCGATTCATGTGTTCCCACAGAGCGGCAGTGCCCTGTGCTGGGGCACGTCTTCTCTAGGGCATGGTTCTGGAGGCTGCCTTCACAGCAGCGTCACCAGCGCTGCTGTCCTGGCCCCACTGCCAGGCAGCCCCCTTAGGGATCCTTGGCGTTAGTGCCCCCACCATGCGACCGGAAAGGCAGTGGCCACACTTTCATCTTGTGAAACTTTCCGGAGCGCGCACCGCGCAGGACAACCTTAAGCTCCACCAGCTACCCACCGGGTGCTTCCTGCGCACTCAATGCCTGCCCTTGCATGGCGTGGACCCAGCACCTGTCCTGAGCCACATTTGTGGGGAAAGAGAGTTCCAGAAAAACACTCTCGTCTCAGCAGACCTGGGCAATCGCTTGGACGGGCCCAGGAGGCGTGGTTTAAAAACGTACTATACGCTGTTCGCAGCATTTCACTGCCTGGGCTGGGCTTTTCAAGTTCCACGTTCTCCAAAAAATAAAGAACTGGGACATTTAAACGGTGTCCAATTTGAAATATTTTAGCACACAGTTACATGCGATTATCAGCTGTTCACCGGGGAAACCTGTGTGAACTTAACTAATCTAATATCGCATGAGGACCCGGCCCTGAGTAATAAGTGCTGGTGCTAAGCACCGGAAAGCTCCGGCACAAATTAAGCACTGAGTTTAAGGGCTTTGTGGAGCGCCAAGGCCGCGTTGTAGGACTTCCACTCTAGTGCATAGAAGGGCCTGGTCGCCTGTGCAGGGCAGGCGGCTGTTCTGTGTCTCATTCGGCAGTAACCCAGACTGCTGCTATTTCATGTGCTTGTTACATAGGGTTGGGGTAAGGCCACAGCCCTCTCTCTTTACATCTGTCTCTGTCCTCTTCTCCCTCCCCCGCCCCAACTCTCCTGTCACTGCCACTGTGCGTTTACTCTCACAGGCTCGCTCTCTCTCTCTCTCTCCCTCTCTCCCTCTCTCTCCCCCTTTCTCTCCCTCTCTTCTTCCCATCTCTCTCTCCATCTTTTTCTTCCCCCCTTTCTCCCTCCTGCTGTCTCTCCCTCTCTCTTTTCCCCTCTCTCTCTCCCCCCTCTTCTTCCCCTCTCTCCCTCCCTCTCTCTCCCCCTCTCTTCTTCCCCTCTCTCCATCCTTCTCTCTCCCCCTCTCTTCTTCCCCTCACTCTCTGTCCTGCTCTATCTTCCTCTCTCTCACACTCTCTTCTTCCCCTCTGTCTCTCTCCCTCCCTCTCTCTTCTTCCCCTCTGTCTCTCTCCCTCCCTCTCTCTTCTTCCTCTCTCTCTCTCTCCTTCCCTCTCTCTCTCTCTCCTTCCCTCTCTCTTTCTCTCTCTCTCTCCCCCTCCCTCCCTCCATCTCTCTTCTTCCCCCTCTCTCTGCCCATCTCTCTCCCTCTCTTCTACCCCTCTCTCCCTCCCGTCTCTCTATTTTCCCCCTCTCTCTTCCCCCTCTCGCTTCTTCCCCTCTTTCTGTCTCTCTCCCCTCTCTCCCTCACTCTCCTTCCCTTCTCTCTCTCTCTCTCTTCTTCCCCTTGCTCTCTCTCTCACCCTCTCTTCTTCCCTTCTTTCTCTCTCTCCCTCCCTCCATCTCTCTTCTTCCCCATCTCTCTCCCTCTCTTCTACCCCTCTCTCCCTCCCGTCTCTCTCTTCCCCCCCTCTCTCTTCCCCCCTCTTGCTTCTTCCCCTCTCTCTGTCTCTCTCCCCTCTCTCCCTCACTCTCTTCTTCCCTTCTCTCTCTCTCTCTCCCTCTCTTCTTCCCCTCGCCTGCTCTCTCTTCCTCTCTCTCACTCTCTCTTCTTCCCTTCTCTCTCTCTCTCTCTCTCTCTCGCGCTCTTTCTCTCTCTCTCCCTTTCTCTTCTTCCCCTCTCCCTCTACTTCTCTCTCACCCTCCATCTCTCTTCTTCCCATGCTCTCTCGCCCCTTCTCTTCTTCCCCCTCACTCTCTCTCCTGCTCTCTTCCTCCCCCTCTCTCTCTCTCTCTGTCTCTCTCTCCCCTCTCTTCTTCCTCTCTCTGTCTCTCTCTCCCTTCTCTTCTTCCTCTCTCTCTCTCTCTCCCCTCTCTCTCTCCCTCTCTCTCGGATTCTATCTCCCCCGTATCCTAGATTTGTGTATAGATCTATCCTGTGCCCTATGTCAGTGTATCTTGCTACCATGCGTCCTGTTTCTATGTAGATTCCTTGTATGTAGCTATCCCATATTTATGTATATCAAATACATTTATCTTGTGTCTTATGTCTGTGTCCCACTGTCCTGTGTTCTGCATCTATGTATATATTTATCCTGTTTATGTGTCTAGTTATCACGTGTTCAAAATCAATCAAGCATCATTTAATGGAATTCATTTGATTATTTCATTATGAGATATTAGTAAAGCCAATCTTTATTGATAGAAGACAATGTGTCTGATTTAGATCTTGGCGGATGGGATACTCCGTCACAAACGTGACGGATACTCCGCCCGCCATATCACAAGTTCTGCAGGATATAATGGAATTGTAATTTGGCGGCGAGGATAACCTGTCACATTTGTGACAGAGTAATCCTGTCCGCCAAACTCGTAATCTGGCCCAATCGCTTGTATACAACAGATTCATATTTGTTTTCTGACCAGGTAGCCTATTACTGTTTATTTTGTGTTTAGCCTATCCCTGTATATTTTCTGTAATTCTGAAAATTGATTCCAGCATCAACCCCGTTCAGAGTGCTAGTTCTATAGGGTGGAAAAAGACAAAGGATAAAGACAAAAATAAAAGGAAGATGAGCAAATGTCTCCATATATGTCTAAAACAAGACTGCGAGTGAAAGTTATAATTATTCTCACATACCAGTATGAGGTAGATGATTTTGGTTGTGTACTATATGAATATTAGCAGATGTCTGTGAAAAAACATCAGACCCAGTCGTCTGAAAACAGAGCACAAAACGTGAGCTACCAGATGTGCACATTGAAATTCTTAAGTTTTGAAATTTTCTGTATAGTTCAAGAAGAAATATTATCAGGCCAACAGAAACAAGCATTTGCAATGCAATAGGTCTCGCATTATTAAAGTTTGAGCTATTGATGTTGCATTATTTAGCATGTAGTTATGTGGCACTGAGTGGTATTATATGGAGTGTATTTATGTTGCATTGAGTAGAGTTATTATGTGGCGTGTAATTATGTGGCACTGAGTGGTATTGTGTGGAGTGTATGTTGCATTCAGTAGAGTGCAATTATGTGGTATTTGGAGTGTATGTTGCATTTAGTGCAGTGTAATTATGTAGCATATAATTATGTGGCACCGAGTGGTATTATATGGAGTGTATTTATGTTGCATTGAGTAGAGTGTTATGTGGCGTGTAATTATACGGCACTTGGTGGTATTATGTGGAGTGTATGTTGCATTGAGTAGTGTAATTATGTGGTGTGCAACTATGTCGCACTGAGTGGTATTTTGTGGAGTGTATTTATGTTGCATTGAGTAGAGTGTCATTATGTGGCGTGTAATTATGTGGCACAGTGGTATATGGAGTGTATTTATGTGGCATTGAATAGAGTGTAATTATGTGACGTGTAATTATGTGGTACTAAGTGGTAGTATGTTGAGTGTATTTATGTTGCATTGAGTAGAGTTTAAATATGTGGTGTGTAATTATGTAGCATCCATTTAAGCGCGTTTGGCTGGATTTGTGGAGACACATTTTGTATCAGTTTAGATTCATTCACTCCCTTTCAGGGAGATTTGAGACCTGTGTCAGCATCAGACGTATAATGATCTCTTGAGTTAAGGAACAGTAGGGGTGTTTGGCAGTTAATAAAAAACGAAATGAAAAATGGCAATTTAAAACTTATATCATAGTTGTCATTTAATGGCACACCTTGGCATTTAACAGCTGTCATCACGAAGCAATCTACAGACACCCGGTGCCAACACTCACCAGAGCTAATAGTAGTAAGAAACGTAGGTGTTGCAGCACTACAGAAAAACTGGAAATAAGGTAAACACGTGAGGGAAATGGTAGGCGCCATAATTTTCCATGCTACTGTTCAGTTTTAGGGGGTAAGATAGCACAGTGGGTTGAGTGTTTGTAAAACGTAGTGGGGTCTGAGGATGCATTACTTAGTGTTCATTCGATTGATGAGCTGTAAACACTGATCCACTGCTTCGGAGAGACAGTAGAGCAGCTGGACGAGAGCCCTTTACATGCCATGATCGCCGGCGGCTACTAAAATGCCAGTGAGGCTGGGACCTCGTTAGTCACATATCAGGGTCGCGTCCTTGAAAAGCCTGGCAGGGCTGTGACTAGGTCGGATTGCTTCTAAGAGACTGTTAGGGTGGCGCCTGATGAGCAGATGGCGTGTGACTGACTCTTTCCCAACCACCCCAGCCTTACAGAAACACCAGCCTGTCAATTTGGGTTACTCCGCTGATACCAGGGCCACTGTGTAAAAGCGACAACGCCGGAGTATGCCAGCTGGCCAGACAGTGTTTGTATGCCTAAGCTAAGGGCTTTATCAAATCATTCCACATAATATGCGGTTTTAAAATGGTCATCTGCGCCTAGATAGCAGGGCCTCTGTCTGCCAGATAAGGAGCTGTGTGTGATAAGCTGGGTCTGCCTTTGATCCCTTTCAGGTCCTTATCGGGCTGATAGAGGCCTGTGGTGCGAGGTGTCATCCTCACACTGCGCCCTGCCCAGGTGACACCTCTGATAGTGATGCGGCACAGTACCGAGGCCCGTGCTCATCTCAGGGATAGGCCTGGATGAGATGCGCTTGCACCAGAGAGCACGTGGTAATATGCATCGCACTCTACACGCTATCCCTTGTTGGCGCTGTAATGAGTCTTGGTAAAGTGAGGCACTCGTTTTTTGTTTTTTTTTCTTTTTTGCATATTTATATAGCGCGAACTCGATCCCGAAGGTATTGGAGCGCTTTACATGAGCACCGTATTTACATTACACATTCAGGCACGGGGAGATAAAGTGATTTGCCCAGAATCACAGGATGTGGACGCGACCCCGAGGCTGGAACCCTGGTTTCCAGCACCAAAGTCGGCAGTCTAGCCGACGGACCACATCCTCTCCCCTCCTTATTGGACCGCCCGCGTTTACTTCTGTGAAAGCGGTGGACTCGAACCAGTGTCCGGCAGTGTCCGGCAGAACACGAGCCCATCTCCATCAGGCTGCTGAAACGTGAGCTCATAAGATTACGATGAAACTTCCGGATGGACCCTTGGGGCTCACAAGAGCACGTAGCCACCAAGCCTTGGCCTGCTATATCCAATAATGAGCTCTCGGGGTGGGCAACTCCTAGTGGTGGTTGTGTCCACGGGCATTCATTAACAAAGCTGAAACCAGGCCAGCGGAGGCCGGCGGGGATATAGGAGCACAACAAAAACAAAATAACACAACAGGCAGGCAGCGAACTCTGACTCACATGGACGAGGTGCCTTCTGTTGTTTTCAGGCCCTGTAGTTGTTGATTAGCACTGGCTGGCAGCAAATTGTATTTCCTGCTGCTGCGCCCACCGAAACGGCCCCTCAACACTCCAAGTGTTTGCTGATTGTGTGGCTGTCGGCTGCAACAACTGGTACAAGACGTTTTCAGCATTGCGGAATTTGCTTTCCATCTAGTTTACCAACGGCCAGTCGAATGGACACTTTGGGAGATGCAGAGTCATTGTTGACTCGAGTGTCAGCTTCTTAAGGTGCCCCACCTGCCCTCTAGTTAAGAGAACCACACCTATGAGGGTAGAATGCCCCATTTGGTCCGGCAGATTTCATGGCTGCACACGTAACAAGCACGGAATAGAAACCTGTGGTGCGCGCGCACCACAGAGCATCCGAACGCGAAACCAGTGGTGCGCGCGCACCACAGGGGAGCGGGGGAGGAGCGCGGCAGCGAGACGAGCGCGCGCTGCTGCGCGTGCTGGCCACCGACTGGAATGGGAGGAGCAAAGGCGGGACATGCGCCCGCCTTTGCCCAATCGCATGCCGTTTTTGTAAAAAAAAACGCACGCTCCAGCCAATGTAGGCTTCCCAAAGCAAAACCACACGCACGAGCGTGTGGGCAGCTTTCAGAAGCCCTTTCTAGAGGTCTCGCGCTTGCCGTGTTTCTAGACCCAGACATTTCAGGTACAGAAACAACTAACTACTCATAGTAATCCTCAGAGATATCACTCTGGTAAATTTGTAATGGGTCCAACGAACGAGAATTGATGAACTGGACGATCTCACATGACACCAAAAATGATGCAAAAACACTGATTAGAGTGCCCACACGTGGATACCTAGCTTTCAGAAAACTTCTCATACCAAGATAAAATAGCTGGACAGGAAACGTTGGATCAAGTGAAAGAGGAAATAGACATTCCGGGTAACATCTGGCTCATTTAACACAAAGTGCAGGCAACAGAAATAGGAAAGAGGACACACTCAATGAGACTAAGACAGAGTTATGGGGCAATGCAAAGATGTTGGTGCAGAGAAGTAATCACTTGAGGAAGCCCCAAGGGGCTGCTTCGTGCCAATCCCTGGTGATCTTTATGGCAGGACCCCGGGATGAAAGCGACTGCATCCCGTTAGTCCTAAGGGCAGTTGTAAGCCTGAGCAGCTGGGGGCTTGCCTGGCAATGCTTCACCCGTGTGCAGGATTTCAAATCGGTCCAGATTTGAAGTGAACTGACTCAGAAGGTCTAAGCACCCGATGAAGGATAAGTCTATTGTTCAGTGGATAATCCGGTGGGCAGGCAGCTTAGTTCCTACCATCGCTAGTTCCTATCATCGCTAGTTCCTACCATCGCTAGCTCCCCTTGGATCGTTGGCAAGATAACACATTACTTGTGCCTAAGTTTAAATCAAATTGTAGCAATGTTTCTCCAGCAACAAAGTGTTGTCTCAGTGTGTGCTCTTGTGTTCCTTTATATGGGGTTGTGTATACATCTGACTGGGACGACAAGTGTGGCCCTGGCTATGGGATATCGGCTCTATGGTGGCAGAGCCGGAGTCTCCGCTGGCAGATGTCTGCCTTCGATACACCGACCTGTCAGAGGAGAGAGAACCCGTTGTATTATTGACAGATTCTTGCTGTTCTCTCTTAAGTCATGTCTAAACATATTAAAATCTCACACAACAAAGTCACTGGGGCTGCTCAGCTTCTTTACGTTTGCAAAGTGAACATCCTAGCTGTAGGGTTCTTCATCACTCTGGCTCCTGCCAGAGCAAACATCTATATATTCTTCCCTCGCCCTTCCCTGCTCTTATATTTCATGACCCCTCGTGAAATATCTCCACATCTGGCCGTCCCCATAACTGACAGTGAAAGCCCTCCTGACACACAAACCAGTCTGAGCCACTGGACCCCATGTGTTTTTGATCACATTTCCCATTAGATATTTGCTTAAAAGGTCTTATACCGATATCTCATGGTTCATTAGTAGTTTTAAGACAAAACCTCCAATCACAGCCCCGTGCTGCCCACACAGACAGGCGCTGAATTTTATCTCGGACCTCTTCCCAAGAGGCCAGCATGGCACTTTCCGAAATGTATCCCGAATAACGACATGTGCAGAGTAGAAGGAGGCGGGGAAAAGGACAAAATGAGAAACGGAGGGTATAGAATGAACAAATGAAAAAAAGAAAGAATAAAAGCAAGCCAGAAAGAGAACACGTAAGAGAGCAATAAAGAAACGTTGAATGAATGAAGTTCTGGCTGAGGAGAGCGAAAAGAGTCCGAGATAAGAGAGGCAGAAAAGGGAAAGCCGGGCCGAGAGGAGGAGTCGTTTGGAAAAAGTACAGTCAGCGTATGAACTCTTTGGCAGTTGTTAATGGTCTCGGCGGACACGTCGTCAGCTCCTGTGCAGGGGACGCCAGCGCAGCACGGAGGAGGAGGAAGAACGTCGGTTTGTGATCGGCTCGAGCTATGCACTTGTGGAGTCGCACTCTCTTGCTCAGTCTGCAAGGGGGGGGAGGGTTGGCTAGTAGCTGACTAAATGGAACCAAAGAGACCAATGTCAGCACCCTCACCCACCCGCGACACTCAGGCCCCCGCAGACCCCTCAACTTTCGTTGCGACACTCACCACAGCTGGCTGTGAGAACTTTGGCATCACACACCGCTGATGTGAGACTGGAGTGTATTACAGCCCGTGACGCAGAACACAGCTGGATGTGACGTCTGAGCACACCACACAGTTACCTATTAGGCTGCTGGCTGTACACCATACCTGGCTGTGGGACTCCTTGGCATTTCTAGATGTGAGACTTCGGGGCATACATCAGTTAAGCAGTTTGCTTGTGAGTCGCGGCTGTCGAACCCAGGTGGTGGTGGCACTCCTGCACGCGAAACCAGTGGTGCGCGCGCACCACAGAGGAGCGGGGGGGGAGGGAGAGCGGCAGCGAGACGAACGCGTGCTGCTGCGCGTTCTGGCCACCGTCGGGAATGGGCGCGGCAAAGGCGGGACATGCGCCCGCCTTTGACCAATAGCGTGCCGTCCCCGTAAAAAAAACGGATGCACCAGCCAATGTGGGCTTCTGAAAACAAAACCACACGCACGAGCGTGTGGGTCGTTTTCAGAAGCCCTTTCTAGAGGTCTCGCGCTGCACGAGCAGAGCTGCGCACTGCAACGCTAGGCGCGAGACCTAAAAAGGCAACTCCTTGAAAAACTCTAGCATTTGATAGATCAAAATCATTGAGAAGGATAAGACTCCAAGTCCTTGCTAAGAGAGAACCCTGAATTATGCGAAAAAGAAGTACTGCATATAAGACATTGGCCAATGGAAATTAATAAGCTGACATGCCTATTAGTGGTGCACAGACCATTTTTTAAATCGAAGAAAGTCTTACTGAGGTTTCTTATTATTGATTTTTAAGTTTGAAAAAATAATTGGACTTTGAGTGAAACATAAATATACATAAATATTTTTGAGCCGAAAGAGATATATTAAGCAGGATCATATAGGCCAAACAGGTAATGTCTGATAGAGGAGGGAATAGTGCAATTCATTTAAGAAAAATGGATCAACACACTAGAAAGCGTTAAATATGGACTCAATAATGATAGCAAATTGCATACACTTATGTGTTAATGAGTCCAGGATTTGGAGTGCTGGGGGATCACTGAAGACGGTCTGAATTCTTGATGTACTCGAGTGCAACAATCAGAGATATGGTGTTTATGGTGTCTCTTACCCACCTAAAGATATGTCTTGACTTTTCTGTCCAACTTGATAGTACATGGGTCTTGATCGCGTCGTTTCAGTGCTTTTCTTTCACAAGAAATGTAATTTTGGCCCATAAAAAATGAGCATCAAAGGCCCGCATAAAATCATAAAAATACTAAGAAAAATCAACAGATATAAGAATGAGGCTTTTCTTTAAAATAAAGATTGGTGTGCATTTCCTTAGTTAGTGCTTATTTTAATATCTTTGTTTATAAACTGCGTGGTCCAAGATGCTTTTAAGTGGGGAAAATGGAGGGATCCAATGTATGTGTAGCTCCTCCCATCTCTGCAGAATAATCACGAGTGGCCTTTCTTTCACAGAAGAAGTGCCCTGATTGGTTCCACAGTTGGATACTGTAGAGGCCCCTCCCTCTGCGGCTCATAGAGAAGGCATTTTGAGAGCACTCGATAAAGCGTTGCATGGACTACGCAAGTTCAGTTGCAAGCCCTTCCAGGTCTCTGAGTAACCATTGAGTGATCCGCTGTGATTTGTAAGAAGGCATCTATACATCAAGAAGCCTCTTCCCTTAAGAACTTGTTTTGTGTTAAGTCCGCGTTTTAAAAATGATCACTGTGTACTTTATGTTTGGTTTGCAGATTGGGACAAACCATCATGCAATGTTGTGCATGCCTGTAACAGACATGATAGTGTGATACCCTCATGATGAACTAGAATTATGTGAATAGCATTGCTCTAGCTCCCTTTTTTTTTTTTTTTAGCATACCAGTGGTAGGGCTATGGGTTGGTTAGCTAGTTATAATTCACTGACCACAACACTGACTGAAGTGTAAACACTGACACAGAGCTCTTTCTTCCAGGTTGTGGAGACAGCTCTCTGAGTTATGATCTGTTCCAGAAGGGCTACACCTCAATCACCAACATCGATTACTCACCAGTATGCATAGAAGCGATGAGCCGGCGCCACGCCCACTGCCATGGAATGGCCTGGACCGTCATGGATGCTCGAGCCCTGGCCTTCCCCAATGAGAGCTTCGATGTAGTGCTGGAGAAGGGCACCTTGGATGCCATGATGGTTGACGAGCGAGATCCTTGGAACGTGTCTCCGCAAACAGCCAAACTCCTCGACCAAGTTTTGAAAGAGGTGAGGAGAGATGGGAGGAGATGTGGTGCAGTGGCTCAGTTGTTGACCTTGAGATCCAGAGATCAGTGTTGCAACTATGGCTTCGGTACTTGAGCCACAATCATATGATTCGACTAGGCACATCGTTTTCTAATGCCCTTCATTGCTAATACCCCCAATTGTTAATGATATGATGTAACAATGTGAATATGTGCAAAACACTTTCGTATGTAATGTGCTTTCCCATTCATGACCCTTCTCTCTAGCAATTCCACTACCAATAACCTAATGTACCACTATTTTATTATATTCAGCCTTTCTGGTGTAAAAGATATATTAAAAGAAATACAGAAGACAGCATGATGTAACAAAGGAGAAATCTGAGTCCCAATGTCTTATTATGCAGTAAGGTGATTGAAAGAGGGCTAGGCTTGTGGAATCTGTTGTTTGTAGCTTCCTGGAGATCTGGAGAATTGACATGTTCAGGGACCACCAGGAATTCTGAGATAACCGCACAGATGCATCAACAGCGCCCGCTTTCTCTGGTACTGACTAATCCTGGAGTACGATGAGAAGCACATCTCTTTTTAGGGTAGCAGTAACAAATTGGCTCACTTGGGTTAACGGTTAGGTCTCTGCCTGTGGTGGAGAAGTGCAGCTGGACACCCATGTTTCATTCGCTGCATCTGTATCAAGGCATGGTTGAACAAAGGACACTTCTGCATCATCTGACGCACCAACCAATCGGGCTACTGATAGTGAAATTACGTGGGTTCCTTCTTGTACCTCCAAGGTATCACCAATCGTTTCTTATATCGTCCCCCTGTCTTTACCCTGGTGATGGCTCTAGACTTCGTCAGAGTTCGGCCTATGAAAGGACTTCAGATACCTCATTAGCAGATATAAGTGCTCACCAGTCCCTTTCATTGGGTCAAAATCACCTCTGAACCTTACCACAAGGCTGGTGCAAACTTCTCTCCAATATTCTCATGAAGCTGGTTCTTTAAGTACCTCCTTTCTCCTTAGGCCGTAAAGGCCTTATGTACTTTACCTTCTTAACCTACCCTTAAGCCCAGGTCTTTCAGAATCCCCTCTCTGAAACCATCCTAAGAGCTTGTCCTTCGATACACCTTGCAGACCTTTCCAACCTTCCTATAAAGCTTTACCTTCAAGACAAGCAGTTCTTATTGGTACATAATCATGCAACATATCCCTTGCTATTGCACCTACCTTCCAAACCCATTATGAGGGCCTGTCCCACCTCTGGGATTTCTAAAGCCATTTGTTAAACCACCGCAAACCTTATCTTGAGTCCACGATGTGGCCTCTCAGAGACGATGTGAACCATCTCAACAGTCCCTTTCCTCTTACTTATGTATGTTTGTGCCAACAGGACAAGGAAGAAGGTTGGGGCATGGGGGAGGAGGTCCTGGGTGTCCCAGAGCGCTATTCCCTCTAGGTAAGCACTGCTGCACCTTGAATAAGGAGGAACAAGGTCAGTACTCGTAAAAGTGTATCTGTCCCCCACTGTGCTACCGCCCTCCCCTAGGTCCTTGTATCTACCCGAAAAACAGAAGGGACGTATGTGAATGCGTCTGTTGAGTGTAGGATGAAGTACCGGAAGTAGCAGGGCTGTGGAACCACCCAGGAGGAAAGATTCTATAAAACACAAAAACACCTAATCGTCCATACACACACATTCAAACCACTTTGCATGGGCCTAAGGATAATAACCTGGATATGATGGGATTTGTTTGTAGTTCAGGAAGCCTAAGTAAGGCTCATTTAAGGTTTCACTGACTGCGTTTTGTGAGTCAGCAAACAAACTGGACAGCATCCCATGCAGCCTGTTTTAGCGTGTGGAAATGTACTGAAAACGCGCTCCAAGCACGTGTTTCCTAATCTCAATGTAGTCTTTGTGGACGCGCTCCATGCGCGTGTTCAATACTACACAAGCTGTGTCTCAAGTGCGCTCCAGGGGTGTGGTTAATAATTCCCAAGCACTGTCTCAAACGCGCTCCATACGCGTGTTGAATCGCAATAAGCAAATGTCTTTAAACACGCTTAAGGCATGTGTTCAGTTGAGTACAAGTAATGCCCCAAACACGCTTCATGCACGTATTCAATTATACATAAAGACTGTCTCAAACGCGCTCCACGCGCGTGTGTATACACAATAAACAGGGTTTTCAACTCTGCTTCATGTGCTTATTCAAGTATCACAAGCAGAGTTTTTCAGACTACGCTCCATGCGCTTGTACTCACGGATTTAGTGCCGGGGGATAAGTCTGGTGACCATGCTTAGTAAACCTCTCGACAAGGAGGTTAGAAGCTGCCTAAGAGCGGAATGCCCAAGGCCGGCTCTGGATGAGAAAGTTGCCGTCACGCCCGAAGTGGACCCCAAGATGGCCACGTTCTTAGCCAAGCGCAGAGATACCCCTTCGGCAGCGCAGAGATACCCCTTCGGGGGTGATTCAGGCGCTATACAAAACCCATAGATAAATAAATAAATGGTTTAACGCGCTCCCAGCGTGTTTCGCAAAGAATACAGGAAACATAAGAAATGCGGCTTCTGCGGGTCAGGACGAGAGGCGAAGTATAGGCAGATGTGTGGAAGCAAGCTAAATACAAGTTATGTCCCGGAAGTTTACCAAACCTCATGAGAAACCGTCAAGGGCAAAGAGTGTAACTAACCTGGAAGCGGTTATGGCCTGCGAGTACTCCCCGCATATGGTTGTACGGCTCTCTCACCGCTGTCAGGTACGGCAATGTCCCGCATTTACAAGAGTACTCGGGGAAGCTCTTGCTGCCACAAGCATACTCTACACACATTCCCCCATGGCTACACTGGGAGGGCCGTACAGTGCAGAGTGCAGGTCGTTAGCCCAGAACCATGTCACCGTTTAAAGTTGAACTCGGGGAAAACTGAGGTGCTTTTACTGGGCAATGATCCTGACTTTTGGTCCTCCAGCTGGTGGCCGAACGAGCTGGGTTCTCTCCCTTCGCCAGTGAAGAAGGTGAGGAACTCAGGGATTATTTTCGATAACAGATTAGCTTTCAAGAAACAGGTCAACGCTTTAACTTCAGCAGTGTTTTTTATTCTCAAACTGATTAGGAAAATACGCCCCTTCATCCCTAGGGATATGCAAAAAACGGTTGTGTCCGCCCTGGCTTTGTCCAGATTGGACTATGGCAACGCATTATCTTAAATATACAAAAAGGACTCCTACAGAAATTGCAGGTCTTACAGAATGCAGCGGCCCGACTGCTCTTGGATATTCCCAAGCATCAGTCAGCATTGCAAGGTCTAATCAAACTGCATTGGCTTCCAGTTGCTAGTAGGATCAAATTTAAATCCCTTTGTCTGGCTTATAAAGCACTGCACAAGGCAGGCCCAGACTACTTAAAAAAACTGTTTATCTAGCACATTCCAAAAAGAAATCTTTGATTATCCACAGACAAACGTTTGGTGATCCCCAGAACTAAGCGAGCACACTGGGGAGGGAGGCGTTTCATAGCAGAAACAGCCAAGCTATGGAACACGCTACCTTTAAATTTAAAAAACAGTCCCAATTTAATCTCTTTCAGGAAACTATTGAAAACCTGGCTCTTTGGAAATCATCTATAGGTCACTATTGAACAGCAATAGTTTGTTGCATAAGCAGCGCCAAGACGCCTCAGGGCATTCGAGCGCTATAGAAAATATCAAATCAAAATCACCGTTCAATGCGAATGCCAACGTCTGTACCTCACATCTCTACAACATTCATACGAGTATGTCCCTTGCTGTCCCTCGGAGATTTTGGTAATGCTTCTAGCATTTACTGTGTCCCTGGCGCTATTGATTCTACAGAACTAATTTCCCTCTTGAAGATGTGTGAAGTGGTACTTACCATGATGCCTGGTATCTCTCCATCAACCATTACCAAGCCTTGTAATTATTCCTGAAAGAAAAACCTACATCAGTAATGCGTAATACAGAACCTTGAGCTACAAGATCACGAAATTACAGCAAACACAAAACACTCCAGTTTCTCTGATTGGAGGTTGTCTTTTGTTTCTGATTGTGAAGTGAAGGACTCCATCTTGTTTATATAGAGATTTCTATTTAGATTGTATCCCCCACATGTCAAAGCACATGTTCTGTTGGAGATCATGAGTCTAAGGCTGACAGTTCTGAAGAGGTTCCGGGGCAACAGACTCAGCTAAAGGCAACCGTTGAAAATATTCAGTACGAACCCCATTTTGGACCACGCATGCACGGCTAGGGAGTCCGGTCCTACGCAAGACCAAATGATGGATAGACCAGCACTCATCTTCTGATAAATTGGCTACAAGAGAGAGAATTAAAGGGCAGGGCTGAAGCTAAACTAGTTTGACATGTCAGTATTTCAGGATCTGGCAGAGGCTGAGGAGAGATATGTGTTCCTAGCAGCAAATCCTGTATACCCTTCTCTGGACTCTTAGGCCCTTGTATCTTAGAAGCAGCCTCATTTCTTCCAGCCCATTGGAGGATTTCCTGGAGTTGGTATGGCAGGTCCAATGAATTGCACTGTTTCAGGAAAAGTGGGCGACTTATTGGGGGATTATGACAAAGAGCAGATATAACAGCCCATTATTGCCAATTTGACTATATATGTTGGGATTTGATAATAAGCTGCAAATATTCAAAACAAAAACACCTGTAGACTCAAGCTATAGTCATAGTTGTATTTCACTACAAGTTAAGCAGCATGTGGATGCTGCTTATGTGCAAGTTTACCCCTGACCACTGTACCAAGGCAGGTGTGAATGCCCTGTGGTCCTCTACAACCGTGGACCACATAAAGGAAGTTAACTGGTTTTGTTCTAGTTTGATATGTTGCTGTTTTCCCGTATCGTGGGTTTGGGTGCACACATCACCGTCAATTCAAAGGCCGACTTGAATTCAACAATTGTGGTTTACCATAACCTCTTTTATATCGAAGGATGGGCTTCTTATACGGATGACGAATATTGCTTGGATATTGGATATGCATGGTTCCTATTACCAAATAGAACGGTTCCGGGCAACTTAGAGTGATCCATCGTTGGCAATAGAACTCGGCCTTAATCTAGTTCCGTTGTACACATAAGCGGAACTATTTTCGGACCCTTTGAATACTTGATGTGCATTGTTCGTATTTACATATAAGTATCGGGTCGGACAACCCGGAGTGACCTTTTTGTAGCAAACGGAATTAAGCTGCAACGCTGTACCGACGTCTTTTAGAAATCGGATTTCACTTTGTCCGTCTAATTTGGTTCACTATTGTCCTGACTCATCGAATGGAACGTGGTCCATCCAATAAACCTTTTGCCCTGATGAAGTTCCTATAAAGGGAACGAAACGCGTTGGCTGTTGTCCTGTGTTTTTATACAAAGAAGAATAAAAGAATTTGAAAAGACCATACTGGCTGATTTGTGACTTCATCCCTGGTGCTGCCTCCACCTTTTCTTGAAATTTTGTCTCTGGAATTCCAGTGGGACCTAACTGCAGCAGGTCTCGGAGGCGATTGGCACAGGACTTGATTACCTAGTGGACACTAAGATTGAAGTGCTTAACATATAGTCAGCTGCAGGATCAATAGTCTTCTGCTAGTTTGATATGTACTTAAAAGGGCTCTTTCTGCCACTAGACTAGGACTCTGGAACCAGGGGCTTGGCTTGGTCAGTAAGATCTTGTGGGGGAGGGGAGCTTCAGATTTCCCAACAAACACGCTTGCATATCTTGTAAACATACATTACATGAGAAGCAGGAAATGAGGGAGCTTAAAGGGCAGTGGAAATGAGTGTGGATTGTTTGGAGTACTTAAAACACAAAATTTGTGAAACTAACCAACTGTTAAGGTCTTTAAAACAGAGACGAGAGAGAGAGTGTGTGTCTGTGTGTTTTGTCAGTGGGGGCACGTAAACTTCCAGGATGAAATCTGAGACACCTCACCATACCAGACTGAAAGCACCTGTACCCAACTATTTACTGCAGAATACATTTTTTAGGGGGGTGTAACACCCCAAACACCCCTCCCCCCTGAAGCTACGCCCCTGGCTGGAACTACTGAACGGTTTAAATCCACATCAATCTGTTCTGAGCGAAGTTCCCCTCCTTGTCAAAACTGGGGGAAATCTGTGCGGCAGGATTTGCAGCAGAAAAGAGCAAAAGATCTTGTGGAAGTTACAATGGTAAATAGACCTTTGAAACCCCATGTCAGACTCTGTTCAGAGGGCTACGGGGCAAGCAGTGGCTACTGGACCTTAAAGCGAGGATTCAGGTTGTTTGCCTCGGATGTCCCGGAGTCCATCCTACAATTACTCTGCTAACTGTGCCAAATACAACCCCGTCCGCACTTGACTCTCAGTGATAGAGATGGGAAGCAGTCGCAGGCTTCTCAGGGTGGTAGGGTAGGGGTGCATGAGGTCAGCACTCAACAAACACACTTGAGGGTAATAAATGATTGGCCACCCCGTGCTTTACTTTTAGGAAGAAAATGACTAAATACTGCATATACAACATGAACAAGATGCAAGGTAATGTCTTGGGTGCTTGAGGTTGTCTGCACCCTTTCCTGCTGTTGGCCCTGGTCACCCCCATATGTCCAGGAGGTCCCCCCCCAGGGTCAGTGTCATGTGTGATTAGCCTACGCTGCAGGACTTTCCTACTCTCTCAATGCACACAGTTTCTCTCACAGTTTACTTTAACCCACGAACCAAGACTTCTCTGAACGAGTTTAGGTTGGGCACTCCTGTGGCCTATCAGCGCCTTCTCTGCTAGCCTACTCTCTCGCTTCTGAGCGCGTACAAGCCAGCATTCCTCGATGACTGTGGCGGCTCCTCACAGGCGGGGATGGCTGTTCCAAGAGATTCTGGATTGCACATGAGCTGACTAGGAAGGTATTCAAAGCTCCGTGTAGCGCTTCTTGAGCCAATTGGACCCACGATGGTTCAGCCACACCGTTCCGGCCCTGGGATAATGCAGCCATGCACAGGTCAGTCTTGGTGAGGTGGCACAGTTCTTACTCTATGGTGAATGTGGCTTACATCATTCTGAGGGTTTGTCTTTGGGTGCAGTAGCTCAGGTCACAGTGCAACTTATCTTCTGGTACAGCAGATCAGTTCACATCGTTGAGTAGCAGAGCCCCAACTGGACTCCTGCGATCTTCACCTCTGCACCATAGAGGGGAGAGACTTCTGCCTGACAGAGCTGGGGTATGCAGATTCCTTTCCACAGTTTACCCCTTCTGGTAGACCACATGGGCATCATTCTGCACCTCTCTCCTCTTGGACAGTCAGTCATCTGTGGGTTGGTAGGCTCTTTCCCTCTCCCAGCAGGCAGGCTGGCTTCTAGACCCTTCAGGACAGGTGAACAGTTCTTACACAGCTGATCCAGACTTCAGGCAGGGGCAGCTCATCTACTAGGGCGGAGGAGCGTCAACCCACTGCTATCTCGCAGTGCGAGAAGCAGAAACATAAAATGGTAATAACTTTCAGTTATTACCATTTTATGTTTGGTTGGGGGCAGGTGGGAGGGTGGGGCTGCTCTGCGAGCCGGGCAGGGGAGGAGTGGTGTGCCCACTCCTGAGTGCACAAAGACTGTTTGGTCGGCCCTCTGGGGCCGCCCAAACCAGTCATGCGCACTCTGCCCTTCTCCATGCAGGCTGCAATGTAGCCTGCATGGAGAACATGGCCTCCCCATAAGCCCCTGGCTGGGCAGCATCCCGACCAATCACAATGCTGCTTGCAGCGCTGTGATTGGCTTAGGAGAGGGAGCCTGACTGCCTGCTTCCTGTTCCTGCCGGAGGCAGGAGAGTAGGAGCAGAGAAGATGCGGGACCCGGCCGGCGGAAAGGTAAGTTAATTTTTTTTTTATTAGTATAAAATTAACCCCCCCACGCGCAACCCCCCACTCTCCCCGTGCGACTCCCCACTCATGAGCCATGCCGGCCACGACTGACTTCAGGTAATGTCCCCTCACCTCTGGGAGACTGACGGTCAGGCGTACATGAGCTTGCACAGCAGCCTGCTGCGAAGGATCTTATTTCTTGACCACAGAGGACTTGGAACTGGAACAACATGTGGGGCTCTGGGGTCCCATTTTTTTTACACAAATGTCAAAAAAGAAGATGTGAATCCACAGTCTGAAACTGTAGAAGAGGTTTAGGGTGGTTCTTTCAGTGGTCGTTTACTGGTTGTTCTTCAGACACTACCTTTGTGTAGGGTGATGCTTCTCACAGCAGGGTAGTTTCGAACATGGAGCAACCACATCAGAGGCACAAAGAGCTGTGAGGTTTCTGCACTTGGCTGTCATCACCCCAACTGAAGGGGTAATCGGGGAAAAGACAGTGCTTCACCTAAAGGTTTCCTCACCTTGCACAACATAGGGTGCAGTCTCACTAGCAATGTTCAGGAAGACTAATCAGTAGCTCCCTGCTAAGCAAAAGGCCTAGAGGGTGTGGCCTAATGGCTAGAGCGGTCAACCTCGAAGCTGGGGAACCTGGTTCGAGTCTCAGCAGGGACGATCAACATCCTGTGGTTCTGGGCACATCACTTAATCTCCCCGTGCCTAACAAAATGAATGTGTTCGTGTGTAATGCAACTGGTGCTCATGTAAAGCGCTCCGATACCTTCGGGTCAAGTTCGCGCTATATAAAACGCAGAAAAAAAAGTAATATGTAAAGGAGCCCTGTCTCCACTGCCTCACTTCCATGTCTAGGACTCCTCCCTCCAGCTGCAGGAATTTGATCGATACCCTTCCACTGTCTGGGAACACGACCTCACCTCTATCTTGTGCAAAGCCAGGCCAGCGTTGCCCAGAATGGATCCCACTGGCCTCTATTGCTCCTGTGCACTCATGCACACCATGAATGTACAAGGCAGGCTACACGTATCAACATGCATAACACATGTGAGATGTTAATGCAGGGAACTGGGTAAGCTCATAGATAAAATATAGCTTTACATGAGTGGCCACAGGTGTCCACTCCAGTGACTCAGGTAAAAACGTCTGATCACACTATAGTTTGTCAAAACACGGCACAATGCGACCTCCTCTCTGTAAGGAAAACTCATGAGAGTAAATGAGGGTGCCCTTGGTGCACCGCTGCAGGTTATGGGACAAGTCGAGGACATCCTTATGTCAAGTAATGTCATGTCAAGGCCTCTGTGCACATGCTAGATAAGTGTGACACAAGGGCCAAAAATCAAAGATGCATGCAATTGGGGTACTCAAGGGCAAGGGTACATACCTGTACACCATGAAGGGGACATTCCAGCCCAGCACACTCTACCCACAATAACTTTGTCTTCCCTTTCTCCTTTATGTGTCGAGAAAATTTGATAAGGTGATCCCTATGCTAAGTTGCTGCCCGATTTCCTGCTTTTTCATCAAAAAGAAGCTAAATTATTACCTAATTAAAAAGTGCACTTCCTGTTGCCATAACAACCAGAGTTACAGTCACAGACTGTAATTTTATATATGATATATAAGGGATAAAGTACCCCTGCCATACATTATAAGGATATTGCAAGTCTCTGAGGAGTTCCATAACTATAGAGGGCTGAGGCTGAAGGCCGAGTTCCTTTATAAGGTGATGGAACTCCAAGGTGACGTGCAATATCCTCATCACGTACACCAGGGGGTACTTTATTCCATATCATACATGGTCACATCATCACCTTTCCCACAAACTACTTAAAACTTGATGCATAGCTCTTTCATATGAAAGAGGGAGCATGCTTGAAAACATGAAAAATAAAGATACAACCTCTAGTGCAAAATGAAACACATCAAAACCCTGTTAGATATTTGTGGTAAACAGATATTAGAAACAGTTCAATACAAGTCTGTTTACCTTTTTTTTTTAAAGCTGCTGTAAATGGAATGTGTAGAAACATGCAAAAGATTCTAGCTTTTCTCTATCTAAGGAGTGCAAAAAATAAACATATTTTCTCTGCTTGTCATTATATGCTAATAAAATAGAGCAGAGGAAAGAAAAGTAACAATCTGTTGTGGTTGCCTTAAACAGCTGCTTTAATTATGCTCCATGACCTTACCTGACCTGCCTTTCTCCTCAACTTCTGGTAGCAGGCATTGTGACACCAGAACTCAACAGTAATAATTTATAATAGTCGAGTTCTGATGTCTTTTCTTTATTGTTGCGTCACAAGTCACAGATTATGAAGAAATCAGAGGCTGCCGTTTATACAAGGATTACAGAATGCCATGTATTATAATTATATGATATAGTGTCTCTTTAGTGCCATCGAGCCACTCGACTAAAGTGGGGCCGGCAATTTAACAATCTCCAATCAGCGCTGTCTAAATAACTATTGGTGTCTGAGCAATATTATTACTCTTCCCATGAGTCCCAATCAATGCCAATAAGCAAGAACCAATCGCGCTGCAAACCGTGATCAGTTCACAATCAGTGTCTGCTCACTCCTGGATTCTCTCAATGGGACCATTATACCCAATATCAATATCCAGGCTCCACAGAAAGTGCCATCCATGAAATCAAAACCCTTTGCTGCTTGGTGCATCCAGAAATTCAACAAAACCAGATTTTCATTCCATAAACTTACAAGGAAATGGCACAAAACACAATCCCAAGACGGCCTGTTAAAACTCCAGAGTTTCTGGCCCACATTCAGAAAACATACCAATGCATTTGCAGCTTCCTAATATATATTTACTGTTTACAGAAGCCTCTAATAGAAGCAAAACCATTTGCACATGCACCAAACACTCCATCTATCTTATGAGCTTCCCCCATGAACCACTCAACAGACAAATTCAAGGCCATGGACACATTCTTCGTGGATAAAATCGACACCATCCAACAGCACCATCCAAAAGCAGAAGGCCACCCCGCCACCAACAGAACTACAGACTATATCTCAGTGGCCCACGCTTGAGAATGCTTTCGATGACGAGCATCACAGGCAGTCCTATAGATCTAAAGTTAATCACCTACAAAGGTGACATGTTCGCCTCCATCACCCTGAAGCTCTCACCCGCTTCGTCATGTAGTTGTCACCCTCCTGTAAGGCATCTTCCTGGACACAGTTGAAAGAGGACAGATGCTCCTGATACTAAAAAGATCCAACTAACTTCTCTGCCATCACACATTTATTGTTCACCGGAAAGATAAGAAGCGCTTTACAAACCTACTGATTGATTGTCACCCGTGAGGGTATCCAGGTGCTGTAATAGACAAAACAATCCCATCCATCTATAAGAACAGATCAATACAAACTGACTTTTTGCACGACTATCCGTCTGGCTTCCAGACCTCACACGCTTTCCGACGGAGGCAGACTGAAGCAGTCCTCGTCGCAGTAGCACAATTATCTAAAAATCGTTTGGCTGACTCCTTGCAGCCCCTATTTCCCTAACAGGAATATACGGAATACTTATGACATTCTACTACGGGGAATCACCATACCGACAAAAGGTTTTTGACCACCAATATCTTCATTTTTTCACAAGACGTGTAAATGGATACATGCTGACAAGACTGTTAGACCCCCACCCACTTGCAGGGTTCCCGGCTGGGCGCCATGTAAGTAATTTCCCTTGTTTAAACTCAAATTGAGTCACATTTTTATGGGTGTGCACTTCTTCTTTTTCGTTCTGACAGAATATCCTTTTATACCCAGGTGTTCCTCTTTGCTAGGTCCTGATGAGGCCTCCTATTCTTTGAGAGGCCGAAACGCCGTTGACACGCTTAAAAAACGAACCAATGTACTTAGCCTTCACAATTGTCATTTAAGGCTCTGATTAATTAATGTATATTGACTAAAAGGTCGTTTTTGTTCTTTTGGAAACCTCAATGTATGTCACAATTTGTCACTTATATATATATATATATATATATATATATATATCAGATTTAGAATGAATTACTGATCTTTTTTGAAACATTTAATTGCCCATCCAGGGCTTTATAGTTTGTCAATTGGTCGCAAATTAATTCAATGCACTGACTCATTATTTATAATTAGGGCTCCCGGTTTTATGGTATTTATTTTTTTGACATTTTCGTCTGTATTTATCCATATTTATTTTTTGTCAACTTTATCTGTATTTATCCATATTTATTATGGGTTTTGTGAAAAAAATAAAGCTGAAACTGGAATATTTCCACGTTTATTAAACCAATAAATATGCAGTCATGCTTGAATGCCAGCCAGGTTTCAGTGATATGAACACCAGCAGAAGATAAATCAATGCACTTATATGAAAATATGCAGATTTAGTATCAGTGTTGTGCATAACTACTGCTGTTCAAGTCTCTTTAGTAAAATTACTTTTTTTAACCCCCTTACCTATCAATCCACACAGTTATTGGCCTGGCAGTCATTGCAAAGTGTATTTAGAATCAATCAAAAAGCGCCCAATTTCCGTTTTTATCCACATTTACAAATAAATACAGATAAGAAAATAAATGTTTTTCTGTCTGTATTTATCTGTAAAAATCTGTAAAAACAGAAAACAGGGAGCCTTATTTATAATTTACATGTATTTAATTTGAAACCATTCTAAGATGGCCGCCACTATATGTCAAAATAGTTGTTGGTCCAGCCTTGATTTCAATGCCCGTGAAATGTGTCCCGGAAGTACTTGCTGGTAATGTGGATAAAAGATTTGTGATGCCAAAAGCGATGTTAGCAGTTGGAAAAAGGCGCGATGCCGAAACGCGTCCTGTTTCATTTGTATGCGGTAATGAAATAAAACACCGTATATTCACCCCTATTCGAGTGCGGTCTCTTCGCTTGGTTACCGAGTGAGGCTTGAGCTACGTATATTTCCGGGGTACCATCGCCACGGATTCCTGACCTGCACCCGTTCCCGTGTGATTGCTGTGATTACTGATGGAACTTCTGAAGCTTTGCAAAAAATCACATTAGCACCGCCGAAGATTATCACGGAGAAACCACGAGAGACGCGGCGCGGACGGGTGAGTCGGAGGACGCACACGTCCCGTCTGTTTATCCCGGTGTGATTTCACTTTTGCATATCCGTATAACTGGCATTTCCTTAAATCGGCTGGAACACTGTAAGGGTGATTGGAAACTTACTGAACATTGCTGCTGGCACGACAAACCGAACAAAGCATGTACTCCGATGAAGCACGCCGAGAAGCGGCGGCGGACATCTTTAAAAAGGAAAACCGACAGCAAGGTGCCGCTGACAGCACCGGTAACCACACACAATGAACTTTAAAAACCCATTTTGCCAAGCTCGAACGGCTGTTCGAGCACGAGATTCGAAAGTGGTGGGAAGCCACTTCACTTCAGAATTATATCGAAGTCCAGCGCATCCCACGCGGGTTACGCATTTACACAATTCCCGCGTACGAGAATCCGGACCCTTTGTTATTAGATGAATGGGCAGCTTACACCGCAGATGTATCAGGTGGCATGCTTAAAATCCTGATTAAATTTGCCTGGAGTGACAGGGAAAAGTGCAAAAAAGAAATTGAAGAACTGGAAACACTGATTTCCCAAGACCAAGATACCAATGCCAAAGATGAACTGAGAGAAATCATGAAAAAACGTCTCTTGACATATGAAGATAAAATCAGGCAGCGCAAGCAATCGAAATTCAATAGAGACACCCGAGACTACGAACAGGGGCGTGTCTTAACCTTCGCACGAAAGTTTGATGCACCGCGAACAGCACTTACTAATGTCAATAAAAAGACCATTGCACAGAGCGCTGAAAGAGAGACCTCAGAATCTGATGTCACAACGGACAACGAACAGTCGGGAGATGAAAGAGCTACGGCTAGTGGATCACAACCAACTCAATCCCATTTTCGTGAGGAGTTCCATCTCATGCGACAAACGTGGCAGCGAGGTGGCAGAGGCAAACCTCCAGAAAGAAGACGCGAAAGACACGACGAGGGGGATTCTGCATAGGGAAATCAGGGAGATGCCTCTCACACACGCAGCAAAAAAAGAGGATCACGGAGATGAATACATCAGAAGATCTCACTATCATCAATTTAACAACACGGAAACTGACAACAATGGAAGAATTCGTCCTTAAAAAGGGACTCACCTTCTGTCCCACTCAAAACTTTGAATATACGCAAACAAGAATTGATCTCTATTATTTCACCCGCAAACTGAGTTTCCGGTAATGTGTAATTACACACAAAAACATAAGATGAATGTAAATAGTGAGTTGATCATATTCATGAAATTGGTTGAATTATTTAATCATGTATTTTTGTCTAAATTCCTCTCTTTTTTTGATATGAATTGGCATAAATAAGGGTTTTTTTATTAGCTATTCCAGCAATGATTTATTAATTGCCGAAGCCTTGTAGCGTATTTATTTCAATTTACATCTGGCAGGCCATCGAAGGATTATAATGAAAGTGTTGCACTTTTGACCTAATATGTAACGTTTCAGATAGAACGCAATGCACATAATGTTTAATGGAAATCAGTATGTGGAAATGCCCATCCAGGGCTTGATTGAGAACTTCTTAGCCTCAGAATGTTGCGTCGATCAGATATAGAATGAATTACTGATCTTTTTTGAAACATTTAATTGCCCATCCAGGGCTTTATAGTTTGTCAATTGGTCGCAAATTAATTCAATGCACTGACTCATTATTTATAATTTACATGTATTTAATTTGAAACCATTCTAAGATGGCCGCCACTATATGTCAAAATAATTGTTGGTCCATCCTTGATTTCAATGCCCGTGAAATGTGTCCCGAAAGTACTTGCTGGTAATGTGGATAAAAGATTTGTGATGCCAAAAGCGATGTTAGCAGTTGGAAAAAGGCGCGATGCCGAAACGCATCCTGTTTCATTTGTATGCGGTAATGAAATAAAACACCGTATATTCACCCCTATTCGAGTGCGGTCTCTTCGCTTGGTTACCGAGTGAGGCTTGAGAGATATATATATATATATATATGTTCTAATTTCAATTGGGACACCCTAAACCTCTCTTCTAAATTTGTATATGAATTTGTTAATATAAACAATAATGTCTTTCTATTCATTGAGCTGTTTTTGATTTTTCTGTGTTGTTTGTACATCATCTCTCATAAGTATTGCCATTGAGCATAATAACCATTATTATCAGAAATACCATTGTTACTACTTGGTTATCTTTCCCACAGGGACCGTTGTTCTTTGATATATAGTATATACCCTGGTGCCGTGTGAGTAGGGTGACCCTTGTTTCTTTGAACACGTCAGACCTCACTCCAGCATAGAATACCTGCTGTCCAGATTGTTGATGATAATATCCTCGTGGTTCCCAGGATGATGACTCCTACAACCTTGCCCTACTCAACACCTCCGCAGTCACTCTCACAGTTGACCTTCAAACCCTCATCAACATCCTTTAAGCTTGTGTGGGATTCACTGACAACAAACAATGCCAAGCTGTCCACATTGGCATCTCCAGGGGGTACTTTATCCCATATAATACATGGTCACACTATCACCTTTCCCCCAAACCACTTGAAACCTTGATGCATAGCTCTTTCATTCGGCAGACAGTGGACTGTAGTCCACATGGATACATCCTCTCCCTTGTGACTTCAACCTGCACTTGGAAGCACTCAGTGTATCCTTTCCCACTGGTGGAATCAGGATCTGACGTGTAAGTTTACCTGACAGTCTCCACAATTGATGAGATTGACTAGCCCTCCGCAACCCAAAATGGAGAGAAGCGCTGACCTCTCAAGCTGTAATTGAACTAGATGGATTTCAACCTTATCGTCGACCACACCAGACAAGTCCAAATCCAGCACTGGAACCACAGCATAAACCTGGCTGTTCCAGACCACAACTCCCCTCAAATGTAAAATAACTAAATGACCATAAATTCGAACCTATTTTCAGGGCCACTGGAATTATGCGATTGTGTGGCCAGGGCGCTCTTTCCATAATTATAGATTTGCCGCTTTTGCCACATAATCCACCCTCTGCTGCATAATCGGCAGATTTTAACAAAAAAAATTGTTTCTAGCTCAAACGTTTTAAAAGATACTAAAAGCACTGCAACACGTGTTGCTGCGCAGTGGGTAGCCCTTTGCAAAGATTGTCTGGTTGCCTTTTTGTTTCTTATTGCTATATTTGAGTGTTAATCTTGATCAAATGAGATGCAACCAATTCCCAGACAGTGTTTACAAGTGTAAAAATAACAAAATAATGACCTAATATGGTAATAAAAAGTGCTGCATTAAACCACATAATTTGCCTTTTCTTGCTGCATAATCTACTCAACCCTACCCAGGGCCGGACTGGGAACAGCAACCAGCCCAGGCAGATTGGTGCTTAACCAGCCCTGGGAGCGGGGGGGCGGGTAGGGGTGCTAGAAAGAAGCACTGCTCCCACTTTTGTACAGGGGGGCGATATTGCAGCACTGCTGCAAAACCGACCACCAGTGGCAAAACTGGCCCCCACGGCCACAAAACCGGCCCCTACCCCTCCGGCCCACCGGGGAAACGCTATGGCCAGTCCGGCCCTGACCCTACCACATAATTTGGCCCTCCCCTGCCACATAATTCCAGAGCCCCTGCCTATATTGTGAAGAAAATACAGACAGCATGGTGCTAATAATGACCCTTAAGCAGGGTCAGGTGATATCTTCTCAAAGTAGACTTGAAAATACCTGCTCATGACCTGGTCTTTTTCCCACCAGAGAACTAGGAAATCTCACTCGCTTTCATGATGCCTCCCAACACCACCAAAAGCATCCTTAAAACGCCACTCACCAGATCACATAACTGAAGACATGCGATGACATTTGTCCCTACCCCCAAGATTGATCTACCCTGGCCGCCCCTTCCGGCATCCATTTTCTTCAAAGGCTGCTCTAGCACCTGAAAAGCAGAGACAAACTAAACACCAACCAACCTGCCTGAAACAAGGGCTATCTCTAGTTGGCCAATGCCTTTCAAGGTACCAGAGCATTGCCAAACTTGAAGCCAACAAACGGAAACTGGATAGTTTAAAGCACAAAGGCAGCTTTTGGGCTTATGTTATAGTCCCATTATTGGCAACACACCCCACCCACACCACAACAGAGTATGCATGCATAAATAAATACACAACACAACTTTTGTTTGGGAAAATTAGTGCTGCAGGTTTATTCCATACAAAAGTATGCAATATGGTGGGTTATCTTACGGGCGATCCAAGGGCAGGCAGCTGTACCAACCTATGCTGCCCTGCCCGCCTGATGAGCCAAGCACTGTGGAGTAACCAATCAGCGCTACCCTTATGGGGGTGATCCCTTACTGGATCACGTGACACATTGGTCCCTATTACTCACGCCCCTTTCAGGGCGGAGCGTAGCAAGGCAAGCCCCCGGTTGTTCAGGCCCACAACCGTCCGAAGGACAAACGGGCGCCGACGTAATTGTTCCAGGACCCTCCCATGAGGCTCCTGGGATTTGGCTCTGGCACCCCTATTGTGCTCTTGCAGAGGTACTCTTCTGTACCCATTTGCTTCCAGATCGCCCTGTAACTCCTCCTGCAACGAGAAAGAAAACATTACAACGTTCTATGTATTTCGCCTGCCAACCCCACGCCGGGTAAGCGGTAGGGTGGGAGACGGCGTGTCCGGCGCAAAGAGGACGCCAAGATGGCCGGGGGAGGCATAAATACCTCCCCACCTCCTCTGCGTGCCGGAAGTGACGCGTCTGGTAGGGGACTCCTCCTTGAGTCCCGCACATCATTGGGGGTGGGGAAGTGCCCAAATGGCACTAAAGGGGCCGCCCGTTTAGGGTGGCCCCCTGCGAGGCCGCGGGCAGCCGTATAGTCCCATTATTGGCAACACACCCCACCCACACCACAACAGAGTATGCATGCATAAATAAATACACAACACAACTTTTGTTTGGGAAAATTAGTGCTGCAGGTTTATTCCATACAAAAGTATGCAATATGGTGGGTTATCTTACGGGCGATCCAAGGGCAGGCAGCTGTACCAACCTATGCTGCCCTGCCCGCCTGATGAGCCAAGCACTGTGGAGTAACCAATCAGCGCTACCCTTATGGGGGTGATCCCCTTACTGGATCACGTGACACATTGGTCCCTATTACTCACGCCCCTTTCAGGGCGGAGCGTAGCAAGGCAAGCCCCCGGTTGTTCAGGCCCACAACCGCCCGAAGGACTAACGGGCGCCGACGTAATTGTTCCAGGACCCTCCCATGAGGCTCCTGGGATTTGGCTTTGGCACCCCTATTGTGCTCTTGCAGAGGTACTCTTCTGTACCCATTTGCTTCCAGATCGCCCTGTAACTCCTCCACAGCTCTGGAGGCGGCCCCCGTCGCCTAAAGAGCCCCCCACCAAAACAGCTCCTTTCTCACTGCAACCTGAAATTTCCCGGGCCTCATTCATGTCCAAGGAACAGATCCAAGCCCACCTGTGCAAGTGCACCCCAACATTGTCAAATTAACCTTTGGTGTTCGCCCGGCATAGCTCATGCCTGATGAAGCCAAAGCCCCTTGTTCTGCAAACTTGCGCATGGAGCGGTTTATCCTTCTCTGGGAATGTACCAGTGCCTCACATGCGCTGCAAGAATGTGATGGCCTCCCAGGAGGGAGCTCTACCCTTAAACATCGCTGTATTACCCTTCAAGCTGATGTGGCTCCCACCTCCTGCAACCTGAAGTTGCAGGCCTTCTAGCAGTTCGTGCTCCCTAACACCTGTTTCCCCAATACCTGGAACAGCAGCACACATGCTTGAAGACCGCTTCCACAACCAGGCTATATACTCTGGCTATGCGGGCGGGGCATTTCCTGCTCAACTGAAGCAACCCGTAACCCGCCCAGGGAGCAGGGTGCACCTACTATGTTGAGGTTGACCAGACATGTGCACCGACCTTTGTGATTAATAAACCATGGCGAACAGGACTGATCGCCTAGCGCACACTACTGCAGTACATCAACCATTTGGAGTGACAACTTCGCCACCTGCCAGGCTTGCTTAACTAAAGCTCGATGACAGATACACACATACCTGCTAACCAGCTGTGACCCTTGATGTTCAACCCAGCTAATGACCTAGTACCTTGATATTCCAGGGAATATTGCCCTCCACAAGATCAAGCCGCACATGAGCCTATGGCCTACACCTACTGGGCCGAGGTGCATAGTGTGCTCTGGAATTGTCAGTGATGGTGCTCCAAACACATTTCAAACCGCTATTGGAGCCACAGCACACATTCTGGCCTAACCAGCTGGCGCATGCCACCTGGCTACCTTGCCGCTGCGAGATTTTGCTCTTAACGCCAACCTCTTGCGGCTACTGGTGCACATAGTCTGTAGGTCTTGCCTCCACTCTATTTATGCCGATACCTGCAATGTACCCCTCTGCCCCTGTATGGGCGGGAAAATACCAGTAACATTGCAAATCCCCTGCACTCACAGTCTCGGGCAGTCAGGAGGGGGAAGAGAGGTCCATAGAATTGGTTCTGCTATCTTGCTTGGCCACCTAGCCCGCAAGCACCCTCGTCTGACAGCACCCTATCTGCTGTGTCGCCCGTGCAATGTCCGCGCCCTGGCGCAGGACGTCCCGATCGACACCTCTTCTAACAGACTGCCTTCAGGAAGCTGGAGTGAACGGTTGTATGTTGTGCACTGACCATAAAACCTAGGTTTGCTTTGAGAGGGATCAATTTGTTGCACTCAAACTAGTGGCAACGCGCAGTTCTATAGCATTCTACCCTGCAGGGTGTGCCTGGACGATCCTAGACACCCCCTGTGAGCCAACCTGCTTTGACCCAAGATGCAAGGCACTACACCCGGTACACTTGGTTATCCCGAACTTAATTGCCCTCCCCGGAATCGTGTGTAAAGGTACCCGGTCCCTGAATTACTCCCTAATAGTCTATGTGTCACGCCATGCTCCTTTTATTCCTTGTTCAAAGCAGTGAACTCGCTCACCCACGAGACCTGCTAGAAGCAAGTTTAGTATAGCCTGTACATGGAATTAAATTCCCCCGCCAACTGCACAGAGGGCAAGCCACACTCACTGCTGATGTCTGACTAATTGGCCCTTGGAGGCCGTGGCAGTACTGCCCGGTCGGCAAGTACGCCCACGGTACAGTTGTAATTTAATACCTCCTGCCGCTGACAACTGCAGGTGCCTAATACCGGGCTGTGTGTATGCGGCCCAGGAAGCCTAAAAATAGGCTTGGTGTGGATGGGTAGTTAGCAATGCCTGGCAATAAGTGTAATGCCTTTGACAAACCTCTCCTGACTGGCATCTATGCCATTCTTAAACATTCACGCTTTTGCCACATGTCACCCTTCTGGTTGGTGATATGGAACCTCCTACCCAGCATAAGCGGACAGTCTCGCGTTGCCGTCACACCACCTGTGTATCTTGAATCACCCTCCTGTGTCACCTAACCTCGGTTCTAGAGTGCACTTAATCCACGCCGTTGACCAGAATTTCACAGGCCTCTTTGATTGCTAGACCCCGGAGAACACATAGATGGAGTCAATTCTGGTTTGAAACAATATATATGCATTGTGCCCTCAATTGGAGACAACTCACCCCTCATGTGTCGTTGTGGAGTGACAATTACACCAGTGCCTACACAAGTCACCCAACAGACAAGTAGACCCTGACTACTTTGTGTTCTGGTGCTAGATTTGGGAAGAGTCTTGCCTTCACTTGCTGCTCCCTGGGAAACACACAATGCCCGTGCTCTGGCTACAACTCAGCGATGCCCTCGTGTGGCAATGAACCCCTGGTCAAATAAGAGTGCCACTCCAACTAATAAAACTTACACCTTGACCATGGGTGGGTGGAGTCTAGCTCTCCCCAAACTTCTGTTGTTGAAACCCACGGACACGCCTCCTGTCAGTTCAAATTAGAAATTCCTGTCACTGACCACCACAAGGGGCTCCTACTGGGCTGTGTAAGTGAGGCCCAGGGTGACCTTGACGATCGGCTTGGTGTGGATGGGTGCTAACATTACCTGGCTGAAGTGCAATCCCTTTGACAAACACTCCTGCCAAGATGTGCCACTCAGGTAGAAGCAAGAGTTATCCAGCCCACCTTACTTCCTGTCCCAGTTATCTGAGTAAATTGTGAAAGATGCACATTTGAAATGGTAGCGGATACTGTAACTTACGCCTGCAAATGCTCTGCACAGAGCAGCCCGCTAGACAATGGCTTCCCTTAAAAGGCGGTGCCAACAGACCTCCTAGCTCTAAAGGCGGTACCTCTGAGGATGCACTTACTGCGGATGCACTTACTGCGCCCAGATGGCCAGTTTGCACCAACCTTCTTGATTGCTAAACCTACCTCCTAATGGTGTCACATCTGGATTGGAAGGGTAATGTGTGTGCCCACTATTAGCACCACCGCACCCCATCGTGGAGTGACCACTGACAGTCCGCCCCGCAGGTTACCCTGTTGCTAAATATGGCCCATTGATGCCCTTGCCTGTCCTTCAACGACCCTGGCTCCCACAGTGGCACCCTAGGCACACTACAGAAGAGACTCCAT
Organism: Calotriton arnoldi; assembly: GCA_963921515.1. Lineage (NCBI taxonomy): Eukaryota > Metazoa > Chordata > Amphibia > Caudata > Salamandridae > Calotriton > Calotriton arnoldi. Next base: position 1,486,140 of record CAWUFW010002017.1, on the reverse strand, counting down.
ACCAGGTTATTTTAAATTACCCTTGGTATCGTCCACACAAGAGAAACTTAGTCCCATCCGCCCCTATTACCCTGTGCTACCAAACCTCATCATGACATCACAGGGAATACATAACTCACTAGGTCAATCGGGCCACCGTCCAACAGCTCAGGTAGCACAACCCGGTGGCTGCTGGTAGGAACTGTAATTCGCATGACACCTTATGCATCCACTCAATCAGCTGTGTACCCTACTAACCCTTGTAGCAGGGCGCAAATCATAAGTACCTCATGCCCAACTGAGCCATCACCTATCACCATAGGGTTGTGTACAATTGGCTTCACGTCGAGACTAGGGTGCGGCTTCTACCACAGTCCAACACATGCAAACGCAAGGAAAACCGGCGGCAAGAGGCTCGTTTAGTGGCAATCCAATCAGAGATGCGCCGTTCTTCCTACATGACCACTTGCGAATGCCTGCCAATTGGAAGACCAATGCTTCTCAACTTGTGTGAGTCGTCAGTGGGCTACCCTCTAGCTTATCAGAAATCGCGCCCCAAACATATGCACCTAGGAGGGGCAGGGTTGAAGTTTTAGCAAACCTCTTTGCGACTGTGGGCAGCGATCTGGAACCCATCGACTCGCTGCTTCCCCGTCTGCTGCTCCGGGTGGGGGGCCACTCCGTTCAGCCCCTTCCAAATGCTCCAAACCTTGTACGCGGTCCCAACGGCCGCTACTCTGGAAATCGAAGGAAAGTTGAAGATGATGCCCGACTCGCTCACCCACCCATGCATCAGCCATTTCGTGCAATCTCAAGGTGTGAAAAGTGGCAGAGGACAACGCTCCTCCAACCGTGGCTCACTGGGCTTTGAAGTACTGCAAAGTTAAAGGCACCTCTATGAAGCCAACGTACTTAACTAAAATGAAAGGCACCGTTTGAAAGACCCTTCCACCCGACACACGGTCCAAAGCCAGGCCCCGCCACAGGGGCCTTCCACAAGCCCTGTGGACTGAGACATTCACCTGTGGGGCAGTTGGAACAGGACCGCAAAGCACTCCTGGGCATTCTCTACCAATAATGTATATGGAGTTTCTGGTTGGCCAGGATATGCACCCAAGCCAGGCAGAACCCCCACTCCAGTCCGCGAAGCCAGCGAGGATACTCCACCGTTCCTCGAACACTGCAACACGACCTGTGCTGCAACAAACCAAAACATGCCTTAACCGGGCCCAAGGCCAGCCTGACCCAGGGCGAAGGTCATGGCCTTCTCCCTGAAGCTTGTCCCTCCAGACTTCTACAAGCAATCTACTGCATTGCTCTGTAAAGCTGTTCCTGGTTCCACTATTAATTATGGTCGATATGCTCTACCAGGTTTGAACCACATCTTAGCTAAACGTATGGCTGCCCAATTCCCAGGGCTGGCCGGTTTAATGCTTTACAAATGAAACTGCCCACAAAGAGGCCTAGCACTGAAACTCTACTGGGTTGATTCAACTTCCTTTCAAAGCTAGAAATGCCCACCAAGTGAACATGGTACCCGTTTGTAAATGGTGCCAGCAGATGTTCCTCATCAAGGCCCTTGTAGCCAATTGTGCAATGCAGTCTCAACAACATTTCGCAGCACCTCTCTGCGTTGTCATAGCCCAGAGTAGATGTAAGATTGTACTTTCCCAACATTGGGCTGGTAACCGGCGGAAATAAAGACAGCACCTGGGCATAAGATCCCAGTTTCCTACAGTAAAACAATAATTATCCCGCACCATTATCAAATGTGCCACGAGCACCCATGCCCTATACACCTGTTGCTATGCAGCTGTCATCCAATTCAATGACATCGGCGACATATCAACCAGTTTTCGCCTCCGTGGTCAACAAAATTCCATGAGCCGGGATTTCTCTACTATTACCTATGCAACCCGGGCATAATACTAAGTTAGCACCGCACATCCATATAGGCAAACAAAAGGTGGCCGAACACAGCCGTGCCACATCCAAGAAGAACCCTCTACTGTTTAAAGCCCACTGAGGGGTGTGGGCATACCCTGTGCTCCTGGAGGGGCCATTGGCATCAGAAATAGCTGCTCCTGTGTTACAGTATTGCTAGCGTGTCACCGACCCTGCATATTGGATGTAAACATTCATAACTTGGACGAGATGTCTGTGCACTGTCAGTAACCGTCCTTAAAGTGGGCATGAAGGAACTGAACAGTACCAATTTAAAAGCCGTTCGAAACAGGTGCCCCCAATAATTTTAGCCCAGGGCGACTGGTAGCACCACAGCATGTGCTGTTGAGTACCAGTAAATGCACTTCTGACCTCAAACCTTCAGGATGCTGTGTTTTAAACGCGTCAGCGCCCACCCCAAGCATGCAGAAGAAGGCTTCCTGATCCTCTCTGGGGGTAAAGACAGTGGACGTTAAATGCATAGTGGACCAAGAAAATACTGTCGATAAATTCCTCAATATATTGCCCCCAAAGGAAATTGCATAATAGCCGCCTGGTTGCCTTTCCTCTTGACGCTGCGCTGCGACGCTAGGTCCCTTAAGCGCACCCGTAGGCACAGCGGTCATTGCCCAAGGAATTGGTACTTATTTAACCGACCTCGGAAGGATGAAAGGCTGAGGAAACCTAGACTGGGGCTCGGACCGCCCATACAGGATAGTAGCGGCGCACTATGTCCTCTCCTATGGACGTGACCCAGCCCGGCAGTCATGTGTTCACGAGGACCTCGCCTCCGTAATTCACCTTCCTGTGTGTACATCTGGGAGGGATTCCACCCAAGCAGATCCCTCTGCCGCACCACTGGCTCCAAAACTCGAGCCCTTACCATGTAAGTAAAAGGAATAACTCCGGCGAATGAGGGCACACTTGAAAATGTGCAATTCAGGGAACACCAGTACACGAGAAGGGAAGACGATGTGTGCTATCCTTCCCTCCAACAGAGGGTATGCTAGAGCGAGAGGAGGATCACTGCGGAATGATAGCACCAGCCCCCAATGCGGTTGCTTTGATAAGGAGCCGCTGGATAACATGAAGTTTTTCCGTACCTGAATGTAGCTGTGCTGTCGATAGCATCAGCACCATGATTTAACAAGACTAAGTCTCCCGGTCAGGCTATCATGAACCTGTGTCCCTTGTAACACTACCGAAGACTAATGCAGCTATTACAGACATGTATGTCACTTCAAACCACAAGTACAAGTGCTCGGGCGCGTGGGTTGTAGGGTCAGGAGTCTTGGCCGCAGAGTTGCAGCAGACTCCTGCTTTGGAGCTTCCCGGGCTGGGCGACCACGAGTAGGCCCTGGCAGCGTCAGCCACGTGCATGGAGGACCTAATCCCCCCCCCACCGGGCCTCTGCCCCGCTTGCTGCCCCTTGCAGCATGCCTTCAAAGCCCGTGCGGGTGCCGATGCCGGGCGAAATATTGCTGCCGGTGGACCGTGCACCAATTAGAAGTGGGCCAGTAACTCTGCATAATCCCTTCACATATCCGGGTGAAAGCCCTGACGGCCCCACCGGGCAGATGACCCCAGAATTCCTGAGGTTCGGGCCGGGCCACCTGCGGCCGAGAGGCAAGCACCGCCCCCTTAGCCTGTTCCGGACCCACTCCCTCGTCACAAACCAGGGCGCGAGCAGCCTCGGCGGGCATCCGCGGATCGGACACTCCGATGCACAAACCAAGCGGTCTGATTCCAGCATGTGAATTCACTTGACCCGCTCATTCGCAGCCCTCCCAATGCGCATTACAACCCTGAATACTTCCTGTGTGTGCCTCCAGCCACCAGGCCCACAGTGTTAACTTTGACCATGGCTCCAAAGCGCATAGCCATGTCCGATGTGCGCTGTACCACCTGCTGCAGCAGCACGCGCTGCGGGCGTCCTGGCGACCGGCTCCTACCGCCTAACTGATTATTGACCAAGGGGATATGAGTCAACCGAGTGTGGGGCCCGCGATCACTCAGGGACTGAGGCGACTCTGCCCTGCGCTGTAAGGCCCATAGCGAGCAGCAATCACGCGGCCAGAGGCTCAACATTACAGCGATGCGCGCTATACGCCGTTTTTGTCGCAATAGGGGGATACTCACCGCTGGGCGCTGTAAGCGGCCTCGCAAGCGGGATCTGGAGGAGTATGCATGGCAGCGTTGTCCGTGACTAGTTAAGGGACCTAATGCATGTTGTTAGGCCCTGAGGAGGTTAGGCAGTTTGCCCGTAGTCGCTGGACCCTCCTGCAACTCGAAACCGATTACACTCGGTGGCATCGCATGGCAGCATTATTCACCAGCGTGGCAGTGTAGCACAGAACCCTGCCGCGCCTCGAACCCGGTATCACCCGCATGCAGCGTTAAGTGACCCGTTAAGGGGCCCATCACATTCTGTTAGGCACGGGGGAGGTTAGATAATATGCCCAAATCAAAGACCCTGCCGCGCTACGACCCCTCGCCCTTATGCCCCTCAATTACCATCGGAGAGCACCCCGCCATGAGGCAGGCTTGCTTGTTCACCCCAACGACGAGCCTGCCACACTTCCCGCGGAGCACTACGTTGTTGTGCCTCGGGGTGTGGGGGCCTGCGCGGGTCCGATCTAACATCGCAATGCTGAGGGAACACGAGAGGGGGGGCGGCGGGTCCAGCAGCCAAGAGGCCGTCGGCGAGCCCCGACCCATGCCCCTGCCAACGACACGGCCAGGGGCAGGGAGGCCCGACACAGCCAAGACCCCCCTGGCCGCGCGCCGGGGACTCACCGGAAGGCCGGAGAGGAGGAGGGAGGGCTGCAAGCGCAACACGTCAGGCAACCCCCCACACCCCCGCAGGGGAGCCAGACGGAAGCAGGCCGTCCGATGCGCCGGAAGACCCGACCTGGCAAAGCTTCCGGCCGCCCCACCGCGGTGCTACCCAGGCAGGAGACGCGTGGGGAAGTGGCAGGGGCCCCAGCAGACCGCCCGCGATTATCGCATGGCCATGGCAGGCTCGCAGGGCCGAACGCCGCTGTGAGGCACGACCCAGCAGGGAGGTAAATTGCCAAAGCGGGTGGGCCCAAGGGGGCAGGGCAGAACACGCGCTGCGGAGCCCGCGACCACCAGGGCCTGCCGTGCAAGGCCACGGGACATGGCCAGGACAGCCTGACCAGCGCGAATAGCCCCTAGGCCAGCGACTGGCCCATGCGGGCCGGGAGCAGCCCAGGCCCCATCTAGCCCTAGGCGGACAGAAGACCTCAGCGTTGGCCCTGTAAGGCCATAAGCCTGGGAACGCCCAACCAAGGGGATGGGGGGGGGCAAGACTCACCGCGCAAACTGCTCCGGGCACCTGGCGATATCGGCACACAGCTCGTGGCACCTCCTGCAGACGGCGTGTCCGGCGCAAAGAGGACGCCAAGATGGCCGGGGGAGGCATAAATACCTCCCCACCTCCTCTGCGTGCCGGAAGTGACGCGTCTGGTAGGGGGACTCCTCCTTGAGTCCCGCACATCATTGGGGGTGGGGAAGTGCCCAAATGGCACTAAAGGGGCCGCCCGTTTAGGGTGGCCCCTGCGGGCCGCGGGCAGCCGTATTCTTGAAACTTTGCATTTTGAAGGATTCTGTCGGTCACCCTACCCCGGCAGAGAGTAGGATGTGCATGCTGTGCTTGGTTAGTTAATAAAGGCCTTCTTCTATTACAACATATTCCAGGGTTGCTTGGCAGTCCTTCTGCAGCTCTGATGATGTTGGAAGCAATCTTCGAATTCTGTCACCCACTTAAATAGTCACAAAAACAGCAGCACTGCAGCCGACAAGAAAAAAGCCGAAGCATACTTTTATAAAAGATATTTTTTTTAAAATACAGTATATCTGTTTTCTTTAGCAGAAAATCTGAGTAATAGTCGGTGATTGGCACGTTAAGTGTCGTGGTGTGCACCAGTAGCTGTGAATTACAGCTAAATTTAGTCCTCACGAAGGGAGCCATCAAACACTGTCACCAGGTTTCAAGATCTGTCAGGAATGTTTCTGATTTGTGACTGGATGTCAGCTGTGCATGTGTTCGCATTAAAGAGGACATGCCCTAAAGGCAGCCCTTACCGCCACCTTCACGACCTCCTCTGGGTCTTGCGCTTCAGGGTCTGAGGTCCCATGCCAGGAGGAGGAGCCTCTTGAAGTCCGCGGTGAGTAGGGCCGCCCAGCAGCCACACCCTCCAGGCGATGAGAAGTGCAGTGCTTAATTTGTGACAAAGCATAAGTACTGGAGCCCAAAGCTTTTCATTGGTGTCCACTGCCATGGTTGCCAAACGAATACTGAGCTGGACTACTCTCGATCCCAACTCACGCCTCTTTCTTCCACCAACCTACACTTCCTATCTCTTTATCTCGCTCTTTTTCACCCCTGCTTTCTCCCTGTCACTGTTTTCCTATCATTCTCTTTTGACGCTGATTGACATGGACGAGGATGCCCCCGGACTATCGGATTATTCCACGCTATCCATCTAACTATCACGCCGACTCGAGTGGCTCTCACGCTTTGGATTTTAGAACGACGCAGATCAGCCATTTGAAGTACGTAAGCTTACGTTATTTCCTTACCTTGCCAATCCTACGCCTTGGAAAAGCCCCGGCTTGCGGGCCACAGGGGGCGAAACACGTGTTGGCTGTGCCTTAGAAAAGTTGCTTTATTATGACCACTCGTGTTCGGAAATAAATTTTGGATAAACAGAAAGACAAAACAAGTTTCCAACTTTATTTTTCAGCTATTACCAAACTAGACATTGACCTTGGACCTACAACGAACTTTTACAGAATTACCACTTGTCCTGGTGCATTTTTTTCCATTCACTTTTGGTGCATCCTTCCCGCTGGACACATTGCGCCTCTGGCCGGCTGAATTAGGGCCTTTCCCCCGCCACAGCTGCCAGGAACCTGGGGGTTCTGATGCACACTGCCCTCTCCTTCGGACCCCACATCAAGGCCACTCGAGGCACCAGTTTTGGTCTGCGTAAATCCTTGAGAAAACTTCTTACATACCTGCCCCTTGACACTCGCAAAAGAATCAGACATCACTAATCGCCTCCAGACTAGCTTGTGCCAAAGTTCTCTACCTTGGCGCCCCCCAGTATCTGCTGTCTCGTCTTCAGCGAGTACAAAATGCCGCCACTAAGCTCATTCTGAACATTCCCAAGCGCCAGTCCATCAGACTAGGACTTAAAGATCTACACTGGCTCCCGATCAACTCCAGAGTAAAATTTAAGATGCTTATGATAACTCTTAAGAGCTCTCCACCAGAAAGACCCCAGATACATCCAAGACGAGCTCAAACGCCAGCCTCCCGCAAGGGCTCTTCGCTCCTCCGACCGCCACCTTCTGTGCATTTCCAGGTTCCACAATGCCAGATCAGGAGGTAGATCTTTTGCAGTTCTGGCCGGCCGTCGCTGGAACCCACTCCCACCCTCCCTTGGCACCATCCCCAGTGAAAGCCTGTTCAAGGCTTAGCTAAAACCACTCCTGTTTGGTTTTACTGGAACCCTCCAAGCTTACCTGACCCGTGCAAGCGCCAGGACACTCCTTCCGAAGCAGACGTTGTGCTTTATAACTTGTATATAAGTATATATATAAATTATAAGTAACTCTTCATTCATTCATTCTCTTCATTCTTTTTCTCCTTTTTCTACCTTGCTCTCGGTCAAAGTCTGAAAATGAAAAACAAGACCCAGACCCCACAAATGAGTGCCTGGTCACCGCCACCTGCTCAAATTAAGCGATGCTTGGTTCAGACAGGCATCATGTAATTTTCAATGTTCGTCTCACGTTCACTCAATCTGTATCCACATCAACCTCATGACAGAAATAAGGCCTTTGGAATCCATCTCCAAAGAAGGAATATGTAGATTAGATAATTATTACATTATCTGTCAAGATCCTATTTCGGATTCTGAATGGCCCAGTGACCATGGTGATGCCGGGAGCCATCTACCCAACTAGGCTGTTAAAAGTTTAAACCGATGATTCCATACCAAACTGATGTCCCCGTTTAAAAAAAAAACTTTCGAAATGGCATTCTCCATGGTAACAGGGGGCAAAGCCATTACAGAGGCAACAGGGACGCAAATTGTGCATCGAATGCCAAATATAGCTACCAAGGCTGGCAGAGAAAGACTCGCCTAATAAGACAAGAAAACATTTTTTTTACGCCGGTGAGGTCTGGAAGCACCGGCTCCTGAAAAGGAGCTTTTTAATTTTTTGTTGCCGCTAGCTGACAGCACGAAGCGTACAGAGAATGCCTTCACAGGTGTTATGTAACTAACTTGACTCTTTTCTTAATAAAAGTTACTGCTGCGGACTGCTGAATTGAGAATTAACCCCTTAGGGATATCTATCATTTACATCCTCCGAGGACCCTAAGAAGTCCAACATTGTTCTCCAACTAATTCTGGACTCGATCAACCATCTTTCAGGGGATGAATTCCAGTTAAAAGTTTGCCCTGGGATAACCAACGAATGTAGGGATTGATTCCCTAATTTAATCCATAGTGGAGGCCTTTCCACCATTCGCTTCTTGTACCCATGCGTTTAGAACATGCTCTGTCCCTTTATGCCTCAAAATGGCGTTGACGCCATCATCGGCTGAACCTAAAAAATAATATAGTGACTAGAAGACCGTCTTCCAGTTTGCCAAACACAGGGCGAAAAAAAACAATTGTATGTTCTCACATCTTCATTCCAGATGGGCTACTTCTTGACCTGAGGCGGACAAGCTTTCAGCACCCACACAAGATAGTCTACTGTGGTTGTCTGCTCTCGTTGACCTACTGGAGTGGTCCACAGCAGCACAATTACTACTGGAAATCTTGGCGCCTTTCGCCAGTGCGGACCACCCTGTCCTAATCCTGTGACTGTTGTAAATAGGAATTAAGGATATGGCCTCCCAATGTGTTAATACTTTTTTGAAGCACCATGTCTCCAAGGAGAGGATTTACCTTTTTAGTCCTCTCTTGTGACATGTTTTTGAACACTTATTCAGCGTTGGCACCACAGCTGTGACCAGAGACGGGTCCCTATCGGGCTCTCCAATCATGCCCTTAATGTCAGGATGAAAAAAATACACCTTAACTCTGCAGCAGCCATGGTTGTTGCTTATTTATGTTATGCAACTAACAACCATTGACAACGCCAATAGTACTGGCTTGTTGAGGGTGTAATGTTACTTGCTGTAATATGTATCTGGATGTAATTGACAGAAGTAGCAAAATACCAGTTGGATAGCACACTAAGCTAAGCATAGATTTACAACTTATGTGCTTTTAAGCCACGCCCTTAATTACATCGGCCACGCCCCTTTGAGAGACCCCCCCCCCCCCAGTTTTTTCATCCCACTTAAAGCCCTGGTTGCATCAGACCATTCATCAGAGGTGCACTTGAGGAGCTGAGATTTTTTGTGTGTGGGGTCGGGTGCACAGGGATGCTGAACCCTCTCATTGAGGCAGGTGCCTCAGAGGGCAGAAATGTGCTGCCCACGTCCTCCCTCTGGCTCCAGAGAGATGCTCCTCTTCCACCACCACCGTGCCTGTTTTTCCCTTGCCCGCCTGGTGCTAGGCCGGGTCGGTGCTTGGGTCCCGGCCGGAACGGGTTAACTCTGCAGCCCCGGCCTATGAAGGTGTAAAAAAGCCTTCCCCAGACTTACCTCACTTTGCTGGGATGAGTCAGCCGTTGTCATGGCAGCGCCGCAGAGCCCGCGCGGTCTCCTGCCCAGTGGCGCGTGGCCGGAGGAGCGCGAGGGCCGAGCAGGCCTCGCGCCCCGGAGGGAGGGGCAGGGAAAGTCCAGGACGGGGATGGGTGCAGCGCCCTGGAGGGAGGGGCAGGGAAAGTCCAGGACGGGTGCAGCGCCCCGGAGGGAGGGGCAGGGAAAGGCCAGGACGGGGTGCACTGGCCCGGCCTGGGAGTCATGCATCCGTGTTCGTTGAAGGTGGGGTGCTCCGTGGACACCTCTTCTGCTCAGCAGCGGCCCCTGGAGGGTCGTGCGTAGCGTGCCCCCCCTCCCCCAAAGAAAACCCAGTGCCTGCAGTGGACTTCCTCCTGAGTCACGCAGAAACTCTACTAATGTCGCGCACATAACTCGCAGCCGTTTATTAGTTTTAATATACTTTGGCAGGCAGGCGCGTGGCCTCTGTACGACCAATGTTCTTTTAGTGGAAGCGAAGATTATATCACCAGTTGCACGGACTGTGGATACCATTGGTGCAGGGGCGGGCATGGCTTCCAATGGTGCAGCAGGTGCAGTGACACCGGTGCCCAGAGGTTCGAGGGGCCCTCCAAATGCTGATTATTACTGTCCTTTACGATTCAAATAGTGGCTAGGGGGACCATGCTCCCTTGCACAAGGACACATGATGCTCTGGAACGCTACTGATTTGGCGGGACAGTAACAGGGGGAGTGAGAGGTTGACAGCCATTGTGCTTGCCGATAATAGTGCATTGTGGCCCGAAGATGCCCTCAAGAGGTTATGTGAATAATAAATCCCAAAGCTAAAGACATTACTATCCAATTCAATGGCGCTCATTGTATCAACCTCTGAAGGATGAAAGGCTAAACTATCCATCTGGATACAAACCTGTGTCCTTCAGATCACACACAGTTCTCTGCAATGGATCCATTAGACCTTTGAGCCATTTTATTGGATCAGGTTTACAAAGGAGCTTGCAAAGCACTGAATCGGGGGCATTCATGAGTAAATGAGGCTTTCAAGTTTGGTCATGGCTTGTGTTTCTGTCTATCCCCGACGCTTCGCTGCGTAGACACATGGAGATCAGTTCATAAAGGTATTCGTGAGTACATGAAGTATTACCACTTCCCATACTCTCAAAGGCCTTTGTGAACTGTACCCAAAACATCTAAAATGTGATATTCAGTAAATTTTCATATACAGTTAATACAAATTGAAAGGGATGTGTCGTCTTTGCACTTTTGCTAACCAGGAGTTTGACATTTTGGGGCTAGTTCACAAAAGCATTTGATTACCGAAGTAGTACTTCCATAGCACTGCTTTGTGTACTTGTGTATCAGCTCAGAGCACGGGCTTGAGGCTGAAACTCTGCCGACAAGGATGGAGGAGGTGATGGTGACCGAGAAATCCAACTGAGAGAAATATGCTACCTGGGGGGTCTCCTGACCAAATGTATTATTTTATTTTTATAAAGTGCTGGCTTGTGACAGATGCAACTTCAAGGCGCTGCTGCAGCTGTGCAAGCAGATGAAGAATACACCGATGCCCTTTTAGAGAGAGAGAGAGGACACATCCCTCTGGTGAGTCGGGGATCTACCAAGACATCTTGTAATATTCTAGAGACTGATCTCCGAAAATCTATACTGCAGAGGTGTAACTTACGTGCATTCTGGAACCAGGTTGCCTAGTCTTGGGTAACAGTGCGCTTAACAAATTCCATTTAATTAATTCATTCATTCATTCGTTCACGCAGTGGCTGGTGGAGGCACTCCTAGCATGGAGCCACAGCACTATGGAAGTCAATGCAAAACGTGATCAGGAACCTCCTTCCGTGGAGTTGAATCTGTCCAGTGACCAGTGGCGGCTGGAAGACATTTGAAAGTGGTGGGGGCGGAAAATGAATTTCATAGAGCACCGTAGCGAGCAAGCGTAGTACAGAAAGCAACAAAAAGAGAGAAAGGGCCGGGGAGATTAAGTGCCTACGACCTACAAGATAAGAAAAGGACAGGGCATTAAGATAAGCTACTAGCAAATACTTCGTAGAAAACAAAGGAATGACTGAGCATCCAGAGACGCTTTAGGAGGGCTTTCATGCCATAGTGAGAGAACAGGTGAGGACAGGTTCAAATGAAAGTTAAGACTGAAATGAAAAAGTGAGGGCCCTGAAGGCAGCCATACAAGAAAGGGGGGATGAGCAGACCTCCAGAGAGACAAAAATTGTTAGACTGTACACGAGCACTAGCGAATAATGAGGCCAAAGCTTAAAACCTAGCAATACAACGAAGGATATACGAGACCATAAAACTGAAAAACGTTTTCTTGGTTGAGCCGAAAAGAAGGGGCACTCAGATGGATACGAATTCTAAAGGACGAAGAAGTTCGAGACGATGAGGGTATAACACAGGGCGTTTTACAAACAAGCATTTGAAATGCAATAGGTGTCGCATTTACGAAACTCTTGTAAATGCGAGACCTATTGCATTGCAAATGCTTGTTCTGAGAGGCCATAGGGGAAGAGACATGAGGATACCTGGGGAAGAAGTACAACTAATACCATACGGGGATATGCTTTGGATTGGAGGAGACAACCAGCTAACAAAGTTTAAAACTATCTTCTGCCTCTGAGGGGTTATGGTGGTAAAAGAGGATATTGTGAGGCATTGCGGAGCCCATACTACACCAATGAAAAAACAATGGCGAAAAGAATGGTCGTTTGCATGGGTACCCAAAGAGTAATCTTTGAGGGGCAATGATGCCCGAGGAAGTTTGATGAGAGGAAAGCAGACAGATACATAACTTGATAACTGCTAATTGATCCCCTAGCCAAGTCGGTTAATAAGGGAGGAAATATAGAATGTAATAATCGTAGTATGCCTTCAAGACTGAAATGCTATGTAACAATTTTCTGTTAAATTCGAAAATCTATAAACAAGATGTTGTTTCGCACCTATGACCAAAACTATCATGGAATGTACACCACGGAAAGACAAACCCACAGCGAAGCACCTCGCAGCGGCAGCGGCAGAAGGCAGTTCTCTAAGGATTCAATGAGACATTCTTGTCTGACCCAGAGCAGTTCACTTGATCTCGGCGATTGGAGACTTCACATACCCTGAAAACTGAGCACATTCACAGAGCCAACTGCGCACTCAAAGGGACCCAACAACTTGTCGAATTGAAACCGGAGCTACAGGCTGGGCCTCAGTTGACTCCAAGTGAGCGGGAGTCCCCCCTCAGGCCAATAGCAAAGCGCCGGCCATTAATATACTATTTTCACTTTCACACGCCACCAAGCTGATTGCTGTAAGTAATTTAAAATGTACTATTACTTACAACAATCAGCTTAGTGCGCGGGTGAAAGGAAAATAGTATATTTATGGTCATCACCAGCTCAGCATCTTCAAACTTTGAGTTACTTTAAATACTTACTCTACTTTACGTCGTGAAGTCTCGTCCAGTCTCTTCTTTTCCGGAGCACCGCACGACTCGAGCCACCCACGACGAGCAGTAGTAGCAGCCTCGGCCCTCGCACCAGAACACAAGGTGTGTCGTCGTCGTCTCGTCGTTGTGTGTGTGGTCGTACTACAGTGAACGCTTCCCAATCCCGTGCCTCGCTCTGACTAAGCCAATCCAGACGCTGCTCCAGCAGCGCCAGGATTGGCTTGGGCAGGGGTACACCCCCGCCCATTAGGAGACCGGGGGCTGCGCCATGAAGCAACCCCTGCTCTTCTAATATGCAGGCTAATGCGCATGTTCGGGCTGGTCAGAAAAATGACCAGCCCAGAACTGAACATGCGCACTATTGTTGCTAGTGCGCTAGACCTGACGTCACCACCACCCCCTTGTCCTGATGATTGCTCGGGCGTGGCCCGGTGATCGTCAGTGACCGGCACGGGATTCAACTAATACTGTGCGTCTGCTGCTTATTAAGCAGCAGACGTACAGTATTAGTTGAATTCAGTGCGCTTGTTAATTATACGTGACACTTTGGGGCCATGTGCATTAGTGGGGCAACGCCCCAGCGCCCCAATGGACGCACCGCCCCTGCCAGTGACTCCCAGATGGCGCCCAGAAGCCTCCCTCTGTAGGATCTGGCAGGCGGACACAGTTTCAGTAAGAAAAGGAAGGAAATGATGGAAGCTTTTGTGCTTCTGCCCACTGCCACAGAAGGCATACGATCTTTCTCGCCCCTTAGTAAGGAGCAGCTGATCGTTCAACAAATTTAGCCCTAACCCGTAACATCGGTTACTCTGGGAGAACTAATTGATCTTATCGGCTAATTTGAATCTGGAAACGCTTATGCACTGCATGCAGTCTGCTGCACTAAAAACAAAAAATACTATTGTCTTTTATTGGTCAGCACAAATTAAATGATTTTAACAAGCTCTTTACTTCATACCCAGCCCATAATATCGGCTACTCCGGTCCCTATAAGCTGGGGGTACAAACCAAACTCATTTGCTAAACTTCATCTGGAAACATGTATGTTCTGAACCATCTTGCTTCTGGAATAGAAACGTTTATTGCCTCCCACTACTATTAGGTATCAACTGATTTTAATATTTGCCTGCACTTTATTATATGTTTTTATCTGAATTGCACAAACTTGTCATGATCTAAAGCAATGCTTGCACTTTATTATACATTTTTATCTTGAATTGCACAAATATGTAATGATTTTAAGTAATCATACAATAAATTATTCATTCATTCACTCATACGATCTTTCTGTGAAGGAGACCATGGTGGCCCTAGCCTACATCTCTTGTTATCAGACAGAAAACCTCATGGGCTTCCAATAACCGAGAGAATTGATTTCAAGATGCTCATAACATTTCATCGAACAGTGTAGGGCATTAATACGCCTCTCTGTTTAGGAAAACAAATTAAAGCTGACAAGCCATCAAGAGCCCTCGGATCTGCTGATAAAGAGGATTTTGTGTCCCAGTTCTTGGAATCCTCCTCCTGTTCTCACTGCAGAGATTTCTTCGTTGAAACAGCCTTGAGGCCAATTCCTTTAGTAACCCTCTGGCACCGGATGCTCACTGCTGCAAAGCATACCTGCCAACTCACACAGTGCCACCGTGCAACACCCGATATCGGCTCCCATCACACGGTCTCACGGTGAGGAGCCGATTTCACACGGTGGCAGGGAAAACGAGCTGAAAGCACTAAACAGTGGATTTCCAGCGGGTTTTCGGAGGCTTTGACCTGCCGACGTCTGCTAAGGGGTGTGAAAACATCCCAGGACGTCGGCACCAGCATCAGCAAGCTTTTTTTGGAGGAGGAGAAGGGGACTTGGAGGCGGGGTTCAAAAGTGCCTCGTAGGTACTTCTCGGCACAAGGCCCTGCCCCCTTCAAGGGCCCGCCCCCTCCTCACACAGTGAGATTGTTCTTAAAGTTGGAAGGTATGTGCAAAGCATCAATTTCCATATACAGAGACTCCCCGTGCACACACACCAAATCACATTGGTGATTTGTTTCAAGTAAACATTATTGATAATTATCTCAAAAGCCATCAATACTGATTCGTTTCTTAGTAATCCTGCAACAATAGTGGTTAATAATCTTAAGTGCTCATAAACACTTAAACGCCAATTACCATCCGGGTGCCTTTCTGCCAAATGTTTCCTCCCAGGAGTTCCGGGGGCATCAGTAACTCCGGTGGAAGTGCAGGGGGAGAGGAGTGATTCTAATATACAGAATTTGGGTTATAAAAAACAGAAATGGGATTTTACCACCTATTTCCACATATTTTTGTCCGATCTTTCACCGAAGATTTTGTCTGACGTCAGCAGTCGAAATCTGTAGGTGAAAGACCCCTGATGCCTGTAATCCCAATTCAACCGGTATCTCCCTTTAGCGACCAAATCCGAATTAACACGAGACTCGTAATGAGGCCTTTAGTGACTACTATCACAATAAGCATAAAAGACAAGTCCTGTGCAGCTCACTTAGCAGCAGCAATTAGTGACCAATATATTAATGGTGCGCATTACCCCTTCACCAGTGCTTAATTTGTAAAAAAATAAGTGCCAGGGCTCTCGTCAGGAGCCCACTGCAGTTTGCACCACCCATCGCCCCTACCATGCTGCCAATGATAGTAAAAACACAACTACTAACTATCACACTCCTACAAGTGTGACAATTCAGACTATTCCAGGTTCCCAAAGCTATAAGAATGGCTTGGTCAGCAGGCAATAGTCATTTTTAATGTATTTTGAATTAATAATTAACTGTTTTTGTGCTCTTCTCTAAATTAGACAAACATCCCCACCATGTGGCAGACTGTCATAAATGCTGGTGTGGACAATTAAATGCCAGTGCCGAGCACCGGAAACCACAGGCTCAAATTAAGCACAGATTGGGAAAGATGGAGTTCCTGGCAAAATGTCTTTCGGACTCGACTTTTGACTCTGTGATCCTCTGCAACTTAGACAGGAGCTTCTACAGCAGCCAGGAGGCTGTTATGGCTAAACTTGTGGAAACTGGATGCAGGCCAGAGATCTCTAATGCATAATCTTCCCTTTTTGTCAATCAGAAGCTTTTAGTCCAGACTTAATGACCTAATTCGAAAACAGTTTGAAAGAAAAAAATGTAATGCAGCCTAAGAGGTTGTGGTGAAAATATGGAAGTTGGGGATCTTAATATCTTTTTTTGTGGTTGAGAAACATCTATGTTCGAGAGGGAACCTGAATATTCTGTTTATATTCTTGTATAGATTCATGAACACTTGTACTTTATTTTTGAATTGCAAATTCTGGCTACAGTTATTCTGTTTTACTCTGAGGGTAGAGCGTATTTGATTGTACCACCCACACAGGAGAGTTTTCTTGCCTTTGTCCACTTGCTTAGCTTTCAGAGCTCCCCCGATATGTGTCCCAGAGTGGTCTTCGCCCCTCCATCGACTGCCCATTGAGTCGGATGTACCTTTAGCGAATTGCCCCCCGTGGTAGTCTCTGCCCCTGTGTAGCCCGTACCCCTCAGCAGTTTGCACCCTCCAGTAATGTGTGCTGTCTACGCAGTCTGTGACATCTGTACAGTCTCTATCACCCCCACAGTCTATGCCCTTATGCACCCTGTGCCACTCAGAAACCCTTGCTTTTGTGCTACACAGAGGTCCATGACCCTTGTGAGTCTTCTCGGCCACGATTTTGTGACCCTTACGGCCTGTGACCCACTGCGACCTGTGCCCCTCTGCAGTCTGTGCCCGTTTACAATCCCTGCCCCTCTGCAGTCTATGCTTTGCAGCAATGCATGTCTCTCTGCAGTCTGTGCCCTCCGCAGTCTTTGTTTTGTTGCATTGTATGTGTCATGCAGTCTGTACCCTTCTTCAAGCCCTGCCCCTCTGTAGTCTGTACTTTGCCTCAATGTTTGCTCCTTTGCAGTCTCTGCTCCTCTGCATCTCTACCCCTCCGCAGTCTGTGTTTTGCTGCAATGTATGTCTCGCTGCAGTTTATGCCACTCCGCAGTCTGTGTTTTGCTGCAATGTATGTCTCTATGCAGTCTGCACCATTCTTCAAGCCATGCCCCTCTGTAGTCTGTACTTTGCCTCAATGTTTGCTCCTTTGCAGTCTCTGCTCCTCTGCATCTCTACCCCTCCGCAGTCTGTGTTTAGCAGCAATGCATGTCTCTCTACAGTCTATGCTCCTCCACTGCCTATGTTTTGCTGCAATGTATGTCTCTCTGCAGTCTGTGCCCCGCAGCAGTCTGTTTTGCTGCAGTGTGTCTCTCTGCAGTCTGTGCCCTCGCAGTCTGTTTTGCTGCAGCGTTTGCCCCTTTGCAGTCTGTGCCCCTCCGCAGTCTGTGGTGTAATGCAATATATGTCTCTCTGCAGTTTATGCCCCTCCGCAGTCTGTGTTTTGCAACAATGTATGTCTCTCTGCAGCCTACGCTCCTCCATAGCCTGTGCTTTGCTGCAATGTATGTGTCTCTGCAGTTTAATCCCCTCTGCAGTCTGTTTTGCTGCAGTGTATGTCTCTGCAGTTTTGCTGCAGTGTATGTCTCTGCAGTCTATGCTCCTCTGCAGTCTGTGTTTTGCAGCAATGCATGCCTCTTTGCAGTCTATGCCTCTCCGCTGTCTGTGGTGCGATGCAATGTATGTCTCTTTGCAGTCTATGCTCCTTCACAACCTGTGTGTTGCTGCAATGTATGTCTCTCTGTAGTCTGTTCCCCTCTGCAGTCTGTGGTGTGATGCAATGCATGTCTCTCTGCAGTCTATGATTTGCTGCAATGTATGTCTGCAGTTTATGCCCCTCTGCAGTATGTGGCGTGATGCAATGTATGTCTCTCTGCAGTCTGTGCCCCTCTGCATTCTGTGGTGTGATGCAATGCATGTCTCTCTGCAGTCTATGCCCCTCCACAGTCTCTGGTGTGATGCAATGTAAGTCTCTCCGCAGTCTGTGCCCCTCTGAATTCTGTGGTGTGATGCAATGTAAGTCTTTCCGCAGTCTATGCTTCTCCGCAGTCTGTGGTGTGATGCAATGTATGTCTCTCTGCAGTCTATGACCCTCCGCAGTCGGTGGTGTGATGAAATGGATGTCTCTCTGCAGTCTGTGCCCCTCCGCAGTTTGTGGTGTGATGCAATGTATGTCTCTCTGCAGTCTGTGCCCATCCGCAGTCTGTGGTGTGATGCAATGTATGTCTCTCTGCAGTCTATGCCCTTCCGCAGTCTGTGGTGTGATGCAATGTATGTCTCTCTGCAGTCTGTTCCCCTCCGCAGTCTGTGGTGTGATGCAATGTATGTCTCTCTGCAGTCTGAGCCCCTCCGCTGTCTGTGGTGTAATGCAATATATGTCTCTCTGCAGTCTGTGCCCCTCTGCATTCTGTAGTGTGATGCAATGTATGTCTCTTTGCAGCCTGTGCCCCTCCGCAGTCTGTGGTGTGTTGCAATGTAAGTCTCTCCGCAGTCTATGCCCTTCCGCAGTCTGTGGTGTGATGCAATGGATGTCTCTCTGCAGTCTGTGCCCATCCGCAGTCTGTGGTGCGATACAATGTAAGTCTCTCCGCAGTCTGTGCTGTGATGCAATGGATGTCTCTTTGCAGTCTGTGCCCATCCGCAGTCTGTGGTGCGATGCAATGTAAGTCTCTCTGCAGTCTGTGGTGTAATGCAATGTAAGTCTTTCCGCAGTCTGTTCCCCTCTGCAGTCTGTGGTGTGACGCAATGGATGTCTCTCTGCAGTCTGTGCCCCTCCACAGTCTATGTTGTGATGCAATAGATGTCTCTCTGCAGTCTGTGCCCCTCCGCAGTCTGTGGTGTGATGCAATGTAAGTCTCTCTGCAGTCTATGCTCCTCCACAGTCTGTGGTGTGATGCAATGTAAGTCTCTCTGCAGTCTATGCTCCTCCACAGTCTGTGGTGTGATGCAATGTATGTCTCTCTGCAGTCTGTGCCCTCTGCATTCTGTGGTGTGATGCAATGTATGTCTCTTTGCAGTCTGTGCCCCTCCGCAGTCTGTGGTGTGATGCAATGGATGTCTCTCTGCAGTCTGTGCTTTGCTGCAATGTATGTCTGCAGTTTATGCCCCTCTGCAGTCTGTGGTGTGAAGCAATGTATGTCTCTCTGCAGTCTATGACCCTCCGCAGTCTGTGGTGTGATGCAATGGATGTCTCTCTGCAGTCTGTGCCCATCTGCAATCTGTGGTGCAATGTATGTCTCTTTGCAGTCTATGCTCCTTCACAACCTGTGTGTTGCTGCAATGTATGTCTCTCTGCAGTCTGTGCCCCTCTGCAGTCTGTGGTGTGATGCAATGCATGTCTCTCTGCAGTCTGTGCCCCTCTGCAGTCTGGTGTGATGCAATGCATGTCTCTCTGCAGTCTATGCCCCTCCGCAGTCTCTGGTGTGATGCAATGTAAGTCTCTCCGCAGTCTGTGCCCCTCTGCAGTCTGTGGTGCGATACAATGTAAGTCTCTCCGCAGTCTGTGGTGCGATGCAATGTATGTCTCTCTGCAGTCTGTGCCCCTCCGCAGACTGTGGTGTGGTGCAATGGATGTCTCTCTGCAGTCTGTGCGCATCTGCAATCTGTGGTGCGATGCAATGTATGTCTCTTTGCAGTCTATGCTCCTTCACAGCCTGTGTTTTGCTGCAATGTATGTCTCTCTGCAGTCTGTACCCCTCCGCAGACTGTGGTGTGATGCAATGGATGTCTCTCTGCAGTCTGTGCGCATCTGCAATCTGTGGTGCGATGCAATGTATGTCTCTTTGCAGTCTATGCTCCTTCACAGCCTGTGTTTTGCTGCAATGTATGTCTCTCTGCAGTCTGTGCCCCTCCGCAGACTGTGGTGTGATGCAATGGATGTCTCTCTGCAGTCTGTGCGCATCTGCAATCTGTGGTGCGATGCAATGTATGTCTCTTTGCAGTCTATGCTCCTTCACAGCCTGTGTTTTGCTGCAATGTATGTCTCTTTGCAGTCTGTGCCCCTCCGCAGTCTGTGGTGTGATGCAATGGATGTCTCTCCGCAGTCTGTGGTGTGATGCAATGGATGTCTCTCTGCAGTCTGTGCCCCTCTGCATTCTTTGGTGTGATGCAACGTAAGTCTCTCTGCAGTCTATGCTTCTCCGCAGTCTGTGGTGTGATGCAATGTAAGTCTCTCCGCAGTCTGTGCCCCTCCGCAGTCTGTGGTGTGGTGCAATGGATGTCTCTCTGCAATCTGTGGTGCGATGCAATGTATGTCTCTTTGCAGTCTCTGCTCCTCTGCATCTCTACCCCTCCGCAGTCTGTGTTTAGCAGCAATGCATGTCTCTCTACAGTCTATCCTCCTCCACTGCCTATGTTTTGCTGCAATGTATGTCTCTCTGCAGTCTGTGCCCCGCAGCAGTCTGTTTTGCTGCAGTGGGTCTCTTTGCAGTCTGTGCCCCTCCGCAGTCTGTGGTGTAATGCAATATATGTCTCTCTGCAGTTTATGCCCCTCCACAGTCTGTGTTTTGCAACAATGTATGTCTCTCTGCAGCCTACGCTCCTCCATAGCCTGTGCTTTGCTGCAATGTATGTGTCTCTGCAGTTTAATCCCCTCCGCAGTCTGTTTTGCTGCAGTGTATGTCTCTGCAGTTTTGCTGCAGTGTATGTCTCTGCAGTCTGTGTTTTGCAGCAATGCATGCCTCTTTGCAGTCTATGCCTCTCCGCTGTCTGTGGTGCGATGCAATGTATGTCTCTTTGCAGTCTATGCTCCTTCACAACCTGTGTGTTGCTGCAATGTATGTCTCTCTGTAGTCTGTTCCCCTCCGCAGTCTGTGGTGTGATGCAATGCATGTCTCTCTGCAGTCTATGCCCCTCCGCAGTCTGTGGTGCGATGCAATGTAAGTCTCTCCACAGTCTGTGTTGTGATGTAATGCATGTCTCTCTGCAGTCTGTGCCCCTCCGCAGTCTGTGGTGCGATGCAATGTAAGTCTCTCCGCAGTCTGTGCCCCTCCACAGTCTATGTTGTGATGCAATGTAGGTCTCTCTGCAGTCTGTTCCCCTCTGCAGTCTGTGGTGTGATGCAATGGATGTCTCTCTGCAGTCTGTGATTTGCTGCAATGTATGTCTGCAGTTTATGCCCCTCTGCAGTATGTGGCGTGATGCAATGCATGTCTCTCTGCAGTCTATGCCCCTCCGCAGTCTGTGGTGCGATACAATGTAAGTCTCTCCGCAGTCTGTGCTGTGATGCAATGGATGTCTCTTTGCAGTCTGTGCCCCTCTGAATTCTGTGGTGTGATGCAATGGATGTCTCTCCGCAGTCTGTGCCCCTCTGAATTCTGTGGTGTGATGCAATGGATGTCTCTCCGCAGTCTGTGCCCCTCTGAATTCTGTGGTGCGATGCAATGTAAGTCTCTACGCAGTGTGTGTTGTGATGCAATGGCTGTCTTTCTGCAGTCTATGCTTCTCTGCAGTCTGTGCCCATCTGCAATCTGTGGTGCGATGCAATGTATGTCTCTTTGCAGTCTATTCTCCTTCACAGCCTGTGTTTTGCTGCAATGTATCTCTCTCTGCAGTCTGTGCCCCTCCACAGTCTATGTTGTGATGCAATAGATGTCTCTCTGCAGTCTGTGCCCCTCCGCAGTCTGTGGTGTGATGCAATGGATGTCTCTCTGCAGTCTGTGCCCATCCGCAGTCTGTGGTGCGATGCAATGTAAGTCTCTCCGCAGTCTGTGTTGTGATGCAATGTATGTCTCTCTGCAGTCTGAGCCCCTCCACAGTCTGTGGTGTGTTGCAATGTATGTCTCTGTGCAGTCTGAGCCCCTCCACAGTCTGTGGTGTGATGCAATGGATGTCTCTCTGCAGTCTGAGCCCCTCTGCATTCTGTAGTGTGATGCAATGTATGTCTCTCTGCAGTCTGTGCCCCTCTGCATTCTATAGTGTGATGCAATGTATGTCTCTCTGCAGTCTGAGCCCCTCCACAGTCTGTGGTGTGTTGCAATGTATGTCTCTCTGCAGTCTGAGCCCCTCCACAGTCTGTGGTGTGATGCAATGGCTGTCTCTCTGCAGTCTGAGCCCCTCTACAGTCTGTGGTGTGTTGCAATGTATGTCTCTCTGCAGTCTGTGCCCCTCTGCAGTCTGTGGTGTGTTGCAATGTATGTCTCTCTGCAGTCTGAGCCCCTCCACAGTCTGTGGTGCGATGCAATGTATGTCTCTCTGCAGTCTGAGCCCCTCCACAGTCTGTGGTGCGATGCAATGTAAGTCTCTCTGCAGTCTGTGGTGCGATGCAATGTAAGTCTCTCCACAGTCTGTGCCCCTCTGCATTCTTTGGTGTGATGCAACGTAAGTCTCTCTGCAGTCTATGCTTCTCCGCAGTCTGTGGTGTGATGCAATGTATGTCTCTCTGCAGTCTGTGCTCCTTCACAGCCTGTGTTTTGCTGCAATGTATGTCTCTCTGCAGTCTGTGGTGTGATGCAATGCGTCTCTCTGCAGTCTATGCTCCTCCACAGTCTGTGGTGTGATGCAATGTATGTCTCTCTGCAGTCTATGACCCTCCGCAGTCTGTGGTGTGATGCAATGGATGTCTCTCTGCAGTCTGTGCCCATCCGCAGTCTGTGGTGCGATGCAATGTAAGTCTCTCCGCAGTCTATGCTTCTCCGCAGTCTGTGGTGTGATGCAATGTATGTCTCTCTGCAGTCTGTGCTCCTTCACAGCCTGTGTTTTGCTGCAATGTATGTCTCTCTGCAGTCTGTGGTGTGATGCAATGCGTCTCTCTGCAGTCTATGCTCCTCCACAGTCTGTGGTGTGATGCAATGTATGTCTCTCTGCAGTCTATGACCCTCCGCAGTCTGTGGTGTGATGCAATGGATGTCTCTCTGCAGTCTGTGCCCATCTGCAATCTGTGGTACGATGCAATGTATGTCTCTTTGCAGTCTATGCTCCTTCACAGCCTGTGTTTTGCTGCAATGTATGTCTCTCTGCAGTCTGTGCCCCTCCGCAGTCTGTGGTGTGATGCAATGTATGTCTCTCTGCAGTCTATGCCCATCCGCAGTCTGTGGTGCGATGCAATGTAAGTCTCTCCGCAGTCTGTATTGTGATGCAATGGATGTCTCTCTGCAGTCTGTGCCCATCCGCAGTCTGTGCCCATCCGCAGTCTGTGGTGCGATGCAATGTAAGTCTCTCCGCAGTCTGTGTTGTGATGCAATGTATGTCTCTCTGCAGTCTGAGCCCCTCCACAGTCTGTGGTGTGATGCAATGGATGTCTCTCTGCAGTCTGAGCCCCTCTACAGTCTGTGGTGTGTTGCAATGTATGTCTCTCTGCAGTCTGTGCCCCTCCGCAGTCTGTGGTGTGTTGCAATGTATGTCTCTCCGCAGTCTGTGTTGTGATGCAATGTATGTCTCTCTGCAGTCTGTGCCCCTCCGCAGTCTGTGGTGTGTTGCAATGTATGTCTCTCTGCAGTCTGAGCCCCTCCACAGTCTGTGGTGTGATGCAATGGATGTCTCTCTGCAGTCTGAGCCCCTCCACAGTCTGTGGTGCGATGCAATGTAAGTCTCTCCGCAGTCTGTGTTGTGATGCAATGTATGTCTCTCTGCAGTCTATGCCCCGCCGCAGTCTGTGGTGTGTTGCAATGTATGTCTCTCTGCAGTCTGAGCCCCTCTACAGTCTGTGGTGTGATGCAATGGATGTCTCTCTGCAGTCTGAGCCCCTCCACAGTCTGTGGTGTGATGCAAAGTATGTCTCTCCGCAATCTGTGTTGTGATCAATGGATGTCTCTCTGCAGTCTGTGCCCATCCGCAGTCTGTGGTGCGATGCAATGCAAGTCTCTCCGCAGTGTGTGTTGTGATGCAATGTATGTCTCTCTTCAGTCTATGCCCCGCCGCAGTCTGTGGTGTGTTGCAATGTATGTCTCTCTGCAGTCTGAGCCCCTCTACAGTCTGTGGTGTGATGCAATGGATGTCTCTCTGCAGTCTGAGCCCCTCCACAGTCTGTGGTGTGATGCAAAGTATGTCTCTCCGCAATCTGTGTTGTGATCAATGGATGTCTCTCTGCAGTCTGTGCCCATCCGCAGTCTGTGGTGCGATGCAATGTAAGTCTTTCCGCAGTCTATGCTTCTCTGCAGTCTGTGGCGTGATGCAATACTATGTCTCTCTGCAGTCTATGCCCCTCCGCAGTCTGTGGTGTCATGCAATGGATGTCTCTCTGCAGTCTGTGCCCATCTGCAATCTGTGAGTGCGATGCAATGTATGTCTCTTTGCAGTCTATTCTCCTTCACAGCCTGTGTTTTGCTGCAATGTATCTCTCTCTGCAGTCTGTGCCCCTCCACAGTCTATGTTGTGATGCAATAGATGTCTCTCTGCAGTCTGTGCCCCTCCGCAGTCTGTGGTGTGATGCAATGTAAGTCTCTCTGCAGTCTATGCTTCTCTGCAGTCTGTGGCGTGATGCAATGTATGTCTCTCTGCAGTCTATGACCCTCCGCAGTCTGTGGTGTGATGAAATGGATGTCTCTCTGCAGTCTGTGCCCCTCCACAGTCTATGTTGTGATGCAATAGATGTCTCTCTGCAGTATGTGCCCCTCCGCAGTCTGTGGTGTGATGCAATGTAAGTCTCTCTGCAGTCTATGCTTCTCTGCAGTCTGTGGCGTGATGCAATGTATGTCTCTCTGCAGTCTATGACCCTCCGCAGTCTGTGGTGTGATGAAATGGATGTCTCTCTGCAGTCTGTGCCCATCCGCAGTCTGTGGTGCGATGCAATGTAAGTCTTTCCGCAGTCTATGCTTCTCTGCAGTCTGTGCCCCTCTGCAGTCTGTGGTGTGATGCAATGTATGTCTCTCTGCAGTCTGTGCCCCTCCGCAGTCTGTGGTGTGATGCAATGTATGTCTCTCTGCAGTCTATGCCCCTCCGCAGTCTGTGGTGTCATGCAATGGATGTCTCTCTGCAGTCTGCGCCCATCTGCAATCTGTGGTGCAATGTATGTCTCTTTGCAGTCTATGCTCCTTCACAGCCTGTGTTTTGCTGCAATGTATGTCTCTCTGTAGTCTGTGCCCCGCCGCAGTCTGTGATGCAATGTATGTCTCTCTGCAGTCTGCGCCCCTCCGCAGTCTGTGGTGCGATGCAATGTAAGTCTCTCCGCAGTCTGTGTTGTGATGCAATGGATGTCTCTCTGCAGTCTGTGCCCCTCCGCAGTCTGTGGTGCGATGCAATGTAAGTCTCTCCGCAGTCTGTGCCCCTCCACAGTCTATGTTGTGATGCAATGTATGTCTCTCTGCAGTCTGTGCCCCTCCGCAGTCTGTGGTGTGATGCAATACTATGTCTCTCTGCAGTCTATGCCCCTCTGCAGTCTGTGGTGTCATGCAATGTATGTCTCTCTGCAGTCTGCGCCCCTCCGCAGTCTGTGGTGTGATGCAATGGATGTCTCTTTGCAGTCTATGGTCCTTCACAGCCTGTGTTTTGCTGCAATGCATGTCTCTCTGCAGTCTATGCCCATCCGCAGTCTGTGGTGCTACGCAATGTATGTCTCTTTGCAGTCTATGCTCCTTCACAGCCTGTGTTTTGCTGCAATGTATGTCACTCTGCAGTCTGTGCCCCTCCGCAGTCTGTGGTGTGATGCAATGTATGTCTCTCCGCAGTCTGTGGTGCGATGCAATGTAAGTCTCTCCACAGTCTGTGTTGTGATGCAATGCATGTCTCTCTGCAGTCTGTGCCCATCCGCAGTCTGTGGTGCTATGCAATGTATGTCTCTCTGCAGTCTATGCTCCTTCACAGCCTGTGTTTTGCTGCAATGTATGTCTCTCTGCAGTCTGTGCCCCTCCGCAGTCTGTGGTGTGATGCAATGGATGTCTCTCTGCAGTCTGTGCCCATCCGCAGTCTGTGGTGCGATGCAATGTAAGTCTTTCCGCAGTCTATGCTTCTCTGCAGTCTGTGGCGTGATGCAATACTATGTCTCTCTGCAGTCTATGCCCCTCCGCAGTCTGTGGTGTCATGCAATGGATGTCTCTCTGCAGTCTGTGCCCATCTGCAATCTGTGGTGCGATGCAATGTATGTCTCTTTGCAGTCTATTCTCCTTCACAGCCTGTGTTTTGCTGCAATGTATCTCTCTCTGCAGTCTGTGCCCCTCCACAGTCTATGTTGTGATGCAATAGATGTCTCTCTGCAGTCTGTGCCCCTCCGCAGTCTGTGGTGTGATGCAATGTAAGTCTCTCTGCAGTCTATGCTTCTCTGCAGTCTGTGGCGTGATGCAATGTATGTCTCTCTGCAGTCTATGACCCTCCGCAGTCTGTGGTGTGATGAAATGGATGTCTCTCTGCAGTCTGTGCCCCTCCACAGTCTATGTTGTGATGCAATAGATGTCTCTCTGCAGTATGTGCCCCTCCGCAGTCTGTGGTGTGATGCAATGTAAGTCTCTCTGCAGTCTATGCTTCTCTGCAGTCTGTGGCGTGATGCAATGTATGTCTCTCTGCAGTCTATGACCCTCCGCAGTCTGTGGTGTGATGAAATGGATGTCTCTCTGCAGTCTGTGCCCATCCGCAGTCTGTGAGTGCGATGCAATGTAAGTCTTTCCGCAGTCTATGCTTCTCTGCAGTCTGTGCCCCTCTGCAGTCTGTGGTGTGATGCAATGTATGTCTCTCTGCAGTCTATGCCCCTCCGCAGTCTGTGGTGTCATGCAATGGATGTCTCTCTGCAGTCTGCGCCCATCTGCAATCTGTGGTGCAATGTATGTCTCTTTGCAGTCTATGCTCCTTCACAGCCTGTGTTTTGCTGCAATGTATGTCTCTCTGCAGTCTGTGCCCCGCCGCAGTCTGTGGTGTGATGCAATGTATGTCTCTCTGCAGTCTGCGCCCCTCCGCAGTCTGTGGTGCGATGCAATGTAAGTCTCTCCGCAGTCTGTGTTGTGATGCAATGGATGTCTCTCTGCAGTCTGTGCCCCTCCGCAGTCTGTGGTGCGATGCAATGTAAGTCTCTCCGCAGTCTGTGCCCCTCCACAGTCTATGTTGTGATGCAATGTATGTCTCTCTGCAGTCTGTGCCCCTCCGCAGTCTGTGGTGTGATGCAATACTATGTCTCTCTGCAGTCTATGCCCCTCCGCAGTCTGTGGTGTCATGCAATGTATGTCTCTCTGCAGTCTGCGCCCCTCCGCAGTCTGTGGTGTGATGCAATGGATGTCTCTTTACAGTCTATGCTCCTTCACAGCCTGTGTTTTGCTGCAATGCATGTCTCTCTGCAGTCTATGCCCATCCGCAGTCTGTGGTGCTACGCAATGTATGTCTCTTTGCAGTCTATGCTCCTTCACAGCCTGTGTTTTGCTGCAATGTATGTCACTCTGCAGTCTGTGCCCCTCCGCAGTCTGTGGTGTGATGCAATGTATGTCTCTCCGCAGTCTGTGGTGCGATGCAATGTAAGTCTCTCCACAGTCTGTGTTGTGATGCAATGCATGTCTCTCTGCAGTCTGTGCCCATCCGCAGTCTGTGGTGCTATGCAATGTATGTCTCTCTGCAGTCTATGCTCCTTCACAGCCTGTGTTTTGCTGCAATGTATGTCTCTCTGCAGTCTGTGCCCCTCCGCAGTCTGTGGTGTGATGCAATGGATGTCTCTCCGCAGTCTGTGGTGCGATGCAATGTAAGTCTCTCCGCAGTCTGTGGTGTGATGCAATGGATGTCTTTCTGCAGTCTGAGCCCCTCCGCAGTCTGTGGTGTGATGCAATGGATGTCTCTCTGCAGTATGAGCCCCTCCGCAGTCTGTGGTGTGATGCAATGTAAGTCTCTCTGCAGTATGAGCCCCTCCGCAGTCTGTGGTGTGTTGCAATGTATGTCTCTCTGCAGTCTGAGCCCCTCCACAGTCTGTGGTGTGATGCAATGTATGTCTCTCTGCAGTCTGTCCCCCTCTGCTGTCTGTGGTGCGATGCAATGTAAGTCTCTCCGCAGTCTGTGCCCCTCCACAGTCTATGTTGTGATGCAATGTATGTCTCTCTGCAGTCTGTGCCCCTCCGCAGTCTGTGGTGCGATGCAATGTAAGTCTCTCCGCAGTCTGTGCCCCTCCACAGTCTATGTTGTGATGCAATGGATGTCTCTCTGCAGTCTGAGCCCCTCCGCAGTCTGTGGTGTGATGCAATGGATGTCTCTCTGCAGTCTCTGCGCATTCGCAGTCTGTGGTGCGATGCAATGTAAGTCTCTCCGCAGTCTGTGGTGTGTTGCAATGGATGTCTCTCTGCAGTCTGTGCCCCTCCGCAGTCTGTGGTGTGATGCAATGGATGTCTCTCTGCAGTCTGAGCCCCTCTACAGTCTGTGGTGTGATGCAATGTAAGTCTCTCCACAGTCTGTGTTGTGATGCAATGTATGTCTCTTTGCAGTCTATGCTCCTTCACAGCCTGTGTTTTGCTGCAATGTATGTCTCTCTGCAGTCTGTGCCCATCCGCAGTCTGTGGTGTGATGCAATGTATGTCTCTTCAATCTGTGCCCATACGCAGTCTGTGGTGCTATGCAATGTAAGACTCTCCGCAGTCTGTGTTGTGATGCAATCGATGTCTCTCTGCAGTCTGTGCCCATCCGCAGTCTGTGGTGCGATGCAATGTAAGTCTCTCCGCAGTCTGTGTTGTGATGCAATGTATGTCTCTCTGCAGTCTGAGCCCCTCCACAGTCTGTGGTGTGATGCAATGGATGTCTCTCTGCAGTCTGAGCCCCTCTACAGTCTGTGGTGTGTTGCAATGTATGTCTCTCTGCAGTCTGTGGTGTGTTGCAATGTATGTCTCTCCGCAGTCTGTGGTGTGTTGCAATGTATGTCTCTCTGCAGTCTGAGCCCCTCCACAGTCTGTGGTGTGAAGCAATGTATGTCTCTCTGCAGTCTGTGCCCCTCTACTATCTGTGGTGTGATGCAATGCAGGTCTCTCTGCAGTCTGTGCCCATCCGCAGTCTGTGGTGTGATTCAATGTAGGTCTCTCTGCAGTCTGCGACCCGATGCAATGTATGTCTCTCTGCAGTCTGTTCCCCGATGCAATGTATGTCTCTCTGCAGTCTGTGCCCCGATGCAATGTAGGTCTCTCTGCAGTCTGTGCCCATCCGCAGTCTGTGGTGTGAAGCAATGTAGGTCTCTCTGCAGTCTGTGCCCCTCTGAATTCTGTGGTGTGATGCAATGTAGGTCTCTCTGCAGTCCGCGCTCCGATGCAATGTATGTCTCTCTGCAGTCTGTGGCGTGATGCAATGTATGTCTCTCTGCAGTCTGTGCCCCTCCACAGCCTGTGATTTGCTGCAATGTAGGTCTCTCTGCAGTCTGTGCCCCTCTGCTGTCTGTGGTGTGATGCAATGTATGTCTCTCTGCAGTCTGTCCCCCTCTGCTGTCTGTGGTGTGAAGCAATGTATGTCTCTCTGCAGTCTGTGCCCCTCTACTATCTGTGGTGTGATGCAATGCAGGTCTCTCTGCAGTCTGTGCCCCTCTACTGTCTGTGGTGTGATGCAATGCAGGTCTCTCTGCAGTCTGTGCCCCTCTGCAGTCTGTGGTGTGATGCAATGTATGTCTCTCTGCAGTCTGTGCCCCTCTACAGTCTGTGGTGTGATGCAATGTATGTCTCTCTGCAATCTGTGCTCCTCCGCAGTCTGTGGCGTGATGCAATAGTATGTCTCTCTGCAGTCTATGCCCCTCCGCAGTCTGTGGTGTGATGCGATGTATGTCTCTCTGCAGTCTGAGCCCCTCCACAGTCTGTGGTGTGATGCAATGTATGTCTCTCTGCAGTCTGTGCCCATCCGCAGTCTGTGGTGCTATGCAATGTAAGTCTCTCTGCAGTTTGTGTTGTGATGCAATGGATGTCTCTGCAGTCTGTGCCCATCCGCAGTCTGTGGCGTGATGCAATGTAGGTCTCTCTGCAGTCTGTGCCCATCTGCAGTCTGTGGTGTGATGCAATGTAGGTCTCTCTGCAGTCTGTGCCCATCTGCAGTCTGTGGTGAGATGCAATGTAGGTCTCTCTGCAGTCTGTGCCCATCCGCAGTCTGTGGTGTGATTCAATGTAGGTCTCTCTGCAGTCTGCGACCCGATGCAATGTATGTCTCTCTGCAGTCTGTTCCCCGATGCAATGTATGTCTCTCTGCAGTCTGTGCCCCGATGCAATGTAGGTCTCTCTGCAGTCTGTGCCCATCCGCAGTCTGTGGTGTGAAGCAATGTAGGTCTCTCTGCAGTCTGTGCCCCTCTGAATTCTGTGGTGTGATGCAATGTAGGTCTCTCTGCAGTCCGCGCTCCGATGCAATGTATGTCTCTCTGCAGTCTGTGGCGTGATGCAATGTATGTCTCTCTGCAGTCTGTGCCCCTCCACAGCCTGTGATTTGCTGCAATGTAGGTCTCTCTGCAGTCTGTGCCCCTCTGCTGTCTGTGGTGTGATGCAATGTATGTCTCTCTGCAGTCTGTCCCCCTCTGCTGTCTGTGGTGTGAAGCAATGTATGTCTCTCTGCAGTCTGTGCCCCTCTACTATCTGTGGTGTGATGCAATGCAGGTCTCTCTGCAGTCTGTGCCCCTCTACTGTCTGTGGTGTGATGCAATGCAGGTCTCTCTGCAGTCTGTGCCCCTCTGCAGTCTGTGGTGTGATGCAATGTATGTCTCTCTGCAGTCTGTGCCCCTCTGCAGTCTGTGGTGTGATGCAATGTATGTCTCTCTGCAGTCTGCGCCCCTCCGCAGTCTGTGGTGTGATGCAATGTGTGTCTCTCTGCAGTCTATGCTCCTCCGCAGTCTGTGGTGTGATGCAATGTATGTCTCTCTGCAGTCTGAGCCCCTCTACAGTCTGTGGTGTGTTGCAATGCATGTCTCTCTGCAGTCTATGCTTCTCCGTAGTCTGTGGCGTGATGCAATGTATGTCTCTCTGCAGTCTGTGCCCCTCCACAGCCTGCGATTTGCTGCAATGTATGACTGCAGTTTATGACCCTCCGCAGTCTGTGGTGTGATGCAATGTAGGTCTCTCTGCAGTCTGCGCTCCGATGCAATGTATGTCTCTCTGCAGTCTGTGCCCGGATGCGATGTATGTCTCTCTGTAGTCTGTGCCCCGATGCAATGTAGGTCTCTCTGCAGTCTGTGCCCCTCTGAATTCTGTGGTGTGATGCAATGTAGGTCTCTCCGCAGTCTGCGCCCCGATGCAATGTATGTCTCTCTGCAGTCTGTGCCCCTCTGCAGTCTGTGTGTGATGCAATGTAAGTCTCTCCGCAGTCTTAGCTTTTGGGCAGTTTTCACCATTCTGAAGTCAGTGGTCCATGGCAGTCTACACCTGCAGTACTGTGCGCCCATCAGCAGCTGCAGCCTTTCAGCAGTCAGTTTGTACTCTGCAGTGCTCTGGGCTCTCTGGGCTCACTGGGCTCTTCATTAAAGGACACCCAGCGCCTTGTAGGTCTGCAGTACAAGGGGTTGCCAGGTCCAGATCTCTGCAAACAGCACGCTCAGGTGGCCAATCACAAAGCAAGATGCAAAGACACTGAAGATGTCATAACCTACTGTTTGGATATCTGGAACAAACAAGCTAAGACAAAGCCTTTAGGTCTTACCTTTGTGACCTATTGGCTTTGTCAATGGTTTATAGCCATGCTGTACAGCACCCGATAGTGTGCAGCATGGCTAAAGCAAACAAACAAAAAAAATGTGGTGAAACATGGCAGCCTCGTCATTTTGTCTATGTGCACCATGCATGCACTTGTCTACAAAATGATGCAAGCGTTTTTCTTTTATTATTTACTGAGTTGGATCAGTAAATAAAAATAAAAAATTAGTAGCCCCAAAGCATTTTTTTTATTTTTTTGAAGCATGGGAGGACGGAGCAACATGGAGGGTGAGGGTGGAAGCATCACAAAGGACGTGGGTGGGAGAAGCAACAGGGAGGGCGTGGGTGAGGAGAAGCAACATGGGGGATGGAGGCAACACGCAGGGTTAATCTCCCCGTGCCTAATAAAACAAGCATTGGCATAGCCAATAGGTCTCGCCTTTGGGCCTTATAAGTGTTTAGAGAGAGCTATTGGCTTTAACGTTTTTAATATGTGTTGCAGAGCATTGTGAATGTTGTGCAGCATGTTTAAAATTTATAAGTTATAATTAAAAAAGTGTTATAACCATTTGTTACTTTATATATAACCTAGAAAACATTATATACAACTGAAGTATCCTAATAAAAACCAGAATTAACACTAAAAATGTGTTCTAGTTTTGGTGTTTTTGCAAGGAAGGGGGCAGTGGGGGGAGGGGGGAGTGGAGGTGGAGGGAGGGGGTGGGGGAGGGGAGGAGTGGAGTGGAGGTGCAGGGAGGGAAGGGATGGGAGGAGGGGGAGTGGAGGTGCAAGGAGGAAGGGGGAGGGGGAGTGTAAGTGGAGGGAGGGGGTGAGTGAGGGAGGTGGAGGGAGTGAGGGGGGAGTGAAGGTGGGAGAGTGGAGGTGGAAGGAGGTGGGAGTGGAGGTGGAGGGAGGTGGGAGTGGAAGTGGAGGGAGGGGGAGTAAAGGTGCAGGGAGGGAGGGGGGTGGAGGTGGTGGTGGGAGTGGGGGTGGAGAGGGGGAGTGGAGGTGGAAGGAAGGGAAAGGGGAGTGGAGGTGGAGGGGGTAGAGTGTGGAGGTGGGAGTGGAAGTGGAGGGAGGGAGAGAGGAGGTGTAGGTGTAGGCGGGAGGAGGGAGTGGAGGGGGGAGTAAAGGTGGAGGGAGGGGTAAAGGTGGAGGGAGGGGGAGTGGAGGTGGTGGCTCTGCTTCAATGCATACCTACTATATGTTCTCAGGAGGATTTTATGGAATCTTTACCATTTAAGGTGACAAGACACTATTTGGAAGTCCACTATTATCTCAGAGCTACTCTTGTGAATCTCCCATGTGCGTGTGGCAGTGTGTAGCATAAAGCATTTTGGGGCCATACAGATGCTGGCAATATGCTATAGAAATACACTTAAGATAGCACATGTGCAGTTACTATGCAGTGCTGTGCTGAAGGTTGGCTTCACTGTTAGTGGGGAATCTGTGCCCTGTTCAGTGCATGGAAGATTATGTGGCCTCTGTGTGCGGAGAGTCTGAGGGGTTTCTTGCATACACAAAGTGCGGTGCTTTTTCAGTAGTACTTCTTAGGTTAACCACTGTATTGCTGACACACAGTGCGACCGTGGGCAAATACCATTAAGTCAGCTCAAGAATAGCAAATGGCCGTGCTTTCTCTTTACAGCCCCATTAAAGCATCACACATGTCAGAGCCCCCACCTCTGCCCTCTAATGAAGCGCCTCTAAAGCACCCCGCTGTAATTTTACCGCCTCCTCAGACCCCCCACCACACACATTTTACAGTTAACCTGTTTTCTTTTTCTCGGCCTGGGGCCATATGGGATCAATTCCTCTCCGAAGATCTTAGGGTTGGTTGGACTCGCTAATAATATACAGGAACGAACACCACAATCTGTCCAGTTGTGCCCCGGAAAGCTGTAGAGGAGTTCAAATGCGCACTTCTGGCGTTGGAACTGCGGACCTAGGTTCGAGTCTCGGCGTCGGCTGAACATCCTGTGATTCTGGGACAATTATACCTTATGTATTTTTCATATGACATCTTTTTCAACTTTTTAAAACGTTTTTAGGTCTCGCCTGAGCCAGCGCTTAGCGCTGCTCTGGGCGAGAGTTTTAGTAAGCGGGTTTTGGAAGTGTAAACAGCAGTGGCTTTTGCTGGCGACCAGCTTGCGTTCACGTGAGCGTGCACGCGCGCAGCCGCCATCTGTATTTCCTCCGTCACGGGTCATTAAGTGCATCGCGATCGCGATCACTTTCACTTTCGCGGCTTTGCGGCTGCGCGGCCTTGCCAATGCTTGTTTCTATTTGTTTACTTTTGCTATAATCGCGGCACCCGCGCTTTACTTTTAACGTTAAAAGTAAAGCGCGGGTGCCGCGATTATAGCAAAGTAAACAAATAGATTATTTTTCTATTTCTTTACTTTTGCTATAATCGCGGCACCCGCGCTTTACTTTAAGCGCGGTGCCGCGATTATAGCAAGAGTAAAGAAATAGAAAATCTATTTCTTTACTTTTGCTATAATCGTAGCACCCGCGCTTTACTTTTAACATTAAAGTAAAGCGCGGGTGCTCGATTATAACTAAAAGTAAAGAAATAGATTTTCTATTTCTTTACTTTTGCTATAATCGCGGCACCCGCGCTTTACTTTTAATGTTAAAGTGCTTTACTTTTAATGTTAAAAGTAAAGCGCGGGTGCCGCTGATTATAGCAAAGTAACAAGCAATGGTGTAGCTAATAGGTCTCGCTTTGGGACCTTATAAGTATTTAGTTATGCAACTGTTGCATGGCTAAACACTTATAAGGTCCCAAAGGCGAGACCTATTGGCTATGCCAATGCTTGTTCTAATCGATACCGAAAATCCAGACATCAGTTCAGTTGGGGCACTCAGGACAGGGGTGCATGTCCATTATGCAACAGAAGTTTATAACGTAAAATAATGCATTTCACACTTAGTTTGATTTGCATTTATTTTTAATTTACAGTGTTCCTTATTTTATATGCAGTCACTTGAAGGTAAAAAACCAACAAAATAGTTACAGGATGTTTTGATTTTTTTAGCCACGCCTTTGACCCCGCCCCACTGATCCCGCCCCTACTGTACTCAGGAACACGTTTTTAGAATGCACTTCCATAGGTGGTGTTCAGTACCTTGTGCATGTACTCAACTGTGGCCAGTCATGTGCCGCCCGCTGGTGTCAGCTGACTCTTCGCGGGCTGTGTGAGTGAGTCTGAGAGGAAGCGGAGATTTCACAGTGCTCACCCTGCCCAGAGCAGGACGCTGTGCTTCAACTCCCCTTATCCTTTCTGTGTTGCACCCCCATCACAAACTCACCCCCAGATCTCAAAGCCCCCTCTCTCTCCCTGCTAGCCTCGCTCACCCAGCTTCATGCTACCCTTGCTGTCTTTCCGCGCACCATGCCGGGCGCCTCCCGGCTGTACCTCGCCGTGCTGGGCTGCTTCCTCCTAGGAGCCCAGAGCCGGGCCCTGCAGGGGGGTCTCCTCAGCCCCCGGGAGAGTAGGAGCCGGGAGCTGAAGGAGCTCGGAGGGTTCTGGAGCTTCCAGGCTGACAGCTCCGAGAGCCGAAACCGGGGATTCGAGGAGCGCTGGTACCGGAGCCCGTTGCGAGAGGTACGTGAGGGACTGCGGGGATTAGGGAGAGCGAGGGGGCACACCGACGCGTGCGCAAGACTGAGGTGACGGGGCAGTGAGGTGGAATTGCACTGTGGGTGTACAGTGCGTGATGAAGGAGGCAACGAGGGAATAGTGGGGAACTACCCACTGGGCTGTCTTCAGGTTACCAGCAAGGGGCCCTTCATTAAATCCTGGACCAGGCACTGAAATGTTCTGCGCAACATAGGAATTTTCCACGTACTTAAAAAGTGCCAATGTAAACTCACCCTGTTTTGGTGGTTGTTGCCCTCTTTTCAAGCACGATCACCTTCAGAACAAGCGCTGCGTTGTCTTACACCGGGGGCGCGGCTTTGAGGCTCAGTCCATGTATAGCGTTTACCTTGCGGGAGCGAGCGCGATAATTGCAAACAGATGGCGCCGCTGCTCGCTCCCGCAAGGTAAATGCCACACATGCACGAGGGCTCATTGGGAACAGTGCAGTACATGCACAAGTTTCCCAAAAAGTCCTGAGCGATTCCAAGAGGTCCCTCCTAAGCAGCGCTTGCGCGCTGCGAAGGCGAGACCTAAAAAATGAATGTGTCCTTGTGTAACGGAACTGGTGCTCATGTAAAGCGCTCCAATACCTTCGGGTCGAGTTTGCGCTATATAAATCTGCGCAAAAAAAAATGTGGAACGGGTGGGGAGAGGCAAACGTGAGAAAGCATGAGCGACAAAATGGATGAGGGCAAGTTCAGCATGGAGGGGGCGTAGAAGACGCACACATTTGACACGGTATGCAGTCAATGCAGAGAAGTACGCAAAGGAGACAGCTAGAAACACATGAACTCTCACGGAGGGGCTCACCCAAATGAAAAAAGCTACTGCTTGAAAAGCTTGCAGTGCAAGGGCACAAGTAAGTGTCTGTGTGCCAGAGGAGGGACAAACACAAGAAAAGGAAGGAATGCCCACACAAGCTAACAAATAAAAAGCAAGCAATTGAGAGTGACAGTACTGCCAACCAATGGTAGGCAATGGGCGGGCTGTAAGCCCACTGTTAACTGACAGTCGGTCTTTTCGATAACAGACAGCTTGTGCAAAACAAACTTAGATCAGTGCTCTGTTCCACTATTTACTAGCCAATGATACACGTAGGGAGCCAGCCTGGCTTGTAGAGTGTAGGTAACACAATGTTTACAAGCTACTGAAACAACGAGGGTGCCAGCAAGGCTTGCAGAGGATGGCTAACGCGCGCTGTCTACTAGCTATGGATACACATATGGTTCAAGCGCAGCTTGTAGGGCGGGAGTAGCACACTTTTTACTTGCTACGGTTACCCAGAGGGTGCGAGCACAGCTTGTAGAGGGTGAGAAAGATGATCTGTTTACAAGTTGGAGATGCACATAGTGTGCCAGCTAACAGTGTGTTGATAATACTCTCTGTGTACAAGCCACTGGTACATACAAGGGGCCAGCGCTGCTTGTAGAGGGGAGGTAACACTGTTTACAAGCTACAGATAGATACATAGGCTTGAATAGTGTGGGTAACACACTCTGTCTACAAGCTGTGGATACACATAGGGTGCCAGCATGCCTTATAGAATGTGGGTAACTTGCTGTGTTTGCTAGCCACGGGTGCGCATAGGGTGCCAGCATGCCTTATAGAATGTGGGTAACTTGCTGTGTTTGCTAGCCCCGGGTGCGCATAGGGTGCCAGCATGCCTTATAGAATGTGGGTAACTTGCTCTGTTTACTAGCCACGGACACGCATAGGATGATCTCACCTCTTGAAGACTAGAGTTTAACGTGTGCTATTTCAGCAACGGATATGCATAGGGTGCCAGCATGCCTTATAGAATGTGGTTAACTTGCTCTGTTTACTAGCCACGGGTGTGCATAGGGTGCCAGCATGCCTTATAGAATGTGGGTAATACGCTCTGTTTACTAGCCACGGGTGTGCATAGGGTGCCAGCAAGCCTTATAGAATGTGGTTAACTTGCTCTGTTTACTAGCCTCAGGTGTGCTTAGGGTGCCAGCATGCCTTATAGAATGTGGGTAACACGCTCTGTTTACTAGCCACAGGTGTGGATAGGGTGCCAGCATGCATTATAGAATGTGGGTAACATGCTCTGTTTACTAGCCACGGGTGTGCATAGGGTGCCAGCATGCCTTATAGAATGTGGGTAACACGCACTCTTTACTAGCCACGGGTGTGCATAGGGTTCCAGCATGCCTTATAGAATGTGGGTAACTTGCTCTGTTTACTAGCCACAGGTGGGCATAGGGTGCCTGCATGCCTTATAGAATGTGGGTAACTTGCTCTGTTTACTAGCCACGGGTGCGCATAGGGTGCCTGCATGCCTTATAGAATGTGGGTAACTTGCTCTGTTTACTAGCCACGGACACGCATAGGATGCTCACACCACTTGAAGACTAGAGTGTAACGTGTGCTGTTTTAGCAACGGATACGCATCGGGTGCAGCATGCCTTCTAGAATGTGGGTAACACGCTCTCTTTACTAGCCACGGGTGTGCATAGGGTTCCAGCATGCCTTCTAGAATGTGGGTAACTTGCTCTGTTTACTAGCCACGGGTGCGCATAGGGTGCCAGCATGCCTTATAGAATGTGGGTAACACGCTCTGTTTACTAGCCACAGGTGTGGCTAGGGTGCCAGCATGCCTTATAGAATGTGGGTAACATGCTCTGTTTACTAGCCACGGGTGTGCATAGGGTGCCAGCATGCCTTATAGAATGTGGTTAACTTGCTCTGTTTACTAGCCTCAGGTGTGCATAGGGTGCCAGCATGCCTTATAGAATGTGGGTAACACGCTCTGTTTACTAGCCACAGGTGTGGATAGGGTGCCAGCATGCCTTATAGAATGTGGGTAACATGCTCTGTTTACTAGCCACGGGTGTGCATAGGGTGCCAGCATGCCTTATAGAATGTGGGTAACACGCACTCTTTACTAGCCACGGGTGTGCATAGGGTTCCAGCATGCCTTATAGAATGTGGGTAACTTGCTCTGTTTACTAGCCACAGGTGGGCATAGGGTGCCTGCATGCCTTATAGAATGTGGGTAACTTGCTCTGTTTACTAGCCACGGGTGCGCATAGGGTGCCTGCATGCCTTATAGAATGTGGTTAACTTGCTCTGTTTACTAGCCACGGACACGCATAGGATGCTCACACCACTTGAAGACTAGAGTGTAACGTGTGCTGTTTTAGCAACGGATACGCATCGGGTGCAGCATGCCTTCTAGAATGTGGGTAACACGCTCCTTTACTAGCCACGGGTGTGCATAGGGTTCCAGCATGCCTTCTAGAATGTGGGTAACTTGCTCTGTTTACTAGCCACGGGTGCGCATAGGGTGCCAGCATGCCTTTTAGAATGTAGTTAACTTGCTCTGTTTACTAGCCACGGGTGTGCATAGGGTGCCAGCATGCCTTATAGAATGTGGGTAGTACGCTCTGTTTATTAGCCACGGGTGCACATAGGGTGCCAGCATGCCTTATAGAATGTGGGTAACTTGCTCTGTTTACTAGCCACGGGTGCACATAGGGTGCCAGCATGTCTTATAGAATGTGGGTAATACGCTCTGTTTACTAGCCACGGGTGCGCATAGGGTGCCAGCATGCCTTATAGAATGTGGTTAACTTGCTCCGTTTACTAACCACGGGTGTGCATAGGGTGCCAGCATGCCTTGTAGAATGTGGGTAGTACGCTCTGTTTACTAGCCACAGGTGCACATAGGGTGCCAGCATGCCTTATAGAATGTGGGTAACTAGATCTGTTTACTAGCCACGGGTGCACATAGGGTGCCAGCATGTCTTATAGAATGTGGGTAATACGCTCTGTTTACTAGCCACGGGTGCACATAGGGTGCCAGCATGTCTTATAGAATGTGGGTAATACGCTCTGTTTATTAGCCATGGGTCTGCATAGGGTGCCAGCATGCTTTATAGAATGTGGGTAACTTGCTCTGTTTACTAGCCATGGGTGCGCATAGGGTGCCAGCATGCCTTACAGAATGTGGGTAGCTTGCTCTGTTTACTAGCCACAGGTGCGCATAGGGTCCCAGCATGCCTTGTAGAATGTGGGTAACATGCTCTGTTTACTAGCCACGGGTGCGCATAGTGTGCCAGCATGCCTTATAGAATGTGGGTAATACGCTCTGTTTACTAGCCACGGGTGCGCATAGGGTGCGAGCATGCCTTATAGAATGTGGGTAATACGCTCTGTTTACTAGCCACGGGTGCGCATAGGGTGCCAGCATGCCTTATAGAATGTGGGTAACACGCTCTCTTTACTAGCCACGGGTGTGCATAGGGTGCCAGCATGCCTTATACAATCAGGGTAACACGCTCTTTTTACTAGCCATGGGTGCGCATAGGGTGCCAGCATGCCTTATAAAATGTGGGTAACTTGCTCTGTTTACTAGCCACGGGTGCACATAGGTTGCCACCATGACTTATGGAGTTTGGGTAACATGCTCTGTTTACTAGCCACGGACACACATAGGATACTCCCACCTCTTGAAGAGTAGAGTGTATTGTGCGCTGTTTACTAGCAACGGATACGCATAAGGTGCCAGCATGCCCTACAGAATGTGGGTAACCTGCTCTGTTTACTAGCCACGGGTGCGCATAGGGTGCCAGCATGCCTTACAGAATGTGGGTAACTTCCTCTGTTTACTAGTCACGGGTGCACATAGGGTGCCAGCATGTCTTATAGAATGTGGGTAATACGCTCTGTTTACTAGCCATGGGTGTTCATAGGGTGCCAGCATGCCTTATAGAATGTGGGTAATACACTCTGTTTACTAGCCACGGGTGCGCTTAGGGTGCCAGCGTGCTTTATAGAATTTGGGTAACTTGCTCTGTTTACTAGCCACAGGTGCGCATAAGGTGCCAGGATGCCTTATAGAATGTGGGTAATACGCTCTGTTTACTAGCCATGGGTGCGCATAGGGTGCCAGGATGCCTTATAGAATGTGGGTAATACGCTCTGTTTACTAGCCATGGGTGTGCATAGGGTGCCAGCATGCCTTATAGAATGTGGGTAATACACTCTGTTTACTAGCCACGGGTGCGCATAGGGTGCCAGCATGCCTTATAGAATGTGGGTAATACACTCTGTTTACTAGCCACGGGTGCGCTTAGGGTGCCAGCATGCTTTATAGAATATGGGTAGCTTGCTCTGTTTACTAGCCACACGTGCGCATAGGGTGCCAGCATGCCTTTTAGAATGTGGGTAACACGCTCTGTTTACTAGCCACAGATACGCATAGGGTGCCAGCATGCCTTTTAGACTGTGGGTAACACGCTCTGTTTACAAGCTGTGGATACACTTAGGGGCCAGCGCTGCTTGTAGAGGGGAGGTAACACTGTTTACAAGCTACAGATAGATACATAGGCTTGAATAGTGTGGGTAACACACTCTGTCTACAAGCTGTGGATACACATAGGGTGCCAGCATGCCTTATAGAATGTGGGTAACTTGCTGTGTTTGCTAGCCACGGGTGCGCATAGGGTGCCAGCATGCCTTATAGAATGTGGGTAACTTGCTGTGTTTGCTAGCCCCGGGTGCGCATAGGGTGCCAGCATGCCTTATAGAATGTGGGTAACTTGCTCTGTTTACTAGCCACGGACACGCATAGGATGATCTCACCTCTTGAAGACTAGAGTTTAACGTGTGCTATTTCAGCAACGGATATGCATAGGGTGCCAGCATGCCTTATAGAATGTGGTTAACTTGCTCTGTTTACTAGCCACGGGTGTGCATAGGGTGCCAGCATGCCTTATAGAATGTGGGTAATACGCTCTGTTTACTAGCCACGGGTGTGCATAGGGTGCCAGCAAGCCTTATAGAATGTGGTTAACTTGCTCTGTTTACTAGCCTCAGGTGTGCTTAGGGTGCCAGCATGCCTTATAGAATGTGGGTAACACGCTCTGTTTACTAGCCACAGGTGTGGATAGGGTGCCAGCATGCCTTATAGAATGTGGGTAACATGCTCTGTTTACTAGCCACGGGTGTGCATAGGGTGCCAGCATGCCTTATAGAATGTGGGTAACACGCACTCTTTACTAGCCACGGGTGTGCATAGGGTTCCAGCATGCCTTATAGAATGTGGGTAACTTGCTCTGTTTACTAGCCACAGGTGGGCATAGGGTGCCTGCATGCCTTATAGAATGTGGGTAACTTGCTCTGTTTACTAGCCACGGGTGCGCATAGGGTGCCTGCATGCCTTATAGAATGTGGGTAACTTGCTCTGTTTACTAGCCACGGACACGCATAGGATGCTCACACCACTTGAAGACTAGAGTGTAACGTGTGCTGTTTTAGCAACGGATACGCATCGGGTGCAGCATGCCTTCTAGAATGTGGGTAACACGCTCTCTTTACTAGCCACGGGTGTGCATAGGGTTCCAGCATGCCTTCTAGAATGTGGGTAACTTGCTCTGTTTACTAGCCACGGGTGCGCATAGGGTGCCAGCATGCCTTATAGAATGTGGGTAACACGCTCTGTTTACTAGCCACAGGTGTGGCTAGGGTGCCAGCATGCCTTATAGAATGTGGGTAACATGCTCTGTTTACTAGCCACGGGTGTGCATAGGGTGCCAGCATGCCTTATAGAATGTGGTTAACTTGCTCTGTTTACTAGCCTCAGGTGTGCATAGGGTGCCAGCATGCCTTATAGAATGTGGGTAACACGCTCTGTTTACTAGCCACAGGTGTGGATAGGGTGCCAGCATGCCTTATAGAATGTGGGTAACATGCTCTGTTTACTAGCCACGGGTGTGCATAGGGTGCCAGCATGCCTTATAGAATGTGGGTAACACGCACTCTTTACTAGCCACGGGTGTGCATAGGGTTCCAGCATGCCTTATAGAATGTGGGTAACTTGCTCTGTTTACTAGCCACAGGTGGGCATAGGGTGCCTGCATGCCTTATAGAATGTGGGTAACTTGCTCTGTTTACTAGCCACGGGTGCGCATAGGGTGCCTGCATGCCTTATAGAATGTGGTTAACTTGCTCTGTTTACTAGCCACGGACACGCATAGGATGCTCACACCACTTGAAGACTAGAGTGTAACGTGTGCTGTTTTAGCAACGGATACGCATCGGGTGCAGCATGCCTTCTAGAATGTGGGTAACACGCTCTCTTTACTAGCCACGGGTGTGCATAGGGTTCCAGCATGCCTTCTAGAATGTGGGTAACTTGCTCTGTTTACTAGCCACGGGTGCGCATAGGGTGCCAGCATGCCTTATAGAATGTAGTTAACTTGCTCTGTTTACTAGCCACGGGTGTGCATAGGGTGCCAGCATGCCTTATAGAATGTGGGTAGTACGCTCTGTTTACTAGCCACGGGTGCACATAGGGTGCCAGCATGTCTTATAGAATGTGGGTAATACGCTCTGTTTACTAGCCACGGGTGCGCATAGGGTGCCAGCATGCCTTATAGAATGTGGTTAACTTGCTCCGTTTACTAACCACGGGTGTGCATAGGGTGCCAGCATGCCTTGTAGAATGTGGGTAGTACGCTCTGTTTACTAGCCACAGGTGCACATAGGGTGCCAGCATGCCTTATAGAATGTGGGTAACTAGATCTGTTTACTAGCCACGGGTGCACATAGGGTGCCAGCATGTCTTAT
This sequence comes from Calotriton arnoldi, assembly GCA_963921515.1. Taxonomy (NCBI): domain Eukaryota; kingdom Metazoa; phylum Chordata; class Amphibia; order Caudata; family Salamandridae; genus Calotriton; species Calotriton arnoldi. The sequence continues at coordinate 1,443,344 of CAWUFW010002017.1, read as the reverse complement.
AGAATGTGGGTAATACGCTCTGTTTACTAGCCACGGTGCACATAGGGTGCCAGCATGTCTTATAGAATGTGGGTAATACGCTCTGTTTATTAGCCATGGGTCTGCATAGGGTGCCAGCATGCTTTATAGAATGTGGGTAACTTGCTCTGTTTACTAGCCATGGGTGCGCATAGGGTGCCAGCATGCCTTACAGAATGTGGGTAGCTTGCTCTGTTTACTAGCCACAGGTGCGCATAGGGTCCCAGCATGCCTTGTAGAATGTGGGTAACATGCTCTGTTTACTAGCCACGGGTGCGCATAGTGTGCCAGCATGCCTTATAGAATGTGGGTAATACGCTCTGTTTACTAGCCACGGGTGCGCATAGGGTGCGAGCATGCCTTATAGAATGTGGGTAATACGCTCTGTTTACTAGCCACGGGTGCGCATAGGGTGCCAGCATGCCTTATAGAATGTGGGTAACACGCTCTCTTTACTAGCCACGGGTGTGCATAGGGTGCCAGCATGCCTTATACAATCAGGGTAAGACGCTCTTTTTACTAGCCATGGGTGCGCATAGGGTGCCAGCATGCCTTATAAAATGTGGGTAACTTGCTCTGTTTACTAGCCACGGGTGCACATAGGTTGCCACCATGACTTATAGAGTTTGGGTAACATGCTCTGTTTACTAGCCACGGACACACATAGGATACTCCCACCTCTTGAAGAGTAGAGTGTATTGTGCGCTGTTTACTAGCAACGGATACGCATAAGGTGCCAGCATGCCCTACAGAATGTGGGTAACCTGCTCTGTTTACTAGCCACGGGTGCGCATAGGGTGCCAGCATGCCTTACAGAATGTGGGTAACTTCCTCTGTTTACTAGTCACGGGTGCACATAGGGTGCCAGCATGTCTTATAGAATGTGGGTAATACGCTCTGTTTACTAGCCATGGGTGTTCCTAGGGTGCCAGCATGCCTTATAGAATGTGGGTAATACACTCTGTTTACTAGCCACGGGTGCGCTTAGGGTGCCAGCGTGCTTTATAGAATTTGGGTAACTTGCTCTGTTTACTAGCCACAGGTGCGCATAAGGTGCCAGGATGCCTTATAGAATGTGGGTAATACGCTCTGTTTACTAGCCATGGGTGCGCATAGGGTGCCAGGATGCCTTATAGAATGTGGGTAATACGCTCTGTTTACTAGCCATGGGTGTGCATAGGGTGCCAGCATGCCTTATAGAATGTGGGTAATAGACTCTGTTTACTAGCCACGGGTGCGCATAGGGTGCCAGCATGCCTTATAGAATGTGGGTAATACACTCTGTTTACTAGCCACGGGTGCGCTTAGGGTGCCAGCATGCTTTATAGAATATGGGTAGCTTGCTCTGTTTACTAGCCACACGTGCGCATAGGGTGCCAGCATGCCTTTTAGAATGTGGGTAACACGCTCTGTTTACTAGCCACAGATACGCATAGGGTGCCAGCATGCCTTTTAGACTGTGGGTAACACGCTCTGTTTACAAGCTGTGGATACACTTAGGGTGCCACCATGACTTATGGAGTTTGGGTAACATGCTCTGTTTACTAGCCACGGACACGCATATGATACTCCCACCTCTTGAAGAGTAGTGTATCGTGCGCTGTTTACTAGCAACGGATACGCATAAGGTGCCAGCATGCCCTAGAGAATGTGGGTAACATGCTCTGTTTACTAGCCACGGGTGCGCATAGGGTGCCAGCATGCCTTACAGAATGTGGGTAACTTCCTCTGTTTACTAGCCACGGGTGCGCATAGGGTGCAAGCATGCTTTATAGAATGTGGGTAGCTTACTCGTTTACTAGCCACGGGTGCGCATAGGGTGCCAGCATGCCTTACAGAATGTGGGTAGCTTGCTCTGTTTACTAGCCACGGGTGTGCATAGGGTGCCAGCATGCCTTATAGAATGTGGGTAACATGCTCTGTTTACTAGCCACGGGTGCGCATAGGGTGCCAGCATGCCTTACAGAATGTGGGTAACTTGCTCTGTTTACTAGCCACGGGTGTGCATAGGGTGCCAGCATGCCTTATAGAATGTGGGTAATACGCTCTGTTAACTAGCCACGGGTGTGCATAGGGTGCCAGCATGCCTTATAGAATGTGGGTAACATGCTCTGTTTACTAGCCACGGGTGCGCATAGGGTGCCAGCATGCCTTATAGAATGTGGGTAATACGCTCTGTTTACTAGCCACGGGTGCGCATTGGGTGCCAGCATGCCTTATAGAATGTGGGTAATACGCTCTGTTTATTAGCCACGGGTGCGCATAGGGTGCGAGCATGCCTTATACAATGTGGGTAATACGCTCTGTTTACTAGCCACGGACACACATAGGATACTCCCACCTCTTGAAGAGTAGAGTGTATCGTGCACTGTTTACTAGCAACGGATAAGGTGCCAGCATGCCCTACAGAATGTGGGTAACATGCTCTGTTTACTAGCCACGGGTGCGCATAGGGTGCCAGCATGCCTTACAGAATGTGGGTAACTTCCTCTGTTTACTAGTCACGGGTGCGCATAGGGTGCAAGCATGCTTTATAGAATGTGGGTAACTTGCTCTGTTTACTAGCCACAGGTGCGCATAGGGTGCCAGCATGCCTTACAGAATGTGGGTAGCTTGCTCTGTTTACTAGCCACGTGTGCACATAGGGTCCCAGCATGCCTCATAGAATGTGGGTAACATGCTCTGTTTACTAGCCACGGGTGCGCATAGGGTGCCAGCATGTCTTACAGAATGTGGGTAACTTGCTCTGTTTACTAGCCACGGGTGCGCATAGGGTGCCAGCATGCCTTATAGAATGTGGGTAATACGCTCTGTTTACTAGCCACGGGTGCGCATAGGGTGCGAGCATGCCTTATAGAATGTGGGTAATACGCTCTGTTTACTAGCCACGGGTGCGCATAGGGTGCCAGCATGCCTTATAGAATGTGGGTAACACGCTCTGTTTACTAGCCACGGGTGCGCATAAGGTGCCAGCATGCCTTACAGAATGTGGGTAACTTGCTCTCTTTACTAAGCACGGGTGCGCATAGGGTGCCAGCATGCCTTATAGAATCAGGGTAACACGCTCTGTTTACTAGCCACGGGTGCGCATAGGGTGCCAGCATGCCTTATAGAATGTGGGTAATACGCTCTGTTTACTAGCCACGGGTGCGCATTGGGTGCCAGCATGCCTTATAGAATGTGGGTAATACGCTCTGTTTATTAGCCACGGGTGCGCATAGGGTGCGAGCATGCCTTATACAATGTGGGTAATACGCTCTGTTTACTAGCCACGGACACACATAGGATACTCCCACCTCTTGAAGAGTAGAGTGTATCGTGCACTGTTTACTAGCAACGGATAAGGTGCCAGCATGCCCTACAGAATGTGGGTAACATGCTCTGTTTACTAGCCACGGGTGCGCATAGGGTGCCAGCATGCCTTACAGAATGTGGGTAACTTCCTCTGTTTACTAGTCACGGGTGCGCATAGGTGCAAGCATGCTTTATAGAATGTGGGTAACTTGCTCTGTTTACTAGCCACAGGTGCGCATAGGGTGCCAGCATGCCTTACAGAATGTGGGTAGCTTGCTCTGTTTACTAGCCACGTGTGCACATAGGGTCCCAGCATGCCTCATAGAATGTGGGTAACATGCTCTGTTTACTAGCCACGGGTGCGCATAGGGTGCCAGCATGTCTTACAGAATGTGGGTAACTTGCTCTGTTTACTAGCCACGGGTGCGCATAGGGTGCCAGCATGCCTTATAGAATGTGGGTAATACGCTCTGTTTACTAGCCACGGGTGCGCATAGGGTGCGAGCATGCCTTATAGAATGTGGGTAATACGCTCTGTTTACTAGCCACGGGTGCGCATAGGGTGCCAGCATGCCTTATAGAATGTGGGTAACACGCTCTGTTTACTAGCCACGGGTGCGCATAAGGTGCCAGCATGCCTTACAGAATGTGGGTAACTTGCTCTCTTTACTAAGCACGGGTGCGCATAGGGTGCCAGCATGCCTTATAGAATCAGGGTAACACGCTCTGTTTACTAGCCACGGGTGCGCATAGGGTGCCAGCATGCCTAATAGAATGTGGGTAACTTGGTCTGTTTACTAGCCACGGGTGCGCATAGGGTGCCAGCATGCCTTATAGAATGTGGGTAATACGCTCTGTTTACTAGCCACGGGTGCGCATAGGGTGCCAGCATGCCTTATAGAATGTGGGTAATATGCTCTGTCTACTAGCCATGGGTGTGCATAGGGTGCCAGCATGCCTTATGGAATGTGGGTAATACACTCTGTTTACTAGCCACGGGTGTGCATAGGGTGCCAGCATGCTTTATAGAATGTGGGTAACTTGCTCTGTCTACTAGCCACAGGTGCTCATAGGGTGCCAGCATGCCTTATAGAATGTGGGTAATTTGCTCTGTTTACTAGCCACACGTGCGCATAGGGTGCCAGCATGCCTCATTGAATGCGCGTATTACACTCTGTTTACTAGGCACGGATACGCATAGGGTGCCAGCATGCCTTTTAGAATGTGGGTAATACGCTCTGTTTACTAGCCATAGATACGCATAGGGTGCCAGCATGCCTTATAGACTGTGGGTCGCACGCTCTGTTTACAAGCTTTGGATACACTTAGGGTGCCACCATGACTTATGGAGTTTGGGTAACATGCTCTGTTTACTAGCCACGGACACGCATAGGATACTCCCACCTCTTGAAGAGTAGAGTGTATTGTGCGCTGTTTACTAGCAACGGATACGCATAAGGTGCCAGCATGCCCTACAGAATGTGGGTAACATGCTCTGTTTACTAGCCACGGGTGGGCATAGGGTGCCAGCATGCTTTATAGAATGTGGGTAGCTTACTCGTTTACTAGCCACGGGTGCGCATAGGGTGCCAGCATGCCTTACAGAATGTGGGTAGCTTGCTCTGTTTACTAGCCACGGGTGTGCATAGTTTGCCAGCATGCCTTATAGAATGTGGGTAACATGCTCTGTTTACTAGCCACGGGTGCGCATAGGGTGCCAGCATGCCTTACAGAATGTGGGTAACTTGCTCTGTTTACTAGCCACGGGTGCGCATAGGGTGCCAGCATGCCTTATAGAATGTGGGTAACTTGCTCTGTTTACTAGCCACGGGTGCACATAGGGTGCCAGCATGCCTTATAGAATGTGGGTAATACGCTCTGTTAACTAGCCACGGGTGTGCATAGGGTGCCAGCATGCCTTTTAGAATGTGGGTAACATGCTCTGTTTACTAGCCACAGGTGCGCATAGGGTGCCAGCATGCCTTACAGAATTTGGGTAACTGCTCTGTTTACTAGCCACGGGTGCGCATAGGGTGCCAGCATGCATTATAGAATGTGGGTAATACGCTCTGTTTACTAGCCACGGGTGCGCATAGGGTGCCAGCATGCCTTATAGAATGTGGGTAATACGCTCTGTTTACTAGCCACGGGTGCGCATAGGGTGCCAGCATGCCTTATAGAATGTGGGTAATACGCTCTGTTTACTAGCCACGGATACGCATAGGGTGCCAGTATGCCTTATAGAATGTGGGTAAGACGCTCTGTTTACAAGCCATGGATACGCATAGGGTGCTCCCGCCTCTTGAAGAGTAGGGTGTAACATGCTGTGTTTACTAGCCACGGATACGCATAGAGTGCTTGCGCCTCTTGAAGAGTAGGGTGTAACATGCTCTGTTTACTAGCCACGGATACGCATTGGGTGTCTAGTTCATGAAATCGCCTTGTCCAACAATTCCCGAATCGGGGCTAGTTGATGAAACTCCTTTGCCAATGATCCCACAATGAAGGCGAGTAAATGAAGAAGCTTTGACCAAGTATTCCATAATCAAGGCTAGTTGGCTCAGCGGTCTTGGTTTGTGACTCTATAGAGGACAAAAGCAATTCTAATTGTAAGAATCTTCTTTCGGGTGCACCCTTGAGATGGAACTGCCCTTATGGAACCTCGAGAGGGGTTAGAGAAGGGGCTTCAAGGTGAGGGTCTGCAAATGGGATCCTTTTAAACCCTACTTTTGGAATTCATGAGTTAAATTATATTTTCTGGGGTCATAGAGTATTACCCATTCAGAATGAACATGGCTATCACATGTATCCATGCTTTCTTTATAGCTGGAAATGACTGTTTAAAAAACTGATACATTTTCCAGGTGATGACTCCTCTCTTCTGTTCAGGCAGTATTGGAGTTCCTTCTTATGGCAGCTCGCGGCTGATCTGAACCACCTCTGGGGCAGAGTGGGTGGAGCTTGTCAAGATATTCCCTTTTCTCTGTTTGTCTCCAGTGCATCTATTTGTCATTAGGTGTAGGGCTCACCTGGTGGACTGCCTGGGTATGTGGTCCACCCCTCTGATATCTTTTGTCAAACCATTTTACCATTGGAGAGGCCGCCAGGCTGACCATGCGGTCATCCCTTACTGACAATATCGAATATTGTAAACATAGATGATGCTATGGCCTCCTGAGAACACTTAGCATGGTCAGTCCGTGGCGGCAGCTTGACTTACAAAAACACTTATAAAGTGCACTCTGAGCGGTTACCTGTCTCCACTGTGTCATTGTGACCTATTGTGCAGCCGGGTACCTCGATGGTGCACTCTGCATGCCTTACTTTGCAATCCACTCTAACGTCTTTGTACAACTACTGAATGTTTATTTGCTGTATTAGAACAATTTGGGGAGAAGCCATGTAACATCCGGTATAGTCCTCATGTAACATCCGCTATAGTCCTTGTGTAACATCCCGTATAGTCCTTGTGTAACACCCCGTATAGTCCTTGTGTAACACCCCGTATAGTCCTTGTGTAACATCCGGTGTAGTCCTTGTGTAACATCCGGTGTAGTCCTTGTGTAACATCCGGTGTAGTGCTCGTGTAACATCCGGTGTAGTGCTCGTGTAACATCCGGTGTAGTCCTAGTGTAACATCCGGTGTAGTCCTTAGTCCTCGTGTAACATCCGGTATAGTCCTCGTGTAACATCCGGTATAGTCCTCGTGTAACATCCGGTATAGTCCTCGTGTAACATCGGTGTAATCCTCGTGTAACATCCGGTATAGTCCTCGTGTAACATCCGGTATAGTCCTCGTGTAACATCCAGTATAGTCCTCGTGTAACATCCGGTGTAGTCCTCGTGTAACATCCGGTATAGTCCTCGTGTAACATCCGGTATAGTCCTCGTGTAACATCCGGTATAGTCCTCGTGTAACATCCGGTATAGTCCTCGTGTAACACCCCGTATAGTCCTCGTGTAACATCCGGTATAGTCCTCGTGTAACATCCGGTATAGTCCTCGTGTAACACCCGGTATAGTCCTCAGCAGGACCCTGTCCACAGGTTTTAGGCCCAAGCCACGTGATTTTATCAGTGAATTGCCCTTTGCGCGATTGCTCATCCTACTGAATGGAAACTTGCTTTATTACGGAATGGCACTTTGTTACTGAATTATTCTTTGCACTGTTGACTATCCAACTGAATGGTTATTTCTTCTGTTACGGAATGGCACTTTTCTCTGCACCTGAGGGGCTCTTTGCTCTATTATAAACCCTTATTTGCTGTGTCTATGGAATTGATCTTTGCTACACTATCAATATTTTGTCATGTATTGTTCTTTTACTGAATAGTTCTCGGTTTCTACTACATTGTTACTTGCTTGATTGCTAATGATAGTGAATGCTTTTTCCTGAATGCCTCTTTGAATTATCAGTGAAAGGCTGTTTGCTCTATAAGACACAGACTGTCCTAAAAACCAAAAAACTATGATGAGGCCAGACCACTGTCACCAGTTTGTGACACACGATAATCAAATGTGTTATCCTGATGACAGTAGTAGGAGATTTCGTAGGGCTTCTGAGGCAACTTCGGAAATTGGTACCCCTTTTATCCTTCTCAACTATGCGAACTTTGGTGACGGCGCTGATTGTGTCGCGACTGGACTATGGCAATGCGCTATATATTGAGCTACCGGACATGTTATTAGGGAATCTTCAGGTAATTATGAACGATGCGGGAACACTCATTTTTAAGCTCCCAAGGCGATCACATGCCACACCGTTATTGCAACAACTGCACTGGCTTCCAATTAAGCAGTGGACTAGGTTTAAGGGCCTGTGTATTGCACATAAGGCCCTGTATGGGGCGCCACCCGATCACACCAAGGACCATCTAAAGAGATATGTGTCGAGACGATGCGTCGAGTCATCCGGGGCAAGTCTGTTGTCCTGTCCACGGTTTGCAAAAGCTACCATGGGGGGGACGAGCCTTTTCAGTACTGATTCCCCAGCTGTGGAACAAGTTGCCGGAGAATGCGCGAGGGGACGCCACGCTCCTTCCATTTAGGAAAAAATTGAAAACTTTTTTATTCACACAGGCTTTTAGAAAAGATCGGTTCTAGCGAAGTGGTACTGTGCAGATAACATCTGCGGTTGTTTGTAATTTTCTCACTAGCGCTAAGAGACCATTGGTGATTATGCACTATACAAATGACATCTAACATAACTTAACAGACAGACTTGAACCAAAACCCCATATCATTTTATGTCCTCTAGTGCCGGGGATATAGTTTATAAATTGTTGCCCCCATCCCCTCCCAGTTAAAATGCCCTACAAACCATGAAGTCATTGAATATAACGGCCTCCTAGTCTTGCCAACTTACAAGAACTAAACAAGAAAATATCCCGAAATCATACAGCAACGTGCCAAAAGTAAACACTGGAAGTCTGAGGGCCCAAGTGAAAAATCCATATTATATAGTACGAGACAAAGCTTCTGAATTCAAGTTGGACGAACCTTACTATTTGCTAAGGTATAAAACTCTGGTCTTGCTGCAAAGAAATATTGATCGAGGCGTGCTCGCACTATGTGAGTGTCGCAGTTGACAAGGGCCTGTACTGCAAGATGGCGACCAAGGAGTCCCTGTGTCAGCACCAGTTGTGGGAAAGATAATCTCTCAGCTCGATAAAGAGAAGCCATGATTTAGCAAAACGAGCTTCAAATATTTTATGCAGGGCTTAATTTGTAAAAAAAAAAAAAAAAGTGCCTGAACTCTGGTCAGGAGGCCACTGCAGCTTACACCACACATTACCCCTGCTATGCTACCAGTGATAGTAACAACACAACTACTAACCATCACGCTCATACAAGTGTGGCAAATTGGACTAGTTCAGGCCCCCAAAGCTATAACAATGGCTTTGGCAGCAGGTAATAGTCGTTTTTAATGTAGATTGAATTAATAATTAACTGTTGTTGTGGTCATCTCTAAATTAACCAGACACTGCCACCTTGTGGCAGACTGTCACAAGCGCCGGTGTTGGCAATTAAGTGCCAGTACCGAGCACCGGAAACCACCGGCTCAATTTAAGCACTGATTTTATGTTAGAAGCATTAGCATGACTAATTTGTGCTATCAAGCCAGACCATAACAAGAGTGCCAGGTTGTTAGAAGGGCTCTCTAGAAGGTCTTCAAACTGGAGGGTGTGCCCCCCTGGGGGTATGTGGTGGCATTGCCAGGGGGCGCAATGCCTCAGTAAGTACTTGTGAATAAAGATGGCTTGGAAGCGCAACTTTGTTTATTTTTTGCGTTTCCAGGCTGTCTTCATTTACATGACAGTTGAAGTGTATAACAAGTAATGAAGATGTGATCCTGAGCCCCAGGGTGGCGGGGTCAACGGCTTGGCTAAAAACATCAAAATATTCTATAAGTATTTTGTTGTATTTACACGATCATAGCAACTACATTTAAAATAATGCGCACACCTAAAAGTGTAAAATGAGGTGTAAAATGCATGCACATTAAACTAATTGATGGAAATGCACTTGTTCACATTATGAAACTTGGTTAATGTGATCATTGCAGATGTCTGTATGTGAGACCAGAGAATCACAGAACAGAATCCTGATTGGTGCCATGCATAATAGTGACTTGTGTATTCAAATTGGTTATAAGGTCCCAGCATGTAACAGAAAGCAATGTGAATATATAAGGCATTATTCAAAAATTCTATTAAACACGGTATAAAAACAAGCTGCCACACAATGATTTCGTGTATGTAATCAGGGCTACTGGAATTATGCGCTAGGGAAGCTCCAAATTATGTGGCAGGGTTTACTAAATTATGCGTCAAGAAAAGCCAAATTATGAGGTATAATGCAGCACATTTTTTGCTAGAATTACTTAATTATTTGAACATTTTTCCACATGGTAGTACTGTCTGGAAAAAGATTTCACCTCATTAGTACCAAGTTAACAGCCAAATTCAGAAATAAGCAAATGAAAGATGATCCGTTACCCTTTGCGAAGGGCTTCCACTGCGTGCAAACACGTCACCACGTTTTTAGTAACTTTTGATCCTTTTGAGCTAGAAACAAAATAGGTTTTGTTAAAATCTGCATATTATACTGCAGGTGGTGGATTATGTGGCAAATCCATAATTATGCGAAAAATGCTGCGGAATCGCATAATTTCAGTGGCCCTGTATGAGATTCAAGATGTGCTTTCAAAGAATATATATTAGTGCTAGCTGACTGTACCTAGTGCAGGCATTTTTTTTACAAGTCCTTTAAAAGGGAAACTTTCCAAAACTCAGCATCCTTACATTATCTCTAAAAAATAATTAATTTTTGCCATCATGATGCTTCAAGTGACTCCATAAATTGAACCCCTGCTTTAACTCTCACGCAGAGGTACCTGCAGGTCCCCATTAACAAATCTGGGATGGTTGTTTTTAACAAGAGGTATGGGCACAGTTTTTCTTAAATTAAAAACACATGGGCACCTTAGTCCTCAGGCACCCTGCCAACCTTGATCTCTGTTTACATGCAGATGTGCTTTCAGCTGAGTTGAGAGGGTAGAAGGGAGGAGGCCAAAAGGGTCATATTCAGAGGCCTGATCGTCCGGACCCCTGGGGCTTCTGGGTAATGGCCAGGAGACAGAGGAAAGGACTGAAATCCATGGATAGTGTCAAAGAGATGGCCCAGAGGAAGCGGCGCTATGGGGAATGTAATTTTTTCTTTTATAAATGAAACAGCTTCCCGCCTTTCTCAGAGAGATGCCCTGAAGAAAGTGTTGAGAAATGCGGGCTCGTTTGTTTTTAAAGTGCCATTACTACCATTAGTGCAGCAGGCGCATAGGTACTGGGACAATGGTGTGAGGGGCCACTGCACCCCAATAATGGTTGTGGTACTAGTACAAAGGGGTGGGAAGCCATTTTTCTTGTTAGCATTGGGGCCCAGATTACCAGCAACCGGGAGTGGGGAGAAGTGGATATTTTCCCCCTTTTTTCGAAGGGGCAGACAGTCTGCTTTGGGTCTCTGGCCTACAAAATATGGCCAGTGGAACGGGCAGAGGAGTAGGCATCGTTGGTGCTGCAGGTGTAGAGGCACCAGGACCCAGGGGTGTGAGGACGACTAAACCCCTATCATGGCTGCTTTACTCATTCCTTTCTTGCACTAGGGCTCAGAGCACCCTTGCTGTGCCAGTGTTGGTTTCGGCATCGGACAATGGCCCAAAAGAGGGGATAATTGAAGAAGAGGAGACACCTTAGCATTAGGCTTCAGGGAGATGGCAGAAAGGAGGACGGGAGGAGGACTTCAACAAGGAGCTGAGAAGACTTCCCGCTTCGCAAGGCAGTAGGTCTCATTAATGAAGCAAGCGAAGTGGCACTGGGGCCCAGGAGTGTGAAGGGCCCACTGCATCACACTGAAGACTGCCTTATCCTTTACAATAAGACATGAGGAGAGCATTAGGGATGAGATGGGCACATGTGGGCACTCATTTTTTTCTGAAAGGGGCAGACAATCTGTTTGAAGAACGGAGTCATGGCCAGATGTGGTGGGGAAGGGGGGAAAGAGGCAGAGGGGACAGCCTACTATTCAGGGCCGCAGCTGTCATTACTGCAGGAGTCACAGTTGCATTGGGACCCAAGAGCACGAGGACCTCAATTAATGGGATCAGTGTTTTTTGTCTTGTTCAGTTTCATGTGTTTGCTCTTTTATACGTCTCACATTTAGTGTGGAGTATGAGCTACTGAAAAAGTGCTCTGATATTATCTCATAAGACCCACTCTCTGAGCGCAGCCCTAACTCGCCCAATTACCCAAGACTTTCCATAAAGTTTTGGAGGGGGGCCCGACTTCAAAATATTTTGGTTAAGGGGCTCAGAGCAAAAAAGTTTGAAGACCTCTGCTCTATTGTTATGGTCTGGCTTGACAGCCCAGCTGTCGCCAGATAATTATGTGAGAATCACCAGGGGAGGGGCTTTGGCTCCGCCCACATGTTGGGAGCTAGGAGTACATGTGTGTGCTTCCACAAAAAAGTGCTTGCCCTTCACAAAAGCTGTAAACATTTTGTTTATTTATCTATACCAGTCAATCTCTCTATATAACCTGCCACTTTATATACCTCTCTGACTGTCTAACTGAATGTCTATCTTTCTAACTCTTTGTTGATGTCTTTCTGTCTAGTTGTATGCAGTGCTTAATTTGTGTAGGTGTTTGCTGGTGCTTTGCACCAGCACAGGCACTTATTTCTAAGCACAAGCACTTAAGTATAACAGTTTACCACATGGTGGCGCTGTCTGTCTTTTATAAGCCCAGCAGAGTGTTTCACAGCTCCATATACTTTAAAAACCAAATTGAAACTTGTGCATCTTTACTGCTTGAGGTGGCCTGGAATAGTGAAAATATCATCCTTGTATTAGTGTGATGGTTAGTGGTAGCGCAGGCGCTAACATTTGGCAGCCTAGCAGAGGCAGTCCGTGGTGTGAGCCAGATGGCCTCCTGAAAAATAACTTTGCCCCTGGGACTTACGTTTTCACAAATTAACCGCTGGTTGTATGGACTGATTCGATCTGTTTGCCTTCACCCCTGTCTATCTCTGCGACTGTTTATCCTAAGAGTTTCAAAATACCCTAATCTAAAAAAAAAAAAAGATCTTTAAATAGACTTTTGACATATTTGTTTTTGTTAGCCCTCGGGGTAGTGCCACCAGAATGAAGCATTTAATTACCCTTTAAAAACTCATTCAGACATTCATTATCATGCGTCATATAGCCCCTATTACCCCCTAAGGGCTGGCCCTGCTCCATCTCTTCCGCCGGATCAGCCCCAGTGGAACATCAGATGGATTTGTAATGTGTCCGGCAGTTAATCCCAAATTAACCCGGAGTTTTATGATATAGTCGTATTTGTGATGCGCATGTGAATGCACCACATGGTGCCTAGGCCTCATATGTGCACAGCATGTCACCATTATCTCAATAATGCCATACTTGAAGTGTGCACTCATTGGCTAGTCCCTGAGGTGCCACTTGACCTCTAGAGAAGCTTAGATAACAAGGGCACCGCAAATAGAGACACTTGGGCAATTCAACATCGTGACGTGTGCAATCCTCGACATTTCATTGGCGTGACTCTGTTTTTCACTATTAACTGTGATCTGACACCATTAGGATCCCAGTACCTCCATTGTACATATCAGCACGTGGGCTGGAATTGATCAGCCCCATCATGGCCTTTCAGCAGACCCCAGCTGGGATACCGACTCACAGCAAGGGGTGGGTGGAACTCCCAGAGTTTCGCTGAGGGAAATTCTGCGGCGTTAAATGAAAACTATGTAAGATTGCACTGAGTTCCTCAAATGGGCGGAATTAGGCGTGTTACTCTTGTTCGTGCTGATTTTTGGCGCCAGGAGCTCGTTCTGCAATGAAAAATCAGCGCGAACGGCACTATGCAGCCCGCTAGAGGGCGCTGCTTCTCAAGTTGATTTTGCTTCCACTCAAGGAGAGTTTCTACTCGAGCGGCAGCTTTCTGACCGCGTACAGTAGCGACCACCTGCGGTGGGAAATTCTCACTGGTGCCCTCTTAGCAACAGAAAATAGCGCAAGAGGATGCTACATTTCGCTCGCGCTCTGTTGGTGACCTGCACACAATCAAAAACTCAGCCACACAGCAGTTTGCGGAAATTGGCCAAAACTCCATGTTGCCAAAACTCTGTCAACTCCGCCGGCGAAGCTGAATTTATCGCCCAACCCATTTTCACAGCACAGGTTTGAAAGAAACCTGGCTCAGTGTTTCATTTACCAACTTTAAGTGCGGGAGGCTAGATTCCTCTTCCGCCTGAATCAAAACACTGTGATCCTCTGCAAATGCTATTATTTCTTTGTGCACCAAATCCCTTGTGTACCCAAAACTGAGAAGCCTTTTAAAAGAGGCATCTATATTAAACTCAGTGTAAAAAATATTGACATTTCTATTTAGTCAGCAAGTAAAACCCAATATTCAATATTGTCTTTTCTCATAAGGCAAAAAGTCCACTAATATTTAATAACATTTCCAACATGATTGGTACGATTGAATACATTTTGGGACTTTTCCCAAGTGGGTGCAGGAGTGTTTTAGCTCTTTCCTTGCAAGCACCATTCAGTGTAAAATAACAATAACAGTTACCTCTGGGTAACTAAGGCTCCAGGCAGCTCTTAGTTAAGCAAGTATGCATATGTCTCCTTTTACATGCAAAAATCTTTGACATTATTCTGATCACATAACAGATTAAATACAATGGTGGCAGACAAACGTAAAAACTGCGATTAGCAAAGAGATATTGTATTGTAGTTACATTTGTACAGCGCTTCATACCCCTAACGATACACCAAAGGCTTGTTGTGGATGGTAGCATGCTACTCTGTGGGTTGTGCGTGGTCAGAAGAGTGTAGATCCATAGTCTGGTCAGTTCTTTTATTGGGCAGGTGCTGTCAGGTACTGAGTACCTGCACTTCTTTAATTTGAAGTGGAGAGTACCAGCACTTCTCAGCAGTGGTGGCTGCTTGGTAATGGTGGTGGGGGGTTATAAAAAAAAGAAAGAAAAGAAGACTTACCTGACGAATGCCGGCCGCCGCCTCTCTCCTGTCCTCCCTCTGTTCCTGGCCCCTGGCAGCACCCAGGCTCACAGACTCCCCTAGCCAATCACGACACTGCTGCTACCAGCATGACAGCAGCGTTGTATTTGGTCTGAGCACTGTGGTTGGGCGCTCAGACAGGGACTGGGAGCCTTTGCATGTTCTCCACCCAGGCTGTGCAATACAGCCAGATGGAGAACATTCTAAGACGGCCGGTTGAACTGTCATGCGCACTTAAGTGCACCAACCATTCCTCCCCCTGCTGACTGTGACAACAGCCCAACCCCGCCCGCCCAACCCGTAAAACTGCCTCAGTACGGAAAAATAAGATGATAATAACTTTGTGTTATCGTCATTTTATTTTTATTTTTGCACTGCTGAAAGAACAGTGTACAAATACACATAATTGGTAATAGAGAAACCAGTACAATCAGTAGTGTAAGATGCACCAAAAGGAAGGCATCGCGTTGCTGAAGTAATGCAGAGTAACAGTGAGCTCGCTCCACAGCTGTTTGGTTAATGGTAAAATGTATTTCAAGGTGTATTAGACATAGCCACAGGCTTGATTTGCTTGTCTTTTATTACACAGTGACGGTCACCACTGTGTAGTTATGGTCTAGCAACATTTTCCATTGAAAAGCCATTTTTAGGTTCGAAGCCTACTAGACTGCGCAGCTGTCTGGTTTGCTAAAGACATCTTGGGGACATTCAGAAAGCTGACCTAGGAGTGCATTCCGCCCCTTGCTTACCATTGGCTTTGTGGGTTGTAACTCACATTTTCTGGCTTTCTATTTGCTGGCTTTGTTTGTTTTAGGCTGTCCAGGGTCAGTTTGTCCCTCCCAAGAAGCACAGCGTTTTCACACCATCTGCCCTTTTATTCTTATGCCAGTGCTCCTTTGTGTAAACAGGCCTGTGAATCTTGTTCTTATCTTGTCACATTTGTGTGCATTCAAAGACCGAGGTAAACACTGAGGTCAAATGCCAGGCTGTCTTCAGAGG
Organism: Calotriton arnoldi; assembly: GCA_963921515.1. Taxonomy (NCBI): domain Eukaryota; kingdom Metazoa; phylum Chordata; class Amphibia; order Caudata; family Salamandridae; genus Calotriton; species Calotriton arnoldi. The sequence continues at coordinate 1,427,431 of CAWUFW010002017.1, read as the reverse complement.
GAGCTTGGTGTACCCTTTGCTTTTCTTTTCTGACTTCAAAGTGAGAGGATTTATGTGACAATCTTGCTAGATACTGGGGGGTAGGTAAGGTTTTTTTTCCTAGCACACAACAATATTTAAATGAACCGTGCAAGTATTTCAGAATATATAAGAATTAGGAACACAAATGAAGCACATTTGTTTGTGGTGATTCTGAAGTGTGTTGAAAACAAATACTTGAATATGATCAAAACAAATGATTACACTAGGTGATGCCATTTCCAAACATTATCGTGTGTGCGCTTTATAGTTTTATGAGTAAAACTGTATGTCTGTGCAATTGTAATGGTCATTTGAATTAAAAATGTGTTGTCTGTGATGGCAGTGTGCTTCCACACTATGCATACTCCACTGTACGCCACTGCACTCTACTCTGCACCACTCCACTTTACACCAGTCCACCCCACTGCACTCTACTCCACTCTGCACAACTTCACTCTACCCCTCCTTACTCTATTCTGTACCACTCTACTCTATACCAATGCACTCTACTCTACACTACTGCACTCTTCGCCACTGCACTCTACACCATTCCAGTTTAGGCCACTCCAATCTACTCTGCACAACTCCACTCTACGCCACTCTGCAACACTGCACTCTATGCCAATACACTGCACCGATGCACTTTACTCTGTAACACTCAACTCTACACCCCTGCACTCTACGCCAATCCACTGTAATCCACTCTAATCTACTCTGGGCCACTGCACTCTATGCCACTGCCCTCTACACCACTCTACTCTACATCATTACACTCTACGCCACTCTACTCCATGCCACTGCACTCTACCCTGCATCGCTCCACTCTACATCACTTCACTCTACTCTGCAAACAATCTACTCTATGCCACTCTACTCTGGGCCACTCCACTGTACACCACTCTACTCTAAACCACTGCACTCTACACACTGCAGTCTACACCACTACACTGTATGCACCTCCACTCTACGCCCCTCCACTCTGTGCCACTGCACTCCACACTACGCCACTCCACTCTATTCCACTCCACGCCACTCCACTCTACGAGGGTCCATCTGAGACTCCACTCCACTCTACTATGCACCACTCTACGCCACTGCACTCTACGCCACTGCACTCTACGCCACTGCACTCTGCGCCACTCTACTCTGCACCACTCCACTCTGCACCACTCCACTCTGCACCACTCCACTCTGCACCACTCCACTTTGCAACACTGCACTCTACTATGCAACACTCTAATATATGCCACTGGATTGAACGCTGCTGAATTCTATGCTGCTACACTCTACCCCACTGCACTATATGCCACTATACTCTGCAACACTCTACACCAGTCCACTCTACTCTATGCCACTCCACACTACGCCACGTCACTCTACTCTACACCAGTCCACTCTGTCACTCTACTCTACGAGACTCCACTCGTCTATGCACCACTCTACGCCACTCAACTCTGCGCCACTCTACTCTGCACCACACCACTCTGCACGACTGCACTCTACGCCACTGCACTCTACCATGTAACACTCTAATATATGCCACTGCATTCTTCGACACTGCATTGTACGCCACTGAGTTCTATGCCGCTGCTCTATACACCACTGAACTCTACACCACTATAATCTGCAACACTCTACGCCAATGCAGTCCACACCAGTCCACTCTACTCTATGCTACTTGACTGTACGCCACTCTACACGCCACTACTCTTTGCCACTCCAATACACAACAATCTCTGCTACTCACTCTACAACACTCTACTCCACGCTTTGCCATTCCACTCTATGACACTCCACGCCACTCTCCTCTATGCCACTAACTTTTAGCCATGCTGACCAGCAGCCACGCTGGTGTACCACATGGCTATACCACATTGGCAAAGCCAATAGCTCTTGCATAGGCAAGACCTATTGGCTTTGTCAATGCTTGTTAGTTCGAGTGTACCAGATAGCACAAGCTATTTGGTTGCGATTCTTGCATAAGACTGTTGTGGGCTTACCAAGAACTTGCAGAGGCTTAGAGCCCCCCCCATTGCTTACCAATTGTTGGCTTTATTGCCACTCTCACTTCTTTACTTCTTATTTGATGGTTTTCCTTGTTCATCTTCTGTTTGTCCCTCCCCTGTAGCATATTCTCTTTACTATCCTTTTGCCTGGCTGACTTGTATCCTTCCACTGCTCACTTTTAGGGAACTACTTTTTTTTGTTGGTTAAGCACTCTATCAAAATGCTTGTGTTCTCCAACTCTCTCCCACTTGTGTGTCTCTCCACTCCCCCCCAAACATACCCACCGCACTCTCTCTCTCTCATGGCTGCTCACTCTCTCTCCCATGCACTTCTCCACCCTGCATCCTCCCCCGCACTCTGCGTTGCTGTCTCTCTCTCTTTCATGTGCTTCTCCTCCCACATCATGTTGCTTTCTCCCTCATGTGCTTCTCCCAACGTACCCCTATGTTGTTCTCTTCCCCGTGCCCCCGAACACTCCCCGTTGCTTTCCCACAACTTGTTTCCACTAGTATAGGGCTCACGTTGAACTGCGTCGCCTCCAGGTGTCTAAGTGTGTTTAGGTTGTGGGTGGGTGTTTATGACTGTGCACAATTGAAAGCTCTGAAGATGAGGCAGAAGGCAGTGAGAATGTTGCACAGTGCCTGTGCAGCCTACAAGCACATACAATTCTTGGCCTCTCTGCAGAGCACACAGTGATGGTCGCATATATGTAAATTTCGGAAAGTGTGAGATGGGCAGATGGAGGATTTCAGATAGATGCGAGGAGAAAAAGGGTGCAAGTGTCTCACAGAGTGTGAGACTGCAGAAGTAAATGATGAGAAGGGGGGGAACAGGAGTGTCTGAGACACTCCAAAGACCTCTACCCCTTCCACAGACCATAGTAGTGTTTAATTCACAGTAATATATTTTCAGAATTGTAATATTGTCAATTCTAATTGTTCACAACAAAATTGTTGTTCATTTATTTGATACCATTAACAAGCACTGGCAAAGCCAATAGATCTGGCTGGTTTAAGGTTAATAAGTCGGTTGTTCTATGGCATGTCTTGATGCAGTAACAGAAAATTAGCAGAAGCGCAGCCAGATACTGGTCAGGCGCCACACTGTTATGTGCAGGATTATAGATTAAATGTTTAAACCATGCCCTTAAGTACATAGGCCACGCTTGTTTGAAGGGATTCCGAGTTACGGTTATTTGGCCACTCTGCTTTTAGAGAACCCCCCTATGTTTCTGTTCCCCCTTAAAGCACTATTTGTACCTACAAATAGAAAACCGTGGCCCCTTATATTCAGCCATGGCTTCCACTGGGCCCTTTGCCAGTGTACACCTCTCCACTCTACTCTGCACCGCTCCATGCTACTGCACTCTACTCTACACCACTCCACTTTACACCACTCCACGGCAGAAGCACTTCTGGCGGCCACGCGGGGACAGTTCAGGCATCTATGGGTCTTTTTAGCTCTACCGTAGCCTGCCCCAGCCAGGCTAGTGACCCGTCCACTGGAGGGGGCCAGGGATCCATTCTTTTGTTCCCTGCTCGCGGTACAGCTCCCTGGAGCTGCCAGTGTCGTGACACCCTGTCACGGGCCTCCCAGGCGGCCATATTGATTGAGGCAAACCATCTGCGCGCCTCTCTTAACATTAGTTTTAATTAAAGCGCCGCCATTCCCTCTCCGCGCTGTGGAGCGCCTGCCGCCCCTGACAATCTTCTTGGATGAAGACACAAGTTGTTGAGGGAGACCTGGACCAGATCACACTCTCCATCGGTTGCCATGGAGACCATCCTCAGTATTGACTAGGCACTGATGTTGCTATGGAAGCAAAAGATGCCTACGGGGCTGTTATTAATTAGGTAGATAGTGAGATGCTGCCTCTCCCCACTCTCTTGTCATCGCCCCTTACCGTCTTTATCTTTTAACAGATCTCTCCCGCTCTTTTTAACATGTCCACATGTTTTCAGATTCTGTCATCACTCATTGTTCACTCTATTCGTCTTTCCTTTTATACATTGATGTGTTTTCTTTTTCTTGTTCCGCCTTTCACTCTAGCCTCCTTTTATCCTCTCACCCGGGACCGTCATTCTTGAGTCTGACTCATTCCTCCCTGCCCGCAGTTCTCCTTTCAACAACTCCACACCCTTTTCCCTTGCAGCCCTCTCTCCCTCAAATCCACCTCACAATGCCAGGCTACAGAGTAGGTTTTTTTTCTGAATTAAACAGTTTGAATGTTCGGAGCTGAATTGAAGACAGTGGTGTGGGGCGGGGCAGTAATGCTTGACGCAGGCCATCTGCACCATCAATCGTTGTTTTATCTATCTGTTTCTTCCTAGTATAGAACATTCTACCCTCAGAATGTTCTAGTAGCATCGTGTCCCATCTGTATTGGACTAATTGAGACTTTAAATGTACTATACTTCATTATAGGCCTAATGGAACGGGCCTTTAGCGACCACCGTAGTCCTCGGCAGTGGACTATAATGCTACAGTGTTGCTCCTTCCGCCCTTCTAAGGAGGACTTCTAAAATTTTAACTAGGAAGCAAGCAACAACAGGAAACTGAGATACTGCACCCACGCACATGCAATGAGCAAGCTGAAATCAACTTAAGGTAAAAGCTTGAAGCATATATCGAGTTTTGAAGTGGCGGAAATTGGAGGCACATCTGACGTCAAAAACCGAAGGAGTGTTCGTAAAGCAATTTGTGAACCGATGACTCAATTTCCATCATTATAAAATTGGCTAGGACTTCGAATGAATTGATGTTGTAATACAAAGAGAACCTCTCCATAGCCTTGAGCTGAGGCCAGGTGTCTGAGATACCCAGGTCTAGACCCTTGAATGAATTTTGTAAAGGTGTATTAGCTTGTCCCACAGATGGAGGCCTGTGTCGCATGCCAACATTTTCAGACCGATTTGTCACGTTGTGTTTGGAGATGCAGAATGTGGCTGGGTGTCGGTGTCGCGAGCAGCCATATTCTGACTAACCGGAGCTTCGTTGCCATTTCCAGACAAAACCCTAGTTATGAAGCGCGCCCATATTCGAAGGTCCAAGGACAGGAGGAGTCTCTGTCCTCCAAACGCTCAAAGATGGTAATGTTTTGGTGAGACCATAACTACAGCCAGAGAACCCACATTTAGACCAAGATTAAAGAGCACCACTAGGTTGCACACCAGGCCCCTGCATTGAACTCCAAATTTAAGATCCTGCAGAGGTTCCATACCTGCCTTGTTGGTCTACCCCTCCAGCAACAAGGGAACTAGCCGAATGGTAGGGCGAGCTAAATTCCCCCAGCCTCCCCCACCCATCCTTGAGAATTAGCCTTCCGACTTAACTACAGTGTGTGATCCAGAATGGCTTGATGTCCTCTGTCAATGGGAAGCATGAGGCTGTCAGCCATCAGGGAAAATTTAGTTCCACTGTCAGATGGAAAACTAGATGCATGCTTCCACCTGTATGTGGCCACAGCTGTCAATTTATTCTGTACTAAGAGAGTTTCGAAATGTTTTGATAATTGGAAATGTTGTGGCTTGCATTGTTCACCTGTGAATATCTGTCTATCACGGAAAATGTCCGGCCAGAGTAAGATTCTGACTCGGCGCTTCTCCGCAGAGAGGTTTTCAGGGGTTAACAAGTGGATATCATCTTCACGAGTAGTGTCTTTGAGAATGATAAGGGTGTCACTAAGGTCTGTGTTTGAGAGAGTCTTGAATGTAGTCCATTTTGTAATGTGATGTGTGGGATGATGGGTCATTGGTAAAAGCTGACATGTTTCTGCTGATGTGGCTCCTCATCATCTCTACTTTGGTTGCGATGAAGTATTTACTTATGTTGCACTTATCAACTGAGTACGGTGTACGTGAGTCTAGCGTGGGTGAATGCACTTGCTGCCATCTTTGAAGCAGGCTTTGCTTTTGTAGAACGTTTTCATAATGTATAATGTGTAGCAGGCAATTTTGGTTTTGATGAGTTTTTGCTCTTTGGAGGAACTCAACAGTTGCTTGGCTGCCACGATTTGCCCTTGAGTGGTGTATGGTGAATGATGAAGTCGATTGCATACCAATCTGTCTCGTTCAGTGTCATACCCGAGTCAAACACAGGGTTTGCGATAGAAACCCAGGATGTTTCCTTTGCAAGGGGTTAGTTTGGTGATATTTTGCTTGAGGTAGCGCTTGTGAAGGAGGTTATAGATAATTTTCTTTGGTTACTTGGTGGAGAAGTCTACGTACAGATTGACGTTTTTTTTTAGATCTGTTTTTGGAGTAGGTGACAGATGCCATAATGAGGAAATAAATGATTTCCTTGATAAACATTTCACTTGCTTCTGGTAGTCTTCAATGAGGTGGAAAGTGACCACCTAGGGCTGGACGGGGTAGTTTCTGATAGTAGCTCTACGGGCATCTGTTTTGTGGGCTGCTGGAGCGCGCAAGGCTAGGAGGGCTTCGAGCCATCTGGTCTTGTATCCGAGAAGTGTGTTTTATGCTATAGGTTGTGAAATGAGGATGTCTAGATTGTGTGTGCAGAGGTGGTCATGAGCTTGGTCTCAGTAATGTAGACTGTGTTTAACTTGTGCAGCGTGATGGCGTCTCTGTCATGGCTCATGATGTTCATGACCTCATGACACGTGCAGAGTGTGCATTCAGCGTGAGGTGCAGCATTTGCTCAGTGTGTTGGTTATTATGTGTAGTGATGAGTGGTATGTGCATACATTTCACGGGTTGGAGGCACTTCAATGCTCAGTTTGTGTGGATTTCTTGCACATTTGAGAGTGGGGATTATTTAGGGGGTGCTTAGTAAGCCTGGGCGTAGTCCGCGAAGTAGCGCTACGCGAAGCTACGCAAAGTGCAGTTCGCACTACGCGAGCTACGCGTAGCACTACGCGAACTGCGTAGTGCACTGTTCGCAATGATTGCACAGTGCCGGATGCTTGTCCGCACTGTGCAATCATTGAAAATGGCATCTTGCACAGTGCGAGCTGTCTTTTACTGCCGCTCGAGTAGATTTTTACTCGAGCAGCAGCTTTCAACGCGGACTGGTAGTTTCTCATCGCGAGCGGTCGCGAGCCGCGACCACTCGCAATGAGAAACCTGACCTCCCGCGTTGAGAATCTCGCCTGGAGGTTTATTTTCCACGCTCGCGATCGGCAACATGATGTTGCTGATCGCGAACGAGGAAAAAGTCTCGCCGGGATGTCATTTTGCTTGCTCGCGGTCGCCAACTTGACGTTGAGGACCGCGAGCAAGCAAAAAATGACCGCTGCACTAGGCTACGCTACGCTACGCGTGTTTGCACTGTGCTACGTGCAATTCGCGTTGTGCGAAGTAGCGCAAACTTCGCAAACTACGCGAGCGTAGCGTAGTGCTTTGCCCAGGGTTAGTGCTTAGTACCTAACCTGAAGTGGGGGAGGAAATGGCTTTGGCACTAGGCCATTACCAACCAAAAGAGAAGTTGCCACACACCACCCTTATATTCTCCCTTGTGCATCGGACCCCAGGAGAGAATGCCCTTAGAGGGTGTGGCCTAATGGCCAGAGCGGCCGACCTCGAAGCTGGAGAACCGGGTTCGAGTCTCGGCAAGGATGCTCAACATCCTGTGATTCTGGGCAAATCACTTAATCTCCCAGTGCCTAACAAAATGAATGTGTCTGGGTGTAACACAACTGGTGCTCATGTAAAGCGCTCTGACACCTTCGGGGCAAGTTCGCCTGATATAAAACGCCAAAAAAAGAGGAGAGGCTGGACACGTGCCTGTTGCTATTAACCACCACTCTTCTTTTATTCTTGGCCAACACTCTTGCTCCACTCTCGGATCCTATTTTCTATCACTGACTCTGTCCTTCAACACTTTCAAAGTCTTTTCATCCTTATTTTTTAACCCAAGCTCCCACTCACCTGTTCATCGATGTCCTTTTTCTCCATAAACTCCCACCTGCAAGATCTTTCTCTTTGTACCATGACTCTTTCTATTTGTCATTCCCAACTCTCACGCTTTGAATTATCGCTCTCCCTTCTGCAATCCCATTGCTTTTCACCCCTGTAGGCCCTTGTTCTCCCACCTCCTTTTCGTCTCTCTCATGTGCAGCCTCTCCCATTCACTAATTTCCCAGTTCTGATCATTTTGCTAGGTGTTTGTTTTGATTGCTAGTGCAATTTCTTAGCATTGTTTTACAGAGTTTGTGTGTGTTTGGTGTGAAAGCAGATTGGTAGTTCAGTCTCTCTTTAGTTTGGGTCAGTTTACTAGCTATCTGCTCTTTTTGGTGAAGTAGTTGCAGTGTCCCACTGAATAAAAACAAAAAAAACAAAATGGCTGCTGTCAGGACCCATTCAGAGGGGCACACAGGGGTTACTGGACCCAACTGTGGTGGTTGAGGCTTTTTACTCCTGATGTCGTGGGGCCCAACCTACTATGGATCCAGAGCAACTGAGCCAAGTACCCTTTCAGCACTCGACTCTCAGTGGTAGCTGTGAACGAGCAATAAAAGTTTCCCTTGGGGCGGGGGGAGAGGGGAGGGAGTGTGAATCCAGGTTGGTGAACAGGACTTATAACTCAAAGAGCGCACTTCAGTGTCAATAAATCAATGTCCAGTCAAAGATGTACTTATTACAAAATCTATGCATTCAAAGCAATGTTACGATATATATAAACAATAACACATCTCCCCTTGAGGTCAAGGCTCTAGTGTTTCGCTGACTCGCCTGCTCTTTGTAATGTGGTAGGGCTATTCCCATTCACCAGTGGCCGCACCTAGGGAATGCTCACAGGTAGGTCTTAACTCAAGAGTCCACTCAGACTCGTAGCAAAATATTAAAAAATGTGTTTGCGCCTCAGCGCTTAGCAGCGAGTCGCCCATGGCCTGATAGGCCCGTAACCAGTCTTACCCGCTCCAGCAGCAAGGAAGCTTGCAGCATCTCAGTGGGTGCCCCGTCCGTGGGCACTCCCAATGCCCCATTCCTGTTCGTAGAGCCATCTGCATGGGGGCTCTCCTCTGAGGTTACGGGCCGCCTCCAGCAGCGATCAGAGGTGTTCCAGTGCTCCTACTGCATGGTAAGTTCTGGGCTTCACAACGGGAGGGGGGTTTGGATTCTGATGCACCCGGTCAGGGTCCCAGTGATGTGGCAATGCACCCACGGCATCCTTCTCCGTTCACAGAGGCAATTCAGGTACACTCGTCGATGCTTGCTTGTGACCTACAGGTCACGTGACTTCACAGATCTCGGGTGATGGCCCGATCCTCACAGCAATCTCGATTTCGGCAGCCCCTCCTGGCATACCAGGTTGCTACAACACTACCTGCCATGGTGCCAGCCCTCACTGCGTAGTATTCCATACTACGGCAGCCCCTCCTGGCATACAGGGTCACCGCAGGGCTTAGCACTGGATTCAGCCCTCAGTATGTTCCAATAACGTCTACATCATCCCCTCCTGGCATACAGGGTCACCGCAGGGCTTAGCACTGGATTCAGCCCTCAGTATGTTCCAATAACGTCTACATCATCCCCTCCTGGCAGACAGGGTCACCGCAGGGCTCAGCACTGGATTGAGCCCTCAGTATGTGCCAATAACGTCTACATCGTCCCCTCCTGGCATACAGGGTCACCGCAGTGCTTAGCACTGGATTGAGCCCTCAGTATGTGCCGATAACGTCTACATCGTCCCCTCCTGACATACAGGGTCACCGCAGTGCTTAGCACTGGATTGAGCCCTCAGTATGTGCCAATAACATCTACACCGTCCCCTCCTGACATACAGGGTCACCGCAGAGTTTAGCACTGGATTGAGCCCTCAGTATGTGCCAATAACGTCTACATCGTCCCCTCCTGGCATACAGGGTCACCGCAACTAGCAACACACAGGTTTCATTCATCCCCTACGGCACTCTGATAACGGCTATCTTCACGGCGGCCCTCTCCTGGCAAGTGGACCTCACTCCCTCCAACACCCCCTCCCCCCTGTCTTCCTCACAGGGAACACTAGTCTTGGCAAGCAGGCAGGGGCTGGTGCTCCAGTGTCCAGAGCAGCTGGTAATCTTGGTTTCCCTGGGTGATGTCCCATAGCCGAGCAGGGAGACTAGAAGGCATTGACCCTCCAGTCCTGGACACAGGCACAAGTCTTGCAGAGGCTAATAATTATTAGGCCTGGGAGGTGTGTAATTATGCAGGCACACCTTCCCTCCTTACACTGAACCTCCTGAAAATTTACAGGAGAAATATTTTTAATACTCCTTATAGGTGTGGCCAAAATTGTGAAGCTTTTCTTTCTGTTAATCTTTAAAAAATTACACTAAATATTGCAAATATTTTGTGAAATGTACTTGTTGATATCTCCAGTCAAAATTGAATTGGAAGACTTCCCTGGCGTTCAAAGGTCCTGCTATGTAATGCAGGAGACAAGTGCCAGGGAAAATGCCTTTCCCCCTCAGGTTTACTGTTTCCACTAGACATTTTAAACTTGAGTCTGTCTCTGGTTTGCAAAAATAACTCGACATTTTATGTCTGTGCCCTTAAACTTGGTGTAACGTGACATTTTGCCCGGGCCAAGGTCCCAGTCACAAACCTCTCCAGTAATATGACTACCGGGTGTTCTAGTCTTTCTACATCAATAACCAGAGGCTTTAAAGGGGCTATCCAGTATAGAGAAAATAGTATTCTCTACCCAACCCTGAATCTCTAACAATAAGCATTCCAAAATGTTGCTTTATTTGATGACGTCTACTTTGCTTTTCAGAGCTGTCATTGCCGGATGGCCCCTTTAAATGACCCACTATATCAGGCTTTAAAACATGGCACAGTTGGTAAAAAGTGTGCGAGGATTCATCTCCTATATTACCAGGGCTTTAAGTGAGATGAAAATGTGGGAGTGTCTAAAAGGGGTGTGGCCTATATAATTAAGGGCGTGGCTTAAATACATAAACCACATTTCTGTGATTCCCATAGTCTGCCCGCCGACCGGCATTTTGGTTCCTCTGAGCTTTGTTATTGCATTCCAGAAATATAATACAACAACTGGCATGCGCCTAAACCACCCAGGACTATTGGCTTTGTCAATGGGTATTAGCTGTTTAAGATAAATGAGTAGCAACAATCATTTTTTTGTATATAGTATTGGAAATATTTCAATTCTGAAATTGTGAGACTGTGAATTAAACATTACTGAGGCCTGTGGAAAGGGTAGTGGTCTCCAAAGTGTCAATCAATCAATCAAACATTTATATAGCGCAGCAAATCACCCATGAGGGTCTCAGGGCGCTGGAGATACTGGCTGCTGTGTGGTGATTTGTTCACTCGAACATCAAGGTCTTGAGTTCTTTCCTGAATTGCTGGATGGATGGGGAGTGTGGTGGGGGGGGATCCTGAGGTGCAGGGGGAGGTTGTTCGACGCCTTGGCCATCAGATGCGAAGAAGAATGTCCTCCGCTGTTGGTTCGGCGGTTTGCGAGGAAGAGGGAAGCAGATAGTCGGTGTCTGGTCGGTTGGTGGAAGGTCAGGCGTTTGTTGATATATGCTGGTCCTTCATTGTGTATGACTTTGTATGTGTGGGTCAGCATCTTGTACTGGCATCTCTTCTGGATTGGGAGCCAGTGTAGCTTCTTGAGGTGGGATGTGATGTGGGTCCTTCTGGGGAGGTTGAGGATGAGTCTTGCTGCAGAGTTTTGTATTATCTGTAATCTCTTCAGGAGGCGAGCGGTGATTCCTACGTAGTGTGTGTTCCTGTAGTCCAGTCGGCTGGTGACGAGGGCCTGGGTGACTGTCCTTCTGGTGGTGACTGGGAGCCACCTGATGATTTTGAGGAGCGTCTCAAACACTCCAGTTATGTTCACTCTGTTAGACATTTACGCCCTTTTTCTCTCCACATCTCCTCCATCTGCTATCTTACACCGCATCTCTCCACATCTCCTCCATCTGATATCTTACACCACATCTCTTTCCTAATCAGCACCCACTTTTTACTCTTTCCTTCAGGCAGTTCCTCGTACCTCCTTCATTTCACCACCCTCCAAACGCACCCACTCACCTGTAAGCCCTGCTTTTCTTTGACTTTTACCTTATCATTGTTTTTTCAACTGTGTCCCGCCTTCAAACACATTTGTACAAAATAACAATCGCAACCGGAATACGAGACCATTGTTCTGTGCCCTCTGCAGAGAGGTCAAAGATTGGATGACCGTGTGTTCTGAGCACCTTTTTGACCCACTGACGGGCAGTCAGAGAACCTCGCATGACCTTCAGCCTCAACTCCAGACCTCTCAATTGTGGCCCGTTATAAACACCTGGAGGCGACTCGGTTCAAAGTATGCACTATCTGAGAGTAGCATGCAGCGCGAAAAAAAGTACAGAAACACAACATCCTGGAAATAGTGAACACTCTGAAGGAATGCAAGATTAAATAAAATATAAATGAGAACTAAATTGCGGATGTTGATGAACTTAACGTTGCATGCATTCTTTGTTCAGAAATCGATCAGTGTTTTTGACGGCAAAAAAACGTTAAGGATGTGAACAGAAAGCTGATGGGGACTCGTTTCAATGTCCGTTTTTAGGTCTCGCCTACGCAGCGCGCATGCGCTGCATAGGAGGGCCTTTAGCCGTCGCTCTGCTCATTTTCAAGCACACACTCGTGCTTGTGGCGGCATCCACCTTGCGGGAGCGAGCAGCGGCGCGCCACAAGCACGAGTGCAGTGCTTGAAAATGAGCAGACTGCTCTCCCAAGCGCGCGCGTGCGCACCACTCGCGGGACGCTGCAGCTGCTCTCACTTTTTCCGCCACTTGGCCGCCAGCTGCTTTCACTTTTGCCGCCACTTGTTTTACTCTGTAATGCTTATTATTATTTATTTATTTTATTTTCACTTTGGGGGCACACGCGCTTTACCTTCAGCCATGTTAAGGTAAAGCGCGGGTGCCGCGATTCTTGAAAAAGTAAAGAAATAGATGTTTTCTATTTGTTTACTTTTGCTACAATCGCGGCACCCGCGCTTTTCTTTAATATGGTTAAAGTTAAAGTGCGGGTGCCGCGATTGTTGAAAAAGTAAACAAATAGAAAAAAATCTATTTCTTTCCTTTTGCTACAATCGCGGCACCCGCGCTTTACTTTAACATGGTTTTAAGCGCTGGTGCCGCGATTGTTGAAAAAGTAAAGAAATAGATTTATTTTTCTATTTCTTTACTTTAGCAGCAATCGGGAGCTGCCTTCCGCCCGGTTACTTTGTTCAACCAGGAGAGGTTGTCCTTTTCAATTATAATACGGGACCTCCTCCTCGATTTAATGAAAGCCCTGATATCGATACCTCTCGGTCCAGTCCCTGTGCAGACCATACAGGACACCATCCACATTCTGACAGATAAAACCAAGACACCGTATAGTCAGGCTGATCATTCTTTTACCCTCTGTAAGCCACATCAGCCACTGAACATCAGGGGGCTCACACACTCACTCCCACGATGACAGGCAGGGGCTCTCAGGAGCCATTCAAGCACGCCAAAAATAGCACAGCGCAGAACCCAGGGGCTGTCTGCTGGGGCCAGCTATATCACCCCCGCCTGAATCAACACCAACTGGCACTCAACATACGTCTTCTCAAGCCTATGTCCCCTGGTTAGAAGGCGTCTTAGTCTTTCCGGCAAGGCTCACACTGTCTCTCTCCTCGATTTGCTGATGAGCCAGGCACTTCTGTCCCCTGTCCTCCGCCACTCGGTTGCTGGGGGGGTCAATACGAACTTGCACAGCCTGGTGCCTTCCAAGAAATCCTCAGCTCCCAGAGGGAGTTCCACGAGCAGTATTCATTCCTGCAGGCATGCACCTCTTGCAATCTCGCTATGGCCTCATCAGCAGCCAGGCATCCTGGGGGGCTTCATGATCCCCAAGGCAGCAGGCCAAGGTGTCCCACAGTCGCCCTGGTTTTGTGCGCTACCTCATGAGACCGTTCACCACGTGGCAACCAGCTCTCTCCAATGCGCCCGACCCATGGGCAGAATGAGGCGATCCCTCCCAGACTGCACCCTTACTACATGGGAGCTTCAGACCCTGGCCCAGCCCTTATCCGAAGGATTATCTCGAGGGGGGCCCTGCGGGAGGCACGCAGGTCCTCGGCACTGGTCTGATGCAGAACCACGTCAGGTATGTATGCACCGGTTCGTTTTTGGGCTGTGTTCTCTCTCGGCCACTCTCCGAATGTTTTTGCTCATGGGACCGCTTCTCTGGGCACTGGGACCCGTCCCATTTCCCCGGCGTATCAGAATCCGCACAAGTGATCCCCTTCAGGGCAGGCCCGGTTCTAGAGGGTGGGCCGGGTGGGCCAGGCCCACCCAAACATGAGCCTGGCCCACCCAACCATGAGCCTTGGCCCTCGTGGTGAATCTGCCACCGATGTACAACAACAATAAAAAGTGTTCAGATAACTGGTGCAGTACTCAATAGGGGAGATTCTCCATTCTTATTGTGGCAGCAAGCACACTGGTGAAAGGCGGTTCTTATTCTTAGAGCCCAGGCGCTCTCGTGCGCTTATGGTTGTACTAAAGTAAAGTAAAAAGCCAAATATCTGACTGCTATCGTATTGACTCGCGTTTTGAGGCTTTTCATTCCGTACTTTCACTCTCTCTGACAACTCTTTGTATGCCTCTGGGCCCGAGGTACAGCGTCACGGGCTACTTACTCTCTCTCTCTCACAGACATGCGTTAAAGAGTCGTTACTGCCCTAGGGCGACGTGCTGGACTTGTTTGCCAAATAAACGCATCTGTTTTTGCACCGCTATCAGAGGGTCCCTGCTCCAGGTCCAGGGTGCAGATTCTTTGGGCAGTTCTCAGATGGGTTTTTTTCAAAATTTGTATTATTATGGGTTCTGGAGGACTTCTGCGTGCCGGTTGCTCCCTGCTAAGGCAACGTGCACGACAATCAACAGGGGGGGCATTTCAATTATTTCAGTGTGAAGGCACTCCTGGAATGTTGCCCTAGACTGGGCTCATTTTCAATTACATATAGAGGGTGCAATCAAGTTTTAACAATTATGATTTAATGCCGTTTTTTTCTTTTCTTCAGACTGTAATGTAATACAAACTGTGTTTGAATATGTAAGCTATTTTGGAAAGCCAACCTTCCCTAACTTCTCTCTCACACACACACACCTATATACACTCACACACAAAAATCTTAGTCACACGCACGGACTCTTCTTTACACACTCATAAATAAAACGTCTTTTTCTTACCTACCACATACACTTTACTCTACACACCCTCTCTCTAACGCAAACACACCGCGCTGTCTTGCGTTAATTTACACGCTCGCACACACACAAGTATACTCTTTCGCACTCTCCCATAGTTATTCTCTTTCTCTCGCTTAGACGCACACTCATTCTCACTTTACACCCCCTCTCTAACAAGCGCATACAATGTTCACTGTCTTTCAACTTAACAATCTCCTACTCTTTTGCACGCGTGTGTACAAAAACACCACGCATAAACTCATCCACATGATCACATGTAGTCTTACCCTGCAAATTGTTTTGTATGCAGTTGCATAATTTCATTTCAATCCTCGGCAAGTTTCTCTGCACATTAGTTTTGAAGCTTTTTTTAATTAGCGTGGAATTTGTCCCACACATCACTGCATGCAAAATGTACTGAAATGACAAAATGCAGCAGTCACTATAGCAACCATACCATGATGCGGTGCCGGTGCTCTTAAAAAAATATAGTCAGGAAAAAGAACAAGGAAACCCTTGAAATCAAAAGGGACCAAGGGTACTAGTAGGTTCTAAGAGACAGTGGTCCCTTTAAGGTATAGAATGCAAAAGATGGCCACAAAGTTGCAATGAAGTTTGAGGCTGCTTAAGTTCTTCATACACAATATTTAATTTAAAGAAAAATATTGACAGGACAACAATAATAAGCATTGAGTGAGCAAGGTGTGAGGGGTAGAGGGAAATCAACCGATTTCCTTACCGCAGGCAGGTGACTTTAAAAGTGACTTTACGATTTGAAGTGAAAATTGGAAGCCACAATGTAGGGTACATCTGTTACTCAAAAAACAATGTATATGAAACAAGAGTTAAAGACGTAGGTGTCGACGACGTTTCGATCCCAACTAAAGTTGTGGGATCATCATCAGGACTAATAATGAAGCAAATGCCTGGAAAGTTGCTCAGGGACCAGAGTAGTCTGTGCACAAGGTTGATGGCATCATGCGGTGTGGTCCACGAGGATACAGGACCAGTCGGTCTACCAGGATAGATATCAAAGGGCACAGCGGGGTGTGAGGCCACAGGGGGAGAGGGTCCAGTGCCAATGACCGTCGCGCCTGGAGTCTAGCATGGGCGCCTAGTGCCACTCTGTTGCTGGATGAGCAGAAGACAGGGGCGTCTAGCCCTGGATCTGGCGTTTCTCAAGGATGAAGGCGGGAATAGCTCGTAGGTTAACTCATGGGAAAATCACAGAGTGCGAGTCCAGCGGCATCAATGTCCGTAGGGTGATGAGGCGCGAGTCCTCAAGGGGCGCCCCTTGTGGACTCGCGCCTCATTATTAGTCCTGATGATGATCCCACAACTTTAGTTGGGATCGAAACGTTATTATTGTTGTCCTGTCAATATTTTTCTTTAAATTAAATATTGTGTATGAAGAACTTAAGCAGCCTCAAACTTCATTGCAACTTTGTGGCCATCTTTTGCATTCTATACCTTAAAGGGACCACTGTCTCTTAGAACTTAAAAAAATATAAGCTACTGAGCTTGCTAGAAATCATGAAGGGAAGATGCCGTCCCTGAACATTTTTGCAAACATCTGAACTTCTGGCATCGTGTGGTTTCGGCAAGGGCAGCTCTTTCTGACTTTAGATTTACGTGACCTCCGTCTTCTCCGCTGATGGCACCATCGCCCAAACCAGTTGTAATTCTCAGCACACTGTACTGTTATATATCTATTTACCAAAAAAGTACTGAGTCGACTGTACCTGGGAGAATTCGCAGTTCGGAGCAGCGCTCTAGCATCTATACACTGTGACGATTTATATGACTCATGCTTCCAGTTTTAATGCCGACCGTTACATTTGCTGACACAATGCAGTTGTCTTGTTTTAGCTTTTGTTCAACGTTACAGTGTACATGATTGCTGGGATCTGAAATAATGACTACAGTGTCGAACCGGCTTTTGGCAATAACGCCACAGCAGGAATCCATTTCTGGTCAGGGGGCATCTTTACTGCTTAAATGGAGTACATGGTGATCTAAGCGTCTCCTTTTAAAAGTACAAACTAAGCTGCACACGGTTCAGTTTGTGGTTGAATGGAAAGACGGGAGCCTTTTAATTTTATAATTGCTCCAATGTATTTTCTAAATGTAGCTGACAAACCATGTGTTCCGTTTTGAATCATATAATTTCTGGTCCTCCAAAAATGGCGTTAGGACTAATTCGGAGAAAACAAGAAAAAGGCACGCAAGGAACGTGCGTGTCCCTGCTTGCTCCCTAGGCAATACTCCAGGGGAGTGAACTCACGAGTAAAGGTGGGACATGCAGCCACCATTAGCCATTTGCAGGCTACGATTTTTAAAGGACAACCAGAAAAGCCAATCCAGAGCGTGGGAGGAGTCATCCCCCACAATGTACAGATAACAGAGCGCCTACAGCGCAAGCACTGTTTAGGCTCGACCTAAAAATGTTCAGATAACTGGTGATTTATGATCCTGCTGGAGAACAATCATTTGTCTGTTGGTAGTTTTGAAATGTAGATAAACTGAATTTTGTGTGGATAGCTCAGTGGGTTACTGCCTTTGTCACAGAGATCCTTGTGTTACTTGCTGTTCAGAAGTTACTATCCTAACATAGGACAGTGACCTATGAACTGTCATCAAGAGCTGCATACAAACTTCGCTTTTTTGTGTTGTGATATAGTTAGAACTTCCTCAGTCTTTCATTATTCTAATGTTGCTAACAGGAGTTTGTTTGGACAGTTATACATTTTTATCAGTAAAGCCAGCCCACAACCACTGGAGTACTCTTTAAATCCTGAGTTTGTGCTTCTCCAGACCAAACCCTCGTAAAATATATTGCCCACCACTATGGATGACTTGATTTCTACACCTTGTAATCCTCATTGGCTTATGTGACATTCCCTGTAGACTGATTTATTGTCTCTGTATAATGTGTGCGTGATGTAAAGTACTGTGACACGCTACACTGATATGAGTAGCGCTATACAACAAATGAAATGCATATGAAAGAGGGGCAACAGAGAGATGAGGGGCACTGGTGGAGGGTGGCAGTGAGGGAATCCGAGGAGGAGGTCATGGGGTTGGGGGGACTACAGAGAGATGAGGGACACTGGTGGAGGGTGGCAGTGAGGGAATCCGAGGAGGAGGTCATGGGGTTGGGGGGACTACAGAGAGATGAGGGACACTGGTGGAGGGTGGCAGTGAGGGAATCCGAGGAGGAGGTCATGGGGTTGGGGGGACTACAGAGAGATGAGGGACACTGGTGGAGGGTGGTAGTGAGGGACTCTGAGGAGGAGGTCATGAGGGGGAGTGGCTACAGAGAGATGAAGGGCACTGTTGGAGGGTGGTAGTAAAGGTATCTACGGAGAAAGAGGTCATTGGTGGGGCCCCAAAAAAGACTTTTGCACCAGTACTAAATCCGGCCCAGTCATGGCCTTTCTATTTTTGTTTATTTAATTGACAGTCGGGTGATTAGGACAACTGTGGAGCATACTTTAAAGTGCATGGGAATTATATTTACTGCTATATTCAATGTTTCAAGTTTGAAGGTGATTTTACAACGTTTTTTACGAGGAATAATGAAAGTGGAGCTGGATGGTGGCTGATATGGGGCTCGGGACCAAGGTCAGCTGCGAGATAAGTTGCACTGGAGAGGGGTGGTAGAGAAGTGGATAATCGGGCCTGGAAGAGAGTGCGCTGCAGAGTCCGGAGTCAGGAGGAGGTAGTAATGAGGGATTCTCCCTGAAGGCTCGCACAGAGGGAGCCCGAGTAGTGTAACTTGCCTGATACTCCCACCTCAGAAACCTCCTCTTCCCACAATTACATGGAAAAAAACACTTTATTGAGAGAGTGATAACATTTAGAAAGAGATTTGGAAAAGAGTGCGTTTTACTGGGCCTTGTAAGACTTAGAAGAGATAAAGGAGGGCCCTGAAGCAGGCCTTGGTAGACATATAAACGACAAATCGGGCTTGCAGTGGCCCACCCGAATGCACCCTTGGCCCACCCAAATAAAGGTTCCTGGAGCCGGGCCTGCTTCAGGGCCACAGGAGAATGCAGGCTGTCAGCCCGGGCCTGTTCAGAGTTGTCTGTTGGCTCCCCTCGCGGGCATCACAACGCCACTGCCGGAGGGTCCGCCATGCTCTCCCAACACCTCCAGTCATACCCTGTCTTGCCAGGCACTCACCGGCCCAGGGAGTATCTCTGGCGCAAGCGGTGCTGCCTCTACTCATGCCGTGCAGCGTTGTCTTCACACCCAGGGGTCGCGACAGCCCCTGGGCCCAGGATCAGGGGCACGGCCCAGTCTGCAGCCCTCGATTCCTCGTGGCTCAATGCCTCCTAGGACCCCCGGAGATCGTCTCACAGACCCCCAACATCGTGGTTCGCAGAATAGGTGCACAGGGGAGGTAGACCGCTCCAGATGCTTGGAGATTAGCACTGCATTTTTATTTCGACAGCAGGAGCTCCACAAGGAGAGTTTAATCGGCCATCTTGCCTGGACACTGCTGAAAATAAGCTTCTACCCAAAAATCTGTGGGGTGGAGGATACATACTGTCCCCTGCATCATCCCACGATTTCTGCGCCCATGGTGGTAGGCAACACGTCTTCAGCTCCCAGGGTCTCAGGAACCCCCTACGGATTACCCATCTAGCCTGTTGCATCAGTTTTTTTTTTTTATTGTAAATGGCTTTTGTGTCAGAAGGCAATGAGGTATCTGAACAGTAATTGCTGTATACTTGCGTTTAGGGCAGAGGTATTCAACCTTTTATCGATTTGAACACCCTAACAAAATGTTTTGAAGGCAGCCCCACTCTTAAACTTTATGCGAAGAATTGTGGGAGATGCAGGTCTGAGCGCAGACAGAAGGTCTTATGAGACCATTTTAGGTGTAATTGTTCTGCAGTTCATTATCCACACTAAATGTGTGACGTACATTAGAGCAAATATATGAATTGCCCAAAAAAAAACTATATTCACACATCGCGGTGCTATGAATAAACAAGTTACTATTCCTCACTGTGCCAACCAGGATTCAATTCTGTAATAGTCTGGGGGAAAAAACCACACACAACCCAAATGAGGTTTCATAAGGTAAAAGAGTGCCTTTCCCACAGATTACTTTAACTTGCATTTATTGTTCATTTTGTGCGTTATTTTATATTTTGAAGGTGACAAAACAAGAGTCTTACAAAACACACAAGATGATGGAGGGAATGCTGCACATTGGCAAACATTCACCCCCAGTCACAGATCTGGGTTTAATCCATCGTTATTTTGCTTCACCACGCCACCCCAGTTCAGACATAGCCATATGCAAATCAGTCTTGACCCTGTGCCTCATGGGAACAGTCCAGACCGAACTGCCAAGCCATGTCTTCCCTGGACCGGAATCAAGCATCCTAGGACCGGTTTCAGGCTATCAGCCTTCATCAGCCAGGATAGCTTGACTCCAGTGGCGTAGTGAGCACGGGACCCACGTCTGGGCATACCCTTCCCTCTTAGGGCGAAATACAAAACACACAAGATGATGGACGGAATGCTGCACATTGGCAAACATTCACCCCCAGTCACAGATCTGGGTTTAATCCATCGTTATTTTGCTTCACCACGCCACCCCAGTTCAGACATAGCCATATGCAAATCAGTCTTGACCCTGTGCCTCATGGGAACAGTCCAGACCGAACTGCCAAGCCATGTCTTCCCTGGACCGGAATCAAGCATCCTAGGACCGGTTTCAGGCTATCAGCCTTCATCAGCCAGGATAGCTTGACTCCAGTGGCGTAGTGAGCACGGGACCCACGTCTGGGCATACCCTTCCCACTTAGGGCGAAATACAAAACACACAAGATGATGGACGGAATGTGTGTTTTGCAAAACAAGAGTCTTAACAGAATATGTTGTTCTTTTTAGCCATATCTTAGACACCACGACCCTCAGGATCACCGTTCTCAGATGTTTTTAAGCACTTCAACCACTGCATGTAATTTAAGACATCCTGGAAAATTGCCAAATAAACGAAGTCAGGCTGGAGGCCATCTTCATTCAGAAGTACTTGTTGAATCATTTATGCCCCCCCTGGGAATACAACCAGGGGCCCCCAGGGGGCGGGCGCGCCATACAATTTGAAGACCTCTGCTTTAGGAATCTGTTGCATCGAGTCTCAAAACCGGCTCCACCAACTGAAGATGTCATGTTATTTCTGCTCAGTCACATCCAAAACGGTAGGGCTGAAGTAGAGTTAGCTATACATCTGACATGCGCCTCACCCCTCCCCAATTCTGCCAACGTATCAGAGACAGAGACCAGTCAGAAAATCGGAAATATTCCCTTTAGAGTAACTACTGCGCCTTTCAGTGCCCGCTATCTTAAGCCCCATTTAAGAAGGGATAGAAAAAAGATCATTACATAAGATTTCTCACTTTACTGTACATTTCTGACATATTAGGAGTGTTCCACAGATTGTGGCACTATTCTGCAAATTCGGTGCCTGGGTTTCCAGGCAGAGAGAACAAATGAAAGAGGACCCAATGGAGGAAGTAAGACTGGCACCTCACACGCAGCTAACTACGCTTGCTAGCATCACTGACTATTCTGGGGACTCCTGCACCGTGAGGGCACATCAGCTAAAATGGCCCACACACACACACAGAGTCTTTGAGGGACAGTCACCCAGTGAACGTTCTCTCCCACTCCCTGTGAGTGGGTGTGGCAAGCACATGTTTCCCCCCTTCCTACACCACCCCTCCGTCTTCCCGAGAGGTGTTATGGTCACGGGTCCCTGTCTCCTGCGAACGATCCATCAGTGTGCAATGCCACAATCTGTGGAGTAAAGTAAAGTAAAAAACAAGGGAGATACCCTTCTATGTTTTGAAAAGGGACAGGGCAAGTATACATCAAAAAACAAGAGTCCCTAATCGTTAAAAAGCCTAATTGGGATCATGGGTATTACACAGTATTGTGACTATTAATAAAAATAAAAATTATATGTAAACCTACAATATTCAATCAACAGAGTCAGTATTCCACAAAAACCAATAACAAGCTAAATGGGACATGTCAGATTTATTTCATAAAAATACACAAGTAAAGTTAAAAACATTTCATGGTAAAATACAAAAATATACAAGAAAACAGAAAAGTCGACGCTGCGTTTCGGTGAATCGGTAATCAGTCACCTTTTAAGTCGCCGGTTTTACTTGTAGTAGCAAGGGGACTGGTATAGTTGCTGTAATGTTCATGCAACCAGTGACTTGAAGCCTGGTATAATCGTTTTGCTATTCATGCAAGCGGTCAATTAAAACTTGTTGAAAATATTACGGCCTCCCTGCACCAACGAACAGCTTCCGGGTCAGGATACAGTCCCCTTGCTACTACAAGTAAAACCGGCGAGGAAGTTTTAAATTTTGATATCTCCAATCACGGCATACCTATTGGTGGTATATAGACACCAGTCCATTTCTTTTCTTTGGACTTTTTAACCAGTGAACATATATATAGCGGTGGCACCAAAGAACTCAACAAATGCCTATTGGCTTTTATTTTAAGGGTTTCTACAGCAATTTTTAAACACGTAGCGGGATATTGTCAAACCCCGTCTGCAACTCAGGCACATTATATCCACAAGTGCCTAGTGAATTTCATCCGAGCACCCTCCTACCTCCGAAAACTGTCCTGAAGAAGGTGACTGATTACCGATTCACCGAAACGCAGCGTCGACTTTTCTGTTTTCTTGTATATTTTTGTATTTTACCATGAAATGTTTTTAACTTTACTTGTGTATTTTTATGAAATAAATCTGACATGTCCCATTTAGCTTGTTATTGGTTTTTTGTGGAATTACTGACTCTGTTGATTGAATATTGTAGGTTTACATGTAATTTTTATTTTTATTAATAGTCACAATACTGTGTAATACCCATGATCCCAATTAGGCTTTTTAACGATTAGGGACTCTTGTTTTTTGATATACAATCTGTGGAGTGTCACTCCTGAGCAGGACAGCGTATCATGTGGGTTGACAATGTATAGTGTCTCACCCACCCAAAATAAACGCCTCTAAAGCTAATGCCTCTACTTGCGTTTTAGTGGCACAGATAGCGCCGTTTGCTTCTTCCTGAAGACTAGGGGTGGGCGGAATTTGCGTAGTCGCGCTACGCAAAGCTCCGCGAAATGGTAAAAAATCTCCGCGAGCACGCAAAAGTTCCGCGAACACGCGGAATTGCTTGTTCCGCCCGTTCCCGATGCTTTTTCCTGTTCGCGAACGCTTTTGCGTGCTCGGGGAGAAATATCTCGCGAACACGCATTTTGAAAGTGCGAACAAGCAAAAATTCCGCTGAAGCTGCGGTTCGCGGAATTTTGGGCAATTCCGCGTTTTTTTGCGGAACGCAAAATTACCCAAATTCCGCAAATTCCGCGAGCGGAACGGAATTTACCGCCCAGGCCTACTGAAGACACCACGTTTAACGTGCGCTAGACGCCTTTATTTCTGCCGTTTTAAATAGCGCAGACTCCGCTTGAAGGAACTGGATCGCTTTACATGAGGACCAGGTACATTACACAAGCACATATTCATTTTTGGTAGGCATAGGGAGATGAAGTCATTTGTCCAGAATCACAGGGTGTTGAGTCGACACCGGGACTCGAACCTGGTTCACCAGTTCCAAAGTCGGCAGCTCTGGCCTTACGCCACACCCTTATTCGGTACTGTGCGATGCAAGGGCAGATTGCGCTCTCTCACGGCGCAATCATGTGAACAATTTTGTGGAAATGGCCAGCCTTGTTTAAGTGCCTATGACCACATACACAGGCAACAAGAGACCGCTCACATTTAATTTCTGGTCAATGGGCTGAACACCCTGACTAGACATAGGATGGAAGAGGGGCCGGCTTTGAAGCTGGGGAACCAGGTTCGAGTCTCGGCAGGGACGCTCAAACATCCTGTGATTCTGGGCAAATCACTTAATCTTCCCGTGCCTAAAAATGAATGTGTTAGTCTGTAATGCAACTGGTGCTCACCTAAAGCGCTCTGATACCTTCGGGTCGAGTTTGCGCTATATAAAACGTCAAAAGTGGCGGCCGCCTCTTTTCGTATAATGTGGCTAAAATCTGGAATAGCCTGCCCCCGCAGATCCGTGACCAACCTAACTACCTCATCTTCCGGAAGCAGATTAAAACATTACTCTTCCCTAAATGAACGGCTTACAGTTCAGTGTGCCAGCAGGTAACAGCGCGGGGATGCCCTTGGTAACCAGGCGCTTTACAAATCCTGTTTCAATTCAATTCAATTCAATTCAAAACAAAACTGATTTCCCACGGTTATTCTTCATACTATACTTCATACTGCTGCACAAAAACACACATTGTGCAACCTGCATATGATCAGCAGGAGCACAGCAGTTCCCATACTGATTTCAAGTAAAAACACAGGCCCGCATTTAACTCGCAGAAACCAATGTTTAGCAGTCCTTCCACTGACTTCCAAAGAAGCACAATATTTAGTCAAAAATTAACTGCACAACAAGGTTAAAACAAGCCTTGGCATAGCCAATAGGTCTCGCCTTTGGTACCGTATAAGGGTTTAGCCATGCAACAGTTCATGTTGTTGCACCAGGGATATTGTGCTGCATAACTAAATACTTATAAGGTCCCAAAGGAGAGACCTATTGGCTATGCCAATGCTTGTTAATTACAACCAGGTCTTAGAGACCCGGAAGTACCGGCCCACTTCATGCCCTGCAAATTACTGCATTTCCTAAATGCTGTAACCGTGATACCACTACTTTGCTGTATTCATTGCTGTTTCCCTTTTCAAAGGAGGGTATCTCCGGTTTTTTTGGGCTAATTTATGTTTTTTGCAGTTCATAAAGCGCAAACTCGACCCATAGGTATTGAAGCGCTTTACATGAGCATCAGTTACATTACACAAGGACACATTCATTTTTTGTAGGCACGGGGAGATTAAGGGATTTGCCCAGAATCACAGCATATTGAGCCGATGCAGAGACTCGAACTTGGTTCCCCAGTTCCAAAGTAGGCAGCTCTGGCCGTTGTGCCACATCATCTTGCTCTGACTGTGCCTTGACCTGGATGTGGAAATCTGACTTCGAATAATCTGGCTATGGCTTGGGACGAATGGATTTTCCAGCCAGCGCCTCTAATCCCCTTACAGATCCGCTCTGAGCTCTCGCTTTAATGAGATTAGCGGATAAACAGCGGCATGGAGCTGGGCCCGGCTATCCCCGGAGGCGTGCACGTGGGGCGGGGCCCTCCGCCATACTTTCCAACGTTCTGACAAAAAAGAGGGAGAATTTTTCAGTTTTCAAATGGGGTGGGGGCATTCTAATGATGCCTTTGACCTAACAATGGCATCACAGGAAATTACGTCATTACCCCATCAAACCAGAGCAAATACCTAGAAACTACAGCTGTTAAGAATACAGCTAGTAAGTAATTAAAGTAATCTCATTGGGTTAATGAGCCTGTTACATAAAATGGCCAGCAGAGTAATGGAAATTGCGTCAGTGTAAATCTCGCTAGTGGCACTTTGTGTACTGAGTCATAACGTGATGTAATTTCCTGTGATGTGATTTTTAGGTCAAATGTCATATGCCATTTCCTCTGACGTTATTATAATACTATTAGCACTTTTAAAACCTGAAAAATCCCACTCCTTTTTGATCAGGAAATGTTAGCAATGTCTGTCGGGTACTCAAAACTCCCAGTACATGGGCCGGTACCTCCACACACTGTCAGGTACAGAAACTCGCACATGGGTGCAGGTACAGACGCTCCTTGTACATGAAGCAGGAGCCCACAGAATGTGTCCGGTACACAAGCTCCCTGCACATGGGGCCGGAGCCTCCACACAGTGTGTAAGGTACAGAAGCTCCCTGCACATGGGGCCGGAGCCTCCACACAGTGAGTGTCTAAGGTACAGAACCTCCCTGCCCATGGGGCCGGAGCCCCCTCACGATGTGTCAGGTACAGAAGCTCCCTGCAGATGGGGCCTGAGCCTCCACACAATGGGTCAGTTATGGAAGCTCCCTGTACATGGGGCCGGAGCCTCCACACAATGGGTTGGGTACAGAAGCTCCCTGCACATGGGTCCAGAGCCTCCACACAGTGTGTAAGTGTTAGACCCGGGATCCCTGGTTGGCTGAGGTAGGTACCTTAGGCCAAATAGGGACCTGCATTTCTGAGATAGCCCCTGCTCACCCCCTCGGTAGCTTGGCACGAGCAGCCAGGCTTAGCTTCAAGGCAAATGTGTAAAGTATTTGCAACCACGCTCACAGCAACCCAATGATGACACCACAAATAGACTCCACATGAGTTTTATATAAACGAGTATACATTTTATATAAAAAGATATACGATAAGACCACACGATATAAATCCAACATATGAGTATGTGTAATATTTCTCCTGGCTGGTTGTTAGGCCAGCCAGCCCTTGTAAGTTCTGACGATATTAATGAGCACTTCTAAACATTCCACTGTAATCCTAATACCATGTTATGCAGTTCGTAATGCTAGAATCAGGCACTTGTGCAATGTAAAAATAATGCAATGCATAACGCATCAATCAGGCACTTTGCAATGTAAAAATAATGCAATGCGTAATACAACCACCAGGTACGTCGTTATGCAGAAATAAGGCAATGCGTAATACACTAATCAGGTAGTTCGTTATGCAGGAATAATGCAATGCGTAATACGCTAATCAGGTAGTTCGTTATGCAGAAACAATGCAATGTGTAATACGACAATCAGGTAGTGCGTTATGCAGAAATAAGATAATGCGTAATACACTCCGGCACCGATCACGGTGCCTTAGGCGGTCTCTACGCCACTCCTTCTGACTCGCAGTCTGCCTCTGTCAACAGTTGCCCCCAACACTGGTATGGTGTAACAAAAAGTGCAGCTCCGCACTCCGGCCCCGGTACTGCCACTCCCTTGGCAATATGGGCTGCGATACGAGCCGAAGCAGAGGCTCGCGCTGCTGGACTGAGAGATAGGCCGAGAGCGTCTCCCTCCGAGCCCGCACCCCGCCCCAGGAGTCGACACACGTTACCTGGGGGGCGCGAACTCACTCTCCTCGTCCAACGACTTGGGCCTCCGATACATTCTTTGTGAATTGGCAACGGCGGGCTCGGGCCGGCGGCTCAGCTCCTCCGAGGCTGCCGGTCCGGGCCGCTACTGCTACGAAGATCTCAGGCTGCCACAGGGCACACGCACACAGCGTCGCTGAGACTCCTTTGAGCTTCGGGTGCACGATCCCCGGGCACTCCACACGAAGGTCTCAGGCTGCACAAGGATCACGCGCACAGCGTCGCTGAGAGTCACTTTAACTCCGGGTGCACGTTAACAAGGCAATCCTCACGAAGGTCTCATGCTGCACAAAGCACACGCACACAGCGTCGATGAGACTCACTTGGACTCCGGGTGCACGATAACAAGGCAATCCTCACGAAGGCCTCACGCTGCACGCTGCACACGCACACAGCGTCGATGAGACTCACTTGGATTCCGGGTGTGCACGATAACAAGGCAATCCTCACGAAGGTCTCACGCTGCAAAAGCACACGCACACAGCGTCGATGAGACTCACTTGGATTCCGGTGCACACGATAACTGGACAATCCTCACAAAGGGTTCAGACTGCAAAAAGCACATGCACACAGCGTCGCTGATCCTCGCTTGGACTCCAGGTGCCCACGATCACAGGGCACTTCTTACGAGGGTCTCAGGCTGCAACAAGCACACGCACACAGCGTCGCTGAGACTCTCCTGGAAACGTTTGTGTTCCTGAGTTTCCGCAACAGGGAGCCAGCTCACCTCGGGCCCTTGGGGATAAGTTACTTCAGGACACAGCACTGCAAAGTCCTTTCAAGCAGGGGGACACAGCACACAGCAAAGTCCCTTTAGCCTTTCCTTGGTTAAAACGGCAAACTGCAGGCCAGCCCCAGAACACACAGCAAGGGTCAGTCCTATCCTTCAGTCTCTTCAGTTGTTTCTTCCTTGGCAAAGGTTCCTCTTGACCATGAAGTAGCTCCAGTCTTGTTCAATCTTGATCAAGCCATTCTCCAAAGTTCAGGGGCTTCAGCTCTCATAGTTATACCCCTCAATGGCTTTGAAGTCTTTGTGTTCAGGGGGCACTGACCCCTGTTCAAACCAGTTCTGGGTGCCTCTCTGCTAGTGACACCTTCATTCCTTTGATAGTGGGGGTCTGGATCCTCAATCACTCAGCAGGGGACGGAGCCATTGGTTTATGGCTGCAGCCTAGGCCTCTTCACCTCTATGGGCTACTCCTCCCCCTACACTCCAGATGCAGGTCAGTCTGTTGCTGTCTCACCTCCTCCCCTGGGTCAAGACATTCCCCAGATCCTATCGCTTTCAAATCCAGACAGTCAATCCACAACCAGGCAGAGACACACACAAAAGTTAGAGCACAAAAACCCAGCCACTTCTAAAAGAGTGGCTTCTAAACACACAATACAAAAACCACCTTCATAAAAAGATGTGTTATTACATTGTGAGTTCAGGCATACTAAACGTCACCTCTCCATCTTAAGCCTTTGGGAAGATAGGCTGGAAAACATATTACACATCCTCCCCATTCTGTCCTATGGGCAAGATGGCCTTTCAACAGTGAAAAACGAAATGGAGATTATTTCACTGTCAGGACATGGTACACACCTTAGTACATGTCCTACCTTTCACATGCACTGCACCCTGCCCAGGGGGTACCTTGGACCTACCATAGGGGTGTCTGATGTGCATAGAAAGGGAAGGGTAAGGTCTGGCAAGTGGGTGCACTTGTCAGACAACATGACAGTTTAACAAACTGTGCGCAGGCACCGCAGTGGCAGGCCTGAGTTCCCTTTTTAAAGCTACTTTTGTGGGTGGCACAAATAGTGCTGCAGGCCCACTAGTAGCATTTGCATTACCAGCCCTGGCACACATAGTGCACTTTACTAGGGACTTTACTAGTAAGGCAAACATACCAATCATGGACAACCAATTACCATTACACTTTATACAGGGAGCACTCGCACTTTGACACTGTTTAGCAGTGGCAAAGTGTCCAATGTATCTTAGTTGGCAACACAATGTCAGAAAAAAGGTCTAGGGGGAAAGCAAAAAGTTTAGGGAACTTTAGGCAAAAAGGGCCAAGTCCTACAGTAAGGTACAGAAGCTCCCTACCCATGGGGCCAGAGCCTCCACATAGTGTGTAAGGTACAGAAGCTCCCTGCAGATGGGGCCTGAGCCTCCACACAATGGGTCAGTTATGGAAGCTCCAGGTACATGGGGCCAGAGCCTCCACACAATGGGTTGGGTACAGAAGCTCCCTGCACATGGGTCCGGAGCCTCCACACAGTGTGTAAGGTAAAGAAGCTCCCTGCCCATGGGGCCGGAGCCTCCACATAGTGTGTAAGGTACAGAAGCTCCCTGCACATGGGGCCGGAGCCTCCACACAGTGTGTAAGGTACAGAAGCTCCCTGCACATGGGGCGGGAGCCTCCACATAGTGTGTAAGGTACAGAAGCTCCCTGCACATGGGTCCGGAGCCTCCACACAGTGTGTAAGGTACAGAAGCTCCCTGCCCATGGGGCCGGAGCCTCCACACAGTGTGTAAGGTACAGAAGCTCCCTGCACATGGGGCCGGAGCCTCCACACAGTGTGTAAGGTACAGAAGCTCCCTACACATGGGGCAAGAAGCTCCCTGCACATGGGGCCAGAGCCTCCACACAGTGTGTAAGGTACAGAAGCTCCCTGCACATGGGCCGGAGCCTCCACACAGTGTGTAAGGTACAGAAGCTCCCTGCCCATGTGGCCGGAGCCTCCACATAGTGTGTAAGGTACAGAAGCTCCCTGCACATGGGGCCTGAGCCTCCACACAGTGTGTTAGGTACAGAAGCTCCCTGCACATGGGGCCGTAGCCTCCAAACAGTGTGTAAGGTACAGAAGCTCCCTGCACATGGGCCCGGAGCCACCACACAGTGTGTAAGGTAGAGAAGCTCCCTGCACATGGGGCCAGAGCTTCCACACAATGGGTCAGGTCCAGCACCTCCCTGCACATGGGCTGGAGCATCCACACAATGTGTCAGGTACAGAAGCTCCCTTTACACATGGGGCCGGAGCCTCCACACGTGTCCAGTACAGAAGCTCCCTGCACATGGGGCCGGAGCCTCCACACATTTTGTCAGGTACAGAAGCTCCCTTACACATGGGGCCAGAGCCTCCACACAATGCGTTAGGTACAGCAGCTCCCTGCACATGGGACCGGAGCCTCCACACAGTGTGTAAGGTACAGAAGCACCCTGCACATGAGACCAGAGCCTCCACACAATGGGTCAGGTATGGAAGCTCCCTGAACATGGGGCCAGAGCCTCCACACCGTGTGTAAGGTACAGAAGCTCCCTGCACATGGGACCAGTGCCTCCACACAATGGGTCAGGTATGGAAGCTCCCTGAACATGGGACCGGAGCCTCCACATAGTGTGTAAGGTACAGAAGCTCCCGGCACATGGGACCAGAACCTCCACACAATGTGTCAGGTACAGAAGCACCCTGCACAGGGTGCCGGAGCCCCCACACAATGGGTCAGGTATGGAAGCTCCCTTACACATGGGGCCGGAGCCTCCACACAATGTGTCATGTACAGAAGCTCCCTGCACATGGGGCCGGAGCCTCCACGCAGTGTGTAAGGTACAGAAGCACCCTGCACATGGGACCAGAGCCTCCACACAATGGGTCAGGTACAGAAGCTCACTGAACATGGGGCCGGAGCCTCCACACAATAGGTCAGGTATGGAAGCTCCCTGCACATGGGACCAGAGCCTCCACACAATAGGTCGGGTATGGAAGCTCCCTGCACAACGGGGCCGGAGCCTCCACAAAATGGGTCAGGTCCAGCAGCTCCCTGCACATGGGCTGGAGTGTCCACACAATGTGTCAGGTACAGAAGCACCCTGCACAGGGGGCCGGAGCCTCCACACAATGGGTCAGGTATGGAAGCTCCCTGCACATGGGGCTGGAGCTTCCACAGAATGTGTCCGGTACAGAAGCTCACTTACACATGGGGCCAGCGCCTCCACACAATGTGTCCAGTACAGACGCTCCCTGCACATGGGGCTGGAGCCTCCACACATTGTGTCAGGTACAGAAGCTCCCTTACACATGGGGCCAGAGCCTCCACATAATGCGTCAGGAACAGCAGCTCCCTGCACATGGGGCCTAGCCTCCACACAATGGGTCAGGTATGGAAGTTCCCTTACACATGGGACCGGAGCCTCTATACAATGGGTCAGGTATGGAAACTCCTTGTACATGGGACCGGAGCCTCCACACATTGTGTCAGGTACAGCAGCTCCCTGCACATGGGACCGGAGCCTCCACACAATGGGTCAGGTACAGCCGCTCCCTCCACATGGGACCAGAGCCTCCACACAATGTGTCAGGTACAGCAGCTCCCTGCACATGGGACCGGAGCCTCCACACAACGAGTCCGGTATGGAAGCTCCCTGCACATGAGGACGGAGCCTCCACATGTTCTTTCAGGTACAGCAACTCCCTGCACTTGGGACCAGAGCCTCCTCACGATTGATCAGGTACAGCAGCTCCCTGCACATGGGACCGGAGCCTCCACACAACGAGTCAGGTATGGAAGCTCCCTGCACATGAGGCCGGAGCCTCCACACGTTCTTTCAGGTACAGTAGCTCCCTGCACTTGGGACCAGAGCCCCCTCTTGATGGGTCAGGTACAGCAGCTCCTTGCGCATGGGGCCGGAGCCTCCACACAATGGGTCAGGTACAGCCGCTCCCTGCACATGGGACCAGAGCTTCCACACAATGGGTCAGGTATGGAAGCTCCTGCACATGGGACCGGAGCCTTCACACAATAGGTCGGGTATGGAAGCTCCCTGCACAATGGGGCCGGAGCCTCCACAAAATGGGTCAGGTCCAGCAGCTCCTGCACATGGGCTGGAGCATCCACACAATGTGTCAGGTATGGAAGCTCCCTGCACATAGGGCTGGAGCATCCACAGAATGTGTCCGGTACAGAAGCTCCCTTACACGTGGGGCCAGCGCCTCCACACAATGTGTCCAGTACAGAAGCTCCCTGCACATGGGGCTGGAGCCTCTGCACATTGTGCCAGGTACAGAAGCTCCCTTACACATGGGGCCAGAGACTCCACATAATGCGTCAGGTACAGCAGCTCCCTGCACATGGGGCCCAGCCTCCACACAATGGGTCAGGTATGGAAGATCCCTTACACATGGGACCGGAGCCGCCATACAATGGGTCAGGTATGGAAACTCCTTGTACATGGGACCGAAGCCTCCACACATTGTGTCAGGTACAGCAGCTCCCTGCACATGGAACCGAAGCCTCCACACAATGGGTAAGGTACAGCCGCTCCCTCCACATGGGACCGGAGCCTCCACACAATGTGTCAGGTACAGCAGCTCCCTGCACTTGGGACCAGAGCCTCCACACAATGGGTCAGGTACAGAAGCTCACTGAACATGGGGCCGGAGCCTCCACACAATAGGTCTGGTATGGAAGCTCCCTGCACAATGGGGCCGGAGCCTCCACAAAATGGGTCAGGTCCAGCAGCTCCCTGCACATGGGCTGGAGTGTCCACACAATGTGTCAGGTACAGAAGCACCCTGCACAGGGGCCGGAGCCTCCACACAATGGGTCAGGTATGGAAGCTCCCTGCACATGGGGCTGGAGCTTCCACAGAATGTGTCCGGTACAGAAGCTCACTTACACATGGGGCCAGCGCCTCCACACAATGTGTCCAGTACAGACGCTCCCTGCACATGGGGCTGGAGCCTCCACACATTGTGTCAGGTACAGAAGCTCCCTTACACATGGGGCCAGAGCCTCCACATAATGCGTCAGGAACAGCAGCTCCCTGCACATGGGGCCTAGCCTCCACACAATGGGTCAGGTATGGAAGTTCCCTTACACATGGGACCGGAGCCTCTATACAATGGGTCAGGTATGGAAACTCCTTGTACATGGGACCGGAGCCTCCACACATTGTGTCAGGTACAGCAGCTCCCTGCACATGGGACCGGAGCCTCCACACAATGGGTCAGGTACAGCCGCTCCCTCCACATGGGACCAGAGCCTCCACACAATGTGTCAGGTACAGCAGCTCCTGCACATGGGACCGGAGCCTCCACACAACGAGTCCGGTATGGAAGCTCCCTGCACATGAGGACGGAGCCTCCACATGTTCTTTCAGGTACAGCAACTCCCT
Organism: Calotriton arnoldi; assembly: GCA_963921515.1. Taxonomy (NCBI): domain Eukaryota; kingdom Metazoa; phylum Chordata; class Amphibia; order Caudata; family Salamandridae; genus Calotriton; species Calotriton arnoldi. The sequence goes on along the minus strand of CAWUFW010002017.1, from coordinate 1,393,935 downwards.
GCACTTGGGACCAGAGCCTCCTCACGATTGATCAGGTACAGCAGCTCCCTGCACATGGGACCGGAGCCTCCACACAACGAGTCAGGTATGGAAGCTCCCTGCACATGAGGCCGGAGCCTCCACACGTTCTTTCAGGTACAGTAGCTCCCTGCACTTGGGACCAGAGCCCACTCTCGATGGGTCAGGTACAGCAGCTCCTTGCGCATGGGGCCGGAGCCTCCACACAATGGGTCAGGTACAGCCGCTCCCTGCACATGGGACCAGAGCTTCCACACAATGGGTCAGGTATGGAAGCTCCCTGCACATGGGACCGGAGCCTCCACACAATAGGTCGGGTATGGAAGCTCCCTGCACAATGGGGCCGGAGCCTCCACAAAATGGGTCAGGTCCAGCAGCTCCCTGCACATGGGCTGGAGCATCCACACAATGTGTCAGGTATGGAAGCTCCCTGCACATAGGGCTGGAGCATCCACAGAATGTGTCCGGTACAGAAGCTCCCTTACACGTGGGGCCAGCGCCTCCACACAATGTGTCCAGTACAGAAGCTCCCTGCACATGGGGCTGGGGCCTCCGCACATTGTGCCAGGTACAGAAGCTCCCTTACACATGGGGCCAGAGCCTCCACATAATGCGTCAGGTACAGCAGCTCCCTGCACATGGGGCCCAGCCTCCACACAATGGGTCAGGTATGGAAGATCCCTTACACATGGGACCGGAGCCGCCATACAATGGGTCAGGTATGGAAACTCCTTGTACATGGGACCGAAGCCTCCACACATTGTGTCAGGTACAGCAGCTCCCTGCACATGGAACCGAAGCCTCCACACAATGGGTAAGGTACAGCCGCTCCCTCCACATGGGACCAGAGCCTCCACACAATGTGTCAGGTACAGCAGCTCCCTGCACATGGGACCGGAGCCTCCACACATTGTGTCTGGTACAGAAGCTCCTTGCGCATGGGGCCGGAGCCTCCACACATTGTGTCAGGTACAGAAGCTCCTTGCGCATGGGGCCGGAGCCTCCACACATTGTGTCCGGTACAGAAGCTCCTTGCGCATGGGGCCGGAGCCTCCACACATTGTGTCAGGTACAGAAGCTCCTTGCGCATGGGGCCAGAGCCTCCACACATTGTGTTGGGTATGAAAATTCCTTACAAGCGGGACGGAGCTTCACTCTGTCAGGTACCTAAACGCCTTGTATTGAGACCCTCACGGGTGAGTGGCCCGCTTTATAAGAACACTGATTGATTGATTGATTAAACCCTCTGCACATGGGTCAGGGCTTCCACACAACACTGTGTCAAGTACAGGAACTCCCTTGTAAGCTCTCTGCAAACCTGGTGAGAGTCACAGACACTGTTTCAGGTGCAGACCCAGGTCCGGAGCCTCTCAGTACCGTCCTCTACCTCTCTTTCTCTGCCTCACTTATCTTACCCCAAAAGGGCAAATAGACCATGTAAACGTCAACAGATAAATACTGATAAAGACACAGTCCTAACACTGCCACCAGCTCAAATAGGAGTCGGAGAATGCCTGCCATTTTTGACTTCTTACATTACAGAAAAAGCACATTCTGGCTTTATTTCAGCAGCAGCAAGGAAGATTGGCCAAAGGCTGGTCTGCTTGAATATTGGTGTGTGGGAACAAGGACAAATTCATTTGGCTGAAATCGTTTTTTATGATGCAGGAGAGTTATAATCAAGTTTGATCCTTGGTCTGTGTTTATAGCTTGCCTCATTGATGGTTCATGAGCATACCTGCTCAGAAGTCAGAACCCTTAGCAGGTCACGTGTCAACCATCGCTTGCGTTAGTCGCTCAAGCCATGGTGGAGGTCCCTGTTGGAGGTGTGGTGTCAACATTTCAATGGGAGAGTAGTGAAAGTGCGACATCTTTATTTTCCAAAGACTGTAACCACATGATCTCAACATTCATAAGTGTTTGGTGGCCCTATTCAGCCTCTCTTCTTTCCGAAGAACAGCACATCACATGCTGAGGTTTACATGCCATATTTACAGTGTTAGATCTATAAGTCCCATAATGTAAAGTATTATTTTTTAGAAGGTTAAGACTGGCTAAAAGTGTCACATTAGCACAGGGCTGCTTGGCAGCTACAACTATCCGCAAAACGTGTGGTTCTTTCGTGTGGCCATGTGATCAATGCAGAACACAACTGGAAACATGCTAAAGGAATGGTTTATGAATGCATGGGTGCAAATGCATCAGGTGCTACTCGGAAATTTAAACATTCCATAATGGACCACTGTGAGGAAGGTATGAAGTGTTACTGCACTGACCAATTCTATATTATTGCCTGCTGCCAAGGGCTATATTGGTTGTTAAAGGCCGTGAGCCAGAGTATAGGCCTGGATCGTAGGCAGGGGCCTATAATGAGTGAGGGGACCTTTAACAACCGATATAGCTCAAGGCAAAAAGTCTAATAGAGCATTCCACTCATTGAGGGTAGAATGTTCTAAATTGAAGAGGGAGAAACAGCAAGACAAATATTGGAATATTGGAGCAGAAGGCCTATACCAGCCATAATAAGTCTGGAGCTACTCCATTGTCTTTAGTGGAGCTCTCAGCATTCCAATGTTCTAATATAGCCTTATAGCCCAGCGTAGCAGGCTTTACCGGCCATTAAAGGCCCGCTCCAGCGTTAAAGGCTGGAGCCGAAGGCAAGGGCCTTTAACAAGGGAGCGAGCCTTTAATGCTCAGTATAGCCCAGCTACGGCAGGCTCTAAGGCTATTAGAACATTCTGCAACTAGATGACAGAATGTTCTAACAAATAAAGCAAAAGCCTCACGGAACCTGAGGGGAATGAAATTCTCACGGGCTCCGTGAGGCCTTTGTTCACAGCAACAGCAACATTAAAATGTCGGAGCTCCGGGCTTCTACTGGCCATTAGAACCCCGGAGCACTCCATTGTCGTCACTGGAGCTCTCAACATTCTACATGTTCTAATATTTAGCACAACAATCACTAGACGTTGGTTTTTAAAACAATATTGAAATATAACAAAGTCTTGAGTAATTAATGGTCCCATCAACCGACCCAAGTCCATAGAGATGAGGGAGGCAATATGCTTCATTAAGGTCAACACGAAGAAGTCCATACCCTGCACAGCCAATGAGAAGAACCATCTGTATCCTGCAATACACATACACGTGTTGAAACTGCACAGCTACAAAAACATACTTTGCATGTACTGGAAAAGCACTGCATCCATGGATATTTTTCGAAGAGGTGGGTTTGGCTGTATAAGAACCCATAAATATTGATTTCCAAAAGTTAAACTCTTGTAAACCACCAGAGGAATCAATTAAAAGACACTCTGACAAAAGGAAACTGTACATACGTAAGATGTGCGTGTTATGTAAATGCAGAGACTTCGTATTGTACATGCATATGTGTCACACTGTTCTAGTGGACTCCAGATCCTCTCAGGTGACAAAAGAGCTGTAGGGTACCCAAAGGTATGTTCTAGATCAGTGGTTCTCAACCTTTTGACTTCTGGGGACCCCCAGTTAATCATTACTGGAATCCGGCCCAAATCATTTTTGGAATCCGGGGACCCCCAGACTGAGTCATGACTTCTAGCCGAGGGCCCCAGCCTAAGCATTGTCGATGATTTGAAACGCAAAACAATACACAAAAAATTACAGAACAAAATATTCAAGCAAATATACAAATGCTGACACATTTTATTTAATTCGCAAACACATATAAATTAAAAAAATCAAAATTTTAATATGAAGGTTGGAGCTTTTCTAAATTTTATTGAGGCCACTCCTCATCCCTACTATATTCTGTTTGATGCACTTGCACTGCTCCCACAAATCAATCTGAGTATACTAATTTAATTGTTCGTCTCCAATTTCAAATTCCTTCACATTTACAGTACATTTTACAATTTTCAATTGTGCATTTAGCTTCTTTATTTATATACTTGTTATTAATCTGTTGGTATTATTTAACTTTCTAAGTAGTCGCGGACTCCCTGAGGAGGCTTTGCGGACCCCCTGAGAAGGCTTCGCGCACCCCCAGGGGTCCCCGGACCACAGGTTGGGAACCACTGTTCTAGATACAGCACTAGTGACAAAGGTTCTACATTTAATCCATATGAAGACTGTGGCGGGACTTGCAAGGATGCACTATATAGAGCAGCCGATGGAAAGTGATCTTGGCGTCCCCCCACGAGTGTCAGGAGAAGCTTATAGGTCTGCAGCGAAGAAGCACAAACATGGTGGAAGTTCTTAGGTGATAGAGAAGTGACTTACCAGCATGCAGTGTTTATCGATAGAAACAGTAGATGTTCAATGGGGTACCCCCGGGATGGAGAAAGATAAAATAGTTGGGTTTCTTTCTTGTACGTAATGCTCTCACCTCTTGTTTGCTTGTACTTGATTGTGCTATCCTCTTCCAAAACCGTACAGCGGTGATCGTTGCCAACCCGATTCTTCGCCTGATGCACCCATATGCAGAGCCGCTGAATATCTTGTCGTTTCAACAACTATTATTAGTGCCTAGCTCTAAAGTTGCACCACAGTTGTACCAAGTTAACACCGAAATGCCTTAACCAGCAACTGAAAGGTTCCGAGTTAACCCTTGCAAAGCTTCTGTCACTGTGCGGAACCACGTGTGGCACTTTTTGTTTAGTAACTTTTGATCCGTTTGAGCTAGAAATATTTTTTAGGGTGAAAATGTTCTAATCACATAGTAAAGGAAAGCACAACACCCGCAATAGCGCACAGAAGTCTAACATGTCTAATGCAAAAATAGCCAGCAAGATTTCAAAATTAAGCAAGGCAATTGCCATTTGAACAGACCAGAGCTTCGCTGGAGTACGTCATGACAAAATCCACAGGATTCAGGCTGCATTTATAACATTTAACTCCATACAAGTGAATGAAAAAAAAAACGTGTGACCAAAGTGAACTGTGAATATAGGGCCAGATGTACAAAGGATTTTTCCAGTCCCAAAAGGCCCGATTCGTAGATGTTTTTTCTGAGATGCAAAATGCGATTCGGGAACTTGTTACTGAATTGCATTTTGCATTTGTGATTTGGTATTTGGAAGGGGCGTATTTAGGGCGTCGCTTCTAAATACCGAATTGGTATGGCATGTATTACTTTTTGCGACCAAATTCTGGTTGCAAAATAGTAGTACTTTACCACCAGTTTAAAACTGGTGGTAACCCCTTTCCATTTGAGAATGTAAATAATATTTTTAGGACCACTACCTACTCTTGAAAAATGAAACTGCAAAGTTTCATTTTTCCTATTTAATGCATCCTATTTTTCTTTAAGGAAAACGGGCTGCAGTTAAAAAAAAAGATTGCTTTATTAACAAGCATTGGCAAAGACAATAGGTCTCGGCAATGCCCGAGCGTTTGGCCTGGTCAATGTGAATGTCTTTTAGCCATGTTGTCTAGCAGCACATCTGCTGTTCAGCATGGCTGGAAGTTATAGAAAGCCCAGAACCATAGGATGTTGACCCAACACCAAGTCTCTTTGTCCCCCATGTTCAGTTTATTGTCCTGCCCCTCCTAACACAAAAAAGCACTATGCTGTGGCCTGCACTGGATGCATAATAGCACTTTTTTCAGTGATTTTCAGCCATGCTGAACAGCAGATGTGCTGCTAGACAACATGGGTAAAAGACATTCTCATTGACAAGACCACTAGCTTGGGCGTTGCTGAGATCTATTGGCTTTGCCAATGCTTGTTTGGTGTTGACGGGGTCTTGCTGAACAAATGTGTAAGTGATAGTGAGAAGCAGTTGAGCTTTTAATTGAAGTGAGGATGTGGCAAAACAGCCAGATCAGCCGACACGGGAACTGGAGAACCAGGTTCGAATCTCGGGATTGGCTGAACAATTTGTGATTCTGGGCAAGTCACTTACGCTTCCCCCTGCTTACGACAATGAATGTGTCATTGTGTAATGTAACTGGTGAGCTCTTAAAGCATTCCAATACCATTGGCTGGTGTTAGCACTATGGCAACATAGAGAATGGAACAAGCGTTCCACTGCCATTGAATCATGCAAAAAAAATAAACAAGTGCTTTTCGAGATGGCTTGAAAACACAAGTACTTCTATGCAGCAGGTCTCGAAAAATCTACTCGCCCACTCGCTATGGCGAGTTAGGTTTTATCGAGTCGAGCTATATTTAGGAGCTACTCACCTGTTCGGGCGAGTTGACACAGAAGAGGCGTTCTCTTCAGTCAGAAATTGAAGGAGCAATAGCGATACCTTTAAATCTTGTTTTTATCTTGTCACATTTTCTCTGTGTTTAGAAACAGAGATCAGAAATCAGTTTACAATTACTTTTCCTTCTCTGACTGCAGTGTTCCAGAATTTTGTAAAGTGAACTGTCTGACTTGCTATCTGGAGTGTGAAATGAAAAGCTGTAGGGTATCAGGTTTTCCCTAACATATTTAAATAGCTAATAAGTCAACTGTACAAACATTTCAAAATATATTTCAGTAGTTTTGAAAGCCCATTTTTTGTACTTCTGTGTGATGAACAAAATATTTTAATAGGATGAAAAACAAATCAGAACACTTTTACTTGGTGATGTGTAATTGATCAATATGTTTTCTGAAACCCAATTTTCACAGATTATTGTTCATACACTATGGGCCCGATTCCGATCTCGTTCAGAAAGCATACAGACCGACTCGGTTCCGGAATGCTTTCCATACGACTCGGATTGGGGGAGTCCGACTGAACGAGTACGATGCATCTGTATGCATCTGGATCCGATTCGGTCGGACTCCCATTGACTTCAATGGGAGCCTGTGTTCCGAATGTGAACACAGGCTCCCATTGATGAAAGGGCTGGTTGGGGAAAATCGTGCACCCTGTGGCGGGGACCCTATGGTGCCTGCCACATTGTGCATGGTTGGGAAGGGGAGACCATTGGGTACTCCCACGGGCCCGATTCGGAGGGTCCCGGGTGAAGCGGGGCCTGCTACGGGCCCCCAAAGACCAATTCCGGCAGCCGTTTCGTTCCAGGCAAACCGAATCGGAAAGGCATGTCCGAATCCGTCATTGTACTCGCTCGTTCAGAAACCAAGTCCATAGAGCTGTACGAATCGGCTCCGGAAGGGCTCGTCCTGTCCGAATACCGTCCGGAACCGATTTGGTCAGCCCTATCCGTTTCCAGGCATCGTACTTCGTCGTGCGGAACTGAGAACGAGTCGGTCGGAAACGAGGGCTCCGGATTGGAGTCGGCAAACCCGAATCCGATTCGGAGCCCTTCCGACCAAGATCGGAATCGACCCCCAATGTAGTTTTATCAGTAAAGCTGCAGGGTAGTTGGAATGTTTATGGCATTTCTTGGAAATTTACTGGCTGTAAATGACAGTGCACTACCACATCATGCTTTAGTAAAATATTTATTAAAAGGGAGTGTTCAAATATGAACTCAGAAACTCTCCTGCCCTGATGGCAGTGCTATTAGTAAACAGAAAGGCAAGTCAGGGATCATGTGTACCTCTTATGTGGGCTAGATTCTTATTACACATGGAGCAAACATTAAGGGGCCTATTACGATGGCGGTCAGAAATCCTCCGTTTCAACTCTGACTGGCTGATAATGATGCAGCGGGTCGGAATTGAAACCGGTCGGTCATTCCGGCTGGCTTCTGATGGGCTGAAGGAGCCCGTCGGCCAGTCGGAACCGGCCCATAATCCCAAAGGGCGGGCCTTTCCACCCTTGGGAATACGATGCACGGTTTCCGGTATGGTTTCCATGCCGGCCTGTCCGACATGGAAACCATGTCGGAAAGCGTGTTTGGGGGTCCCCAGCAGGGCCCCCTTAAGTGTGCGGCCTCCAGTTGGGTACCGAGGGGGCACCTATGGTGCCCCCCTGTTGGTCCATGCACCCCATTGCAAGCACCTTGAGGTGCCTGCCATCGGGTGCAGGGATGAACCACACCTTCCATTTCCCTATGGGAGCATGTATTACGCCTGGTTTACGGCCGTAATGCATGCTCCCAAAGGAAAATGTTAGAATGCAGCCGAACAGTGTTCGGTCGCATCCTAATGAGGCGGACAGGACCGCCGGCCGGGTGTCAGTGGGTCCCTTTTACGAGTCAGTGTCGGGAAGAAGCAATTCCCCCCACATCGAAATCAGCCCCTTAGTCTATTCACTCCAAAAAAAGAGTAATGTTTTGTACAGCAGAAATGCCAAACTCACATATTTGAAGGTGCACTCATATGTAAGAATGAAGAAAAAGGCGACTCTGTAGAACAAAATATTTGCCAATGATCACACAATTTGAGACCAGTTTGCTGGTCAAGTAAATTAGAATTAGGTTGAGTAGATTATTAAAGTTACTCAATCTGCAGGTCTAGTAACATTTTTATTATTTTTCGAGGCCTGTGGAGTGCTTGAAAACAAAGAAAAAAATAGCTCCGCAAACCAGGAGCAGTGTAAGGAGACATGTACTTGGTCTATGCACTATGGGAGGGCCAAACACAAGAAGAGGGGATGATGCCCGCATGCCATGACGAATAACATCAAAGAAAATGAGAGCGACACTGAAGTTTTCCAGTGGTAGGAGATGGGCGGCCTGTAAGCCCACAGATAGAACACAACACATCCCTTCGAAACAGCGCATGTGCTGTCTAGCCAAGACCTAAAAAGCAATCACGGAACTGGTGATCAGCTGACCTCAGCAGGCCACCATCCCTGTGATGGCTGCTCTTCCTAATGGGTCGCAAATTGTGACCTACGTCATTAATATGCATGAGGTAGGTCTATTTGCGACCCCCATAGGAATCACGAATGAAACTCAAAACATTTTCATACATTAGGAATACCGATTTCCTAATTGCAATTTGGAGAGAATAGCAATTATGAAATCGGTATTCCTAATGTTAGTACATCTGGCCCATAGTCACTAAGTAGCAGGTTCCAGGATCTTCTTTCGGGAAGGAATGTGAGAAGAGATACAGTAAACAGTAACAGAGGTAATTCTGCTATTTTCTAAATCGTCTCAATCCTAAGCTTTGCTAGCATAGTTTATCAGAAATATAGTGTGCAAGAAGGAATAACAGAACTATAGTTCATTTAAAATGTGTGCAAATGTGCAATGATACTAAGATTTTAGTGGTCTTCGAGCAGGCACAAGAACGAAATCGTAATTGATTAATAATGTGCAACTGCGCATGTAACAGCACAGAGGAGCATTAGCATTTTCATGGTAAACATGTAAGCATCATTTCACGTATTGCATGTGAGTTCACTTTCTCAATGTCATTTCCGCAGGCTGTTTTTCTCCACTACAAAAATATTTGGTTTAATATGACATATGAGAGAGTAGAAGTTTAATAGATGTACAGGATATGAAAAAGTGAATTTGCACCTGTTATGTTTTTTAAACCACCCAATATGGTGAAGTGTAAAAACACTGTAGCAGCCGAGGTCAAACCAAAGTAGTGTGGGGGTGATGACGACATAACACACACCAAAACACAAAAACAAATAACTTACCTGCCGCATCGCCACTCTTCTTCTCCTCTCTGGCTCCAGTCCAAATGCAGCCACAGGCTCCCCTGTGGCCAATCCAGACGCTGCTCTCATGCTGCTGACAGCATGAGTTTAAAGAAAGCAATGGTTCAGGGTTGGCCCTAATGGGTCCAGAACAAAAGAATAAAGTCCCAAAGGGGACAGTGAGGATTTCAATTTATACTAGACATTTTAATCGTCATAGGAGCAAGAATGTAGGAAACATATATAGTGTAAAATAAGCAGTTTATTTCACACAAGTATGAATTTTATACTTAAAGTAATAATCAAGTGCTCACATAAAGTGAAGGTGCGTGATGTGACAAAGTGAGAGTGAACTAAAAACATAACATCACATTGACAACACAAATGGAACTCCACATGAGTATATACAATGAAAGGGGTTCCTGTTGTAGGAGTCGACTGGCGTTTCGATCTTTTAATTATTTAAGATCATCTTCAGGACAAATAGTGAGCAGTCTGAAATTTCAATGTGGTGTCACTATCCAGGGAGAAAGGTAGACACTCTGGGAATGCAGGCGGGCCTCTTACGTGGGGAGGTAGTTAGGACTAAAGTAACGTCCAGAATGGTATCAGGGTAGAGCTACTTCCATCAGGCGGTGACGTTTTACTTTGGGACCACTCATGGGTTAGGACACGGGTTAGGATGGGGACCCATCCCTCATGGGTTAGGACATGGGTTAGGATACGGACAGGCTACGTTTTACTCTCAGATTGTTCGCCCTATGCTACCCCCGGCTGGAAGTAGCCCCGATTTCATTCTGCATCAGATAAACCGGCACGAATAACCCATATCCGTGAACAACCCATGAGTGGTCCCAATGTAAAAAGTCACCGCCTGATGGAAGTAGCTCTACCCTGATACCATTCTGGACGTTACTTTAGTCCTAACTACCTCCCCACGTAAGAGGCCCGCCTGCATTCCCAGAGTGTCTACCTTTCTCCCTGGATAGTGACACCACATTGAAATTTCAGACTGCTCACTATTTGTCCTGAAGATGATCTTAAATAATTAAAAGATCGAAACGCCGTCGACCCCTACAACAGGAACCCCTTTCATTGTATATACTCATGTGGAGTTCCATTTGTGTTGTCAATGTGATGTTATGTTTTTAGTTCACTCTCACTTTGTCACATCACGCACCTTCACTTTATGTGAGCACTTGATTATTACTTTAAGTATAAAATTCATACTTGTGTGAAATAAACTGCTTATTTTACACTATATATGTTTCCCTACATTCTTGCTCCTATGACGATTAAAATGTCTAGTATAAATTGAAATCCTCACTGTCCCCTTTGGGACTGTATTCTTTTGTTCTGGACCCATTAGGGCCAACCCTGAACCATTGCTTTCTTTAAACATATACTAACCCCAGGTTCACATTTCGAGGTACCCTTGTTCTCCCATACTAGCTGACAGCATGAGAGCAGCATAAGGATTGGCCTAAGCGCACTCGATTTGTCCTCCCAGAGAGACTGGGAGCCTGTGCCTGCTGTCTCCAACACGGCAACGCAGCTCGGGTTGGATCCTAAGACGGCTGGCCAAACCGACATGTGCACTGATAGCAGTGCCCCCCCCGTGACAGCCATCGTGATGGCCCCGCCCCCAAGACTCGGCCCTCAGAGGAAAAATAAAACGATAATAAACATGGAGGAGCTGCCACTGACCTATACAAAAGAAAAAACAAAACCTGGAAATCCAAAGGCAGAGGTCTTGTGAATGGATCCACTACATACTTAAATAAAACACACAAGCGCATTTTGAATGGTACAGGCCAAGTAAACACAGGTTTTGATTCTGCATGAGGACGGGGCCGGTGTAGCTCTGGAACCTGAATTTAAGATATGTGTTTGGATTGAAATATTGTTTATTTTTTGCTTTCTTAAAATACAACCTGGATTTCCCACGGGTGCCCGGCTTCTCCAAGCCACCTCTACCTGAGAGCCTGGGGTGAGTTAGTGCTAATCCGGGCATCGCTGCAGCCTGGCTCCCTAAGCGCGCGCCAAGATGTTGGCGTAGGCGAGGCCTGCTTTCTTCAAACATATTTTCGGGCAGATGGAAGATGGAAACGACATGTTTTCTCAGAGCTGCTAAGTTGCAAAAAGGCCTGAAATGTTTTTATTTTCCCCTCCTGCCTGACTGGCTGTGATATGGCGGCGTGTGAGACACTGTTCCCGTTTGTTGTGCATAAGCGTAGGGACAAGGCTCAAGTTCTAAAAAAGAAGTTGGGCGGACTCACCAAGTTAGGCAGAATGGGTGTGACATCACCGCATGTGGCATCACCGCGTGTGACACATCACAGGAAGTGACATCACAGCACATGAAATCGCATGTGGCATCACAACCCATGACCTCACAGGAAGTGACATCAGATCTTTAGACCTCACATAAGTTTAGCAGGTCTATCATGAGTAAATTTGAGCGCATTACAGTATTTAATAAATTCGATTTTTGCATTGGAGTTGTGCCAAAATTTTGACGCAATCCCGAAGCAAAATCTGGGCCTGAACTTATACATTTATTTTTTTGAAACCCTGCCACACAGAAATTGGCAACAAGGAGAAACAAGGCAGTAAATCTGTTCTGCTTAATTGGTTGCAATGTCTGTATTTTAAAATATCTGATGGGTTAAGGCACCTGCTGCAGAGATCTTTGTGTGCCAGCTAAATCTCAAGGAATAATAATGATGGTAAGATAACTACGGAGTATAACATATTTGCTGGAGAGATCTGTGTTTTGCCTAGTCCTAGTTTTGAATCAAAGTAGCATAGAGGGTTAATATGTCTCCTGCAAAGCACATTATGTAACACGCAGATGACAGATTTTATTTTATGTAAATGGGTAAGTGGGTCACTGCTTTCAAGACAGAGATGCTTTTGTTACTTGCAGTTCATAAATTGTAATCCTTCTAATATGGCACAGTGAGGTATGAAGGACATGTGACTCCTTCACCTTGTAACCCTCACTGTCTTATGTGACACATCCTACACATTGATTTACACACATATGATTTACTGTCCATGTATATTCTGTACGTGTGATGTAAAGAGCTCTGACACCCTGCATTGGGATGAGTAGTCAGTGTGTCAGAGTGCTTTACATCATGTACACAGATAACAATTTAAATACCACTATTTTGTTTTATTTCTTTTATAGGGCTTTAGCACTACTGTAGAGCTAAAGCCCTATAAAAGAAATAAAACAAAATAGTGGCATTTAAATTGTTATTTGTGTAAATACTGGGGCGACCAACACATCTGGCATTCTTACAGTGTATGCATACCTCTTATATACAGGGACTGAACGAAGTCAAAAGCATTTCTCTCTTAAATACCTGTGAAGTGATAAGATCTGAGCCTTTGTTTCCCCTCCATTGCATCTCGGCGTGAGGCTCCTGATAGCTCCCAGTCAGGATACTCCAACAAAAAGAGGCCTTAACCCCTTCGATGCTCGTGACGAGCTCAGCTCGTCATGCTGCGCGGTCGCGCTGTGCGCATGACGAGCTGAGCTCGTCACGACCACACCCGCGATCGGAATGTCCAGCACACGAGCGGAATTCCGATCGCGGTCAAGGGGTTAATGGATGGCCTAACTCCGGCTTTTGTTATGGGCCCAGCTGGACTCTTATTAGCCCCTTCCCCGCCTGCACGTTGCTGCTCGGAACAAATGCAGACAGCGTGCAAGCGCAGCTGAAAGTGTCCTGGTGTCAGAAAATTACACCGGGACGAGTTCAGCATATGTCGCACTCCGCTGAAATCGGCCAGCTTTGCAGCAGGGTAGACGGCGTCTACCCTCTGAAAATAGTGGATAGACGGTGTCTACCCGCTTCTGCCCTGACTCGATCCCTGCATAGGGAGCAAGGTATTTTTAAGGCGTGTGACACACTCATTTGTCGTGATAGGTGCATTACTGCCAACTTGAAGAACAATCTCACCACGTGAGGAGGGGGGGCGGGGCCTTGAAGGGGGCGGGTCCTCATGCCGAGAAGTACCTAGGAGGCACTTTTGGACAATACCCTACCTCCAAGCCCTCTCCTCCCAAAAAAAAAAAGCTTGGGTGGCTGGTGCTGATGTCCTGGCGTGTTTTCACACCTCTTAATGGATGTGGGCAGTTCAAAGCCTCGGAAAAAAAGCTGGAAAACCACTATTTACAGTTGTTTTCAGCTCGTTTTGCCTGCCACCGTGTGACATCGGCTCCTCACCGATAGACCGTGTGATGGGAGCCGATATCGTGTGTCACACTGTGGCACCGTGTGAGTTGGCAGGTATGTAGGTGTTCAGTCAATGTATTGATGCTCTCTTGTGCGTGCATAGGCTGATTCACGAAAGTATTTATCTGTATGGGAGGGAGTATTATAGGAGTATGCTAGATTTACGTGCTTTTAAGAATCAGCACAGATGCCTTCAACTTCCTATTTGTAAAAGTGTAACGAAGGCAGAGTCCTTTCTATTTGTACTAAGTGTAGATGAATATTTCCTGAATACACACATTTTGTTCCCATTTTATATGTTTTGGGGCCTAGTCAGAAAGTCGTGTACGAGTACATAAAAGATATTGCAGGAACAGTGGCATAACAAGCGGCCCTTCCGGCACTGTGCACGGGCGGATGGCCTCTGGTCTGAGAGCTCCTGACCGGGTCTGGGATGAAAGGGCGGACCCTCCTTGTACTTTGCAGGGGAGCCCCCTCAAGTTTCGTTACGTCACTGTGAGGGAGCACTCCTTTTCGTACTTCATAATTCCCTTGTGAATAGAAACCTATAGTACATGAAGGTCCTCGTGCGAGCCGGAGAGCACAGTTTCACCAGGTCTGACTGGTACCTTTTTTTTTTGCATAAACTAGAGGACACTTTTCACCTTCTGGGTTTCTCACTTAGAGTGCACTGGTAATTTCTAAATACCACCAGAGATTGCTGCATCTGCATACTTACATTTTGCAGTAGTGTCCAAAATGTGGTAATACTCCATGTGTATCATCCCTCGATAAGCTTTAATACCCCTCATAGTAGCTCTACTGCATATAAATGTGTGTAACATTAAAACTAGCAGCAACATCCCAAAAACATACCACCACCAAACAGCAGGCATTAAAATTTGCCACAGTAAAACCACCAGGAAGGAGGCCAAATCAGGGGCTTCTATTTGGTGCAATCAGATGTCACTCCTACTGCTGCTGCTGTACAGTTTTATTGCCCAAATAATAGTATTTCCTCAACTGGAAGCACTGACTTTGGGCCCCCAAAACATACGTTCCAGTGCAAAAAGGATAACCGAATTATTCATTTTCTGTACATTCTTCCTCCATATAGTTGTCAAATTATTATTTTTAAGCATAAATTCATGTCAGAGGTAGGAATTACTTATCAAAAATAGATTTTGTTTTTCAAAAAACTATACATTATCACTTGATATAAATTTAATATACTTAGTAAAGATTAATAAGAAAAAACTTAAATTTTCTACCCAAGGCAAGCTTACAATTCAGTGCCGAGACAGTCTTTGGACTATGCGTGCGCTTTACAAATGCTTTTCATTTCATTTCATATGTAAAGCATGTAATATTAAGTGACATATGTTCTGAATTTCCAGAGACACGTCCTCTTTACCAATACCCCAGGTGGGAGGAAGGTCTGCTGGCGATATGTCCAAAGGCGATATGTGCTCAGTCACCATAACTGTGGTGCTTATGTCGCCAACTGTGTGTCGGTACTGTGTGTTGCAACGTGTTTCGTATGGATAGGAGACTGCGTGCAGAGTGAATGGTGTCCTATGGAGGGCACAGTGGCCAAGAATTCAAATCACTGACAGAATATCGGAAACGGAAATATTGTGTGGACCTAATATCGTGTCAAAAACATCGAGAACCAGAATATCGCGTAGGTAAGTGCAATTTACTATTCTTAACTCCACTTCTACGTCACTTCAAGATATATATCATCAAGGTACAAATATGTGGAGTTATATATAGCAAAACTTTGCTTACACAAAGAAACTTACTTCACAATATTTGTGTCCTCAATATTCTTGACACAATATTTTGGTCCACGATTTTTCTGTTTCCGATATTCTGTCTAAATACCGAAGAATGCTCCACTACATGTTGCTTCCTCTTTAAGTTGACTTGCTTGTGGATGTGACCTCCTTCCTGGTGCTGTTCCGAGGAGTCAGTCCCCCGTGTCCTGGAGATGTCCTGGCAAGCTAGCAGAACACAAACACAAGTATCTGCCCAGGCCAGTGCCTGATGCTCCTTCCTCCATCCCTGTAGCTTTGTACTAAGTATCACCTAGCAACCAAGAGAACTGAGAGAGTCTGGGTTTGTTCACTGCTAATAAGCATAGCTTGACCAATTGCTACAGTCTCTTTTCTCCCTTCTACCAAAGCCTGTGAAGACGGTAGAAAGTCCAGAAAGTTCTGCTCTGTCCGGATTGGAAGAGTCTTTACATTTTGAAGTTAGCTTGACTTTTGCTTAGCACGGGCCTCCACCACTGTTCCAAAGGTTGATAGCTATTGGCCTCCATCAGCATCTGACTTGTACTACATCAAGACTCCAATGGGAAGTGCATTCATCCATCCATCCAGAGGAACGCTTGCCAGAGACAAGACTCGGCTTGTTTCTGTCCCACCCCCCGACTCCAGGACTAGGCTAGGATGTGGGTGGACACCCTTCTTCTGTGACCTGAGAAGAAAGCTGCACTGCCTGGTGTAGAGAGAAGCAGGCTCCAGATGTGGATGATCAGGAGGCAAGACTCACCTGTCTGATGCCAACCTGGATGTCTTCTAGAGGAAGTGACCTACCCAGGAGCCACAAAAACGTGGCAGCCAAGCTCACCAGAACTGACCACAGCTCGCCTGTGCCATCAAGAGGGCTGAGAACCCGTAGGAGGACTCAAGGACTGCATGGCACGCCTGCATCTTCTTAGCCCTGTATCACTTCTGTGTTTGGGCGAGCCCTTATTTGCCCATTTCAAGCCACTGTGGGACATCAAAGTCTTTTATTCATGAACCTAGATTTTCCGATCAAATCTTTTTGGTTATGGCCAGTCGCCCTGATCCAGAAAAGTTTAATCTACTTACTAGGCCTAACGGTTTCAAGATACTACATCAGGTTAAGACTGTTGGACCAAAAGTCTACACTCCATTTCCCCAGTCACAACTGGTGATGTAGTGGACCAAGTAGATGCTACTACCAACTAAAACTTCTGACCCCAAAGGATCAGTTTTAGGTTACAGGCCCTTGAAAATTTGCTTCCCTATGGGGAATACTTTGGTTACCCCACCAATGGTGGGAGTTCCTTGCCATTTCACTCTGCTTTAGGAACCAGTTTGACTCTTAACTGGATTTTCATATAGTATGTTCCATTCCCCTGCAAGTGATTACCAGCTTTTCAGTGAAAGGGATGAAAAGCAGGGTTCAGTGTTGGTCCAACTCAACCACACAGTTGCTCAAAGCACGTTACCCAGAGGGTATCAATTGTCAGGGAGGGCGTGACCTTGGAAAAAAATGAATAGTTGAGATGGGGTGTCCAGCTTTCTGAAATTCTGTCTTCCTCCTTTCTCTACACATATGCTCTCACCTGCCTTTCTTGTTTATTGATTTGTTATAAACTTTTGTATATCCCTTAAACATAGGTTAAGCTGAGCCATAGTTTACTACTATCCGGAAAGAAGAAGCCGCGTTGGCTGTTGAGATGTCTTCATTTCAGGGCCCCTCTGTGTGATGTAGTACCGTGATACCGAAGCTTTAATATCGACCTGCACATTTGTCGACTCCACAATATCGACTAATGGTAATCAGATGTGCAGCTAGAATAGTAGTTCCAGTGCTTAATTTGTAAAACAAATAAGTGTCAGGGCTCTAGTCAGGAGGCCTCTGCAGCTTGCACCCCCCATTGCCACTGCCATCATTGCCAATGACAGTACCAACACGACTTCTACTAACCAGCACACTACAAGTGTGACAGTTCAGCCTATTCCAGGCCCCCAAAGCCAGAAAAAATAGCTTGGGCGGCAGGTATTAGTTGTTTTTAATGCGTACTGAATTAAAAATCAATTGCTGTTCTGCTTATCTCTAATTTATACAAACAGCGTCACTATGTGCCAGCTCTCATAAGTGCCAGTGTCGACAATTAAGTGCTGGTGCCGAGCACCGGAAACCACCAGCTCAAATTAAGCACTGACTAAATCTATACTCCCCGATGTATTTACCTTGATGTTAGGTTTTAAGTAGATATTGTCGATTCTATGAATGTGTAGATACTCGATACTATGACATACTTGATGCCTCCCTCTTTGTGGTGTTTAGACCCTGTAACGGCTCCTCTTTATCTTACGCTGACTGCATCGGTTCTTTCCTTTGACTTTTTGCTTGTCTTCAACCTTTTCTTCTCCTTCTCTCTGTTCTCATTCTGTTTTGATCCCGCCTTCTCCCGCCATCCTTTGCTCCCTTTTGCTCCATTCATTTCATCTCAGCGTAAAACTCTGTAATGTATAATTCAGTATCTAGGATAATTGCGTCCCTCGGGAGCTTGGTATCTGAACCCCGTGTTCCCTTTTCTTTCCTAATCTCCTGTCTTTGCTGCATTACAAAACAAGGAGGAAAGTGTGTCCAAACCAGGGAAGGCGAGAGAGAAAGAGAGAGGGGGACATCGGATCCAGTGGTGTTTATGTGTCGGGCCAAATACGAACAGGGGAGAGGATGTGGCGTAACGGCCAGAGCTGCCGACTTTGGAGCTGGTGAACCAGGTTCGAGCCTCGGCGTCGGCTCAACATCCTGTGATTCTGGGCAAATCACTTAATCTCCCTGTGCTTACCATAAATGAATGTGGCCTTGTGTGACGTAACTGGTGCTCATGTAAAGCGCTCCAATACCTTCGGGTCGAGTTTGTGCTGTATAAAACTGCAAAAAAAAAACAAAAAAAAACAAAGAGGGGTTTGAGGGTCAGAGAGAGCTCAAGACAGAACAAGAAAATATCACTGAGCATGGGGCGAGATAAGGTATGTACTGGGCCCTAAGCGACATTTTCATTACGCCGGCATAATCTTGCATATCTTCCTGCATTTCATTTATGCTTGTTATGTGAAATTCCAAAATTATTCCACATAGCAGAATTTTTTCAGTCTGATCGGGTAAAAATCATATTCCGAGAGCACAGGAACAGTGCAGATGAACAGAAAATGAGCAGCTGTTGTTCGCGGCACTTGAGTTTTTTCCGCTATTATTTTAGTGCAAAATGCATCTTTGCTTCAAAAATATAGAGCTAAATGCCAGATTTGCATTTTACATAATTATGCCTAATTATGCAAATGGAAATTACGTAACTTCCACACACACACACACACACACACACCCTTGTATGTAAGAGAGGGTACAAGAAATTAAAGAGGCATAAGAGACTGCTGCATGAACGAGCGAGACGGATGCCAAGATTAGGCAGAGAGAATGAGTATGGTCAGTCGAGCAAATTACATATTCACTTTGCTTTTTGACACAGGATGGGACCTCATAACACTAAAAACACACAAGTCACTATTCCCCACTGCACCAACCAGAATTCAGGTGTCGTTCTCTGTTACATAAGCAAATATGTGCAGTGACGGCTTTGACTAATGGAGGTTTCGTAATATAAAATAGTGCATCTCTCACTGATTAGGTAAACTTGCATTCGTGTTTCATTTAAGGGGTCATTATTTTATATGCAGTTACCTGAAGGTGAAAGAACAACAAAATAGTTGCGGAATATTTTGCTTTTTTTAGCCACGCCCTTGATCCCGCCCCCACACTCAATGACCCCGCCCCCATTTCACTCAGGATCACAGTCCCTGTACTTTTTTTTTTAATGCACTTGGCCCACTAGTACACACTGCACATTTGGTCGGGATTCCAAGGTTACCTTGACATTTCTCAAATGGGGCAGGGAACAGGAACACAAGTGTCCAGTACAGACAGGCTGAATATTCTTACCCTATCCAATGCCAAAAGACCCCCAAGCGCCCCCTGCTGCCAGCAATA
Organism: Calotriton arnoldi; assembly: GCA_963921515.1. Classification (NCBI taxonomy): domain Eukaryota; kingdom Metazoa; phylum Chordata; class Amphibia; order Caudata; family Salamandridae; genus Calotriton; species Calotriton arnoldi. The sequence goes on along the minus strand of CAWUFW010002017.1, from coordinate 1,374,388 downwards.
GCTGAGTCATGCAAGCTTTTCTGTCAACTCAGCAGATGTTAGGAGGAGGAGGGGATATGTTGGAGTAGGCAGCTCAGTACAGGCCCTGTTTGCCACCTGCTTCAGTTACTGCCTCATACATCTGTATCTTTAGTGCATGCCCTACTCTCTGCCTTTCCTCCATGAGATGTCCCCTCTGTCTGTGGCACTCAAAAAGGGTACCTACCAGTGCCAGACTGGGAATGCAAACCGGCCCTGGCAAATGAGTAGGACCAGCCTCTCGGGGGGGGGCTGCGTGGAAAACGCTGCAGCTGCTTTTGTTACAGCTTTGTTGCCCCCAGTAACAAAAACGGCCCCCCCAGGGGTCCCAAACCAGCCCCCACTCTGGCGGCCCACCGGGGAAACGCCCGGTGCTCGCTATGGCCAGTTCGGCCCTGGTACCTATCTTGGCATATAAAGTCAATAAATACCATGTTACTTCACCGCACTGTGGTAACAGTGACTAGTCTAAGAGGGGGTTCAAAGGCAGGTTTTAAATATTTTAGTTAATTTATTTTGGAAAATGTGTTCTAAAATACTCCATTGTTCGCCGTTTTTTTCAAACCTTTCTTAGCTGTGGGTGCAGAGGGGGCACCCCACTTTTATTGGTTGCTCACTTCAATAAGGGACATATGTATGCTGCTCACATGTTACAATGTTCATCTGATACCGCTGGGCATTGTAGCGAGACACCCGGTTCGTACTAAGGGTCTTCAGCAAGCAACCCTACGGACGGACGCGGCCGTGGGTTGAAATAAAGGGGTGGTGACCGCTTGTGGTCATTCCCATACTGGACAGCCAGTGTTTGTGTCTTTACTTCCTAGGGGCCAGGACCAGGCCGTCTAACAAGCATTATTGTAGGACTGCAGGGCCCTGTCACGTGAAAAGCACTTGCTATACGCCGCAGAGCCTATTTAAACGTATCAGTGAGTTTGTACGGATTTAGCACCTTGTGCTTACATCTTGTAAATTGTAAATGTATTTATATAGCGTTTACGACCTCTAATGAGGCATTGAAGCACTTTTTCGGCACGCCGCACGCAACTCTGGAAACCAAGATTAGTAATTAGTACCATTTTTTGTTCTTTCTTGTGCATTAGTTATGTTAGGTTTGTGCTCTTGATTTCATGCGTGTTTAGTAGAGTTTGGAATTGGGATAGCATGATAGGAGTGGAATTGAAAAGGGGAAATAGTACGTTTTTTGTAAGTAGTGGTCGTGTGTGCCTGTTAGTTGGGCTACATGGGTAAAAAAGAGAGGTGAAGTTTAAGAAGGATGTTTGGGGGTTCATAGTAGTCCAAAAGGTTTGGGATGAGGCAGAGGGATACATAAATTCAAACAAATAGCATACATAAGTATATAGAAGATGCTCTGTAAAGTTTTGTTTGTTTGATTAAACCCCTCTGTATGAATGCCCATATGTACACATTGAAGTGGCAATATTCTTGCCAATAAATCACCATTTAGCATCAAGGCGGAGTGGGCATTTTTCCTTAACTGTGGCTCGCTTTCTCTGTCTTACTAAACAATTCTGCACCACAAAGTGCCTTTCAGCATCTTTTCTTCCTTTCCTGCCACTTCTCTTCCCATGTGCCCCCCTCCTTCTGCCCCTGCCGTGTGCCTTCCCTTCTCTTTGTCCTCTCTGTCCTCCTTGCACTCTTTCTTCAGTTTTCTCTCTCCCCCCTCCCACGCATTCACAACCCTGCCGATGCTCAACCGCCTGCCAGATAAAGTAAATCTCTAGCCAGGTTAGCGGGTAATTAAAAATCCAATTTCTCTGGTCAGCCAAGTGGTGAATTGGTCCAAGCGCTCCCCTTTGATTTACGAACTTTGCGCTCGTTCTGCAGCGTCGGGGCGGCTCTTTGTTGGTTTTCACGGCACGCATGTGCAGTGCAAATCCTCTGCCCTGCGAGGGAGCCCTCGGTATAGCCCATCCGGCACCCCGTCGCCATGAGCAGCACAGCCTTTCTTCTGAAATCTTTAGCTCTCAGGCAGAGGGGTTACTGCGTATAGATCCTTGAATAAGCGTCCCCTCTTAGTCTAAGGTCTACCACAAACAGTGGCGGCTCCTCAGTTAAGGCGAAGGAGCGTCGCCTCACAGCTTGGCAGCAGTGAAAGAAAGGAAAAATAAAATGATAATAACTTGATGTTATCATTTTCTTTGTTCCTGCTGCGGCAGCATGGGCATGGGGTGGGCTGCTCTGCTCACAGAGCCGGTCAGGGGAGGAGTGGTGGGCACACTGAAGCACACATGAGGCTTTGGCCGGCCGTATCGGGCCGGTCAAACAGTCATGCGCACTTAGCATGTTTTCCACCCAGGCTGCATTACAGCCTGGGTGGAGAACATGCCCAGGCCCCCAGTCCCCGCCTGAGCGCCGAACTACGGCGCTCAGACCAATCACAATGCTGCATTGCAGCATTGTGATTGGCTCAGGGGAGCCTAGCTGCTTCCTGTTTGGCCAACACGGAGGAGAGACGATGTGGGAGAGAGCGGCGAGGAGGTAAGTGTCTTTTTCTTTTTTTTACACCCCTGACCCCCCACCACCACCCCAGATCCGTGCCGGCTGCCACTGACCACAAAGCCTTCCTTTCGTCCCAAAGGGGCACCATAAAAGGCCTCTTCTCTTCCACAGAGTCCTCTTTGGAAGAGTGCCAAATTGGGTGTGAGTCCCCAGGTATGTATGAAGCTGGGATTGGAGGTGAGTACCTAGACGAGACAAACTTTTCTCTCGGCTAAACACACCCAACATTTGTGGCAAACACTGAATCCGTAGGATGCTAATGGTCAATCTTGACAAATCTCCTCAGATACCGCAGACCTTTGTTCCCCCCCCCCCCCGCTCACTGCACATCCCTTCAGCTATATTTTGTAAGCACCTAAACCCTCCAGCATTGGTAGTAAATTCTTCAAAAGCCAAACTTCCTTGCTGGTTGTGGCAAATCCCTCTGGATACCACATGCTCCCCAGCCCATCATTGGGACAGAACTTGCTGATACTCAAAGATATGCTCACATTCTATGGGTTGTATGACGTAACAACGCAGAGAAATACTCTGCACGCCTTTGCCACGCATTTTTTACCCTGCATTTTTTTAGAACGTATATGCTTTTACAACGTATGCCTTTACCACGTAATGTTTATATATATATATACATATATATAAACAATGTATTTGTGGGGGGAGACCCCCCACACCCCTGAACTTACCTTAAATGCGTGGTAAAGGCATACGTTGTAAAAGCATATGCGTCCTAAAAACATGCGTGGTAAAAAATGCATGGTAAAGGTACAACATGGTAAAAACCTCGTTGTAAAGGCTGTTTCCCCATTCTATGCAGCCAGTTCATACCGTTCACAAATACTTACCTCTGTTTGCATTAAATATGTTCCGGTAAAATATAATGGTAGATTTTACTTTTGCCTCCTGATTTTTGAACCTTTAGTAGTCACATGTATGCTGAACACAACACATCTTTTCTGAACAAGTGCCTCAAATGTTCAGCTGACACTTGTATTTCAATAAACTCCACATAATGTCAGCATTTGTAAATTCCTAAAGTTTACAAACTTTGACACCTGTACCATCTAATAGCTCAATCTCATTTCATATGGCTCTAGCGCTCATCCAAGTATATCTCCGTGACCAGCACTTGGCGCTATACTCGGTATAAGATTTCAGAACAATGGGTATATCATTTTAAAATATGCTATGATACCCAGATTGAGCTATGTTGAAAGCCATCCGGTTCCACGTCTGGTCTCCACAACTATTCATGGAGATGCTTGTGCAGTTTGATCACAACAGTTTCCCTGCCTTGACAGTCTGTTCTGCTCGAGTGAGCTACCCACCCTCCTCCAACTGTTTTCCTCATCCTCCCTGGATGAATAGAACTCCTTACTTATGTGGGCCATGGACATGAAGGGGCCCTCAAATAAAAACACAAAAAAAGTTAATTTTACCCATTCCTTCATCAACAACAATATCAAATCCAGAATGCTTCTTTAACTTGATGATGTCTCTGTGGGATTTCAGACCCAATGTGACGTCATTCACTGGATGGCCCTTGTAAAAGATAGCTCGCCCTTCCTAAAAACTCTGTTTTGCCCCTGCTTATGCAACCATAATGCTGGAAAGTAAGCATAGTTGTTACATTTAGGGATGCAGGGTTAGAATACACATTACTCCTAATAACGCTTTAAAATATTGGTATGCCACTGTCATGAATCGGACATGTAGTGTGAAAGTACAACGCATGACTGCTTGTAAGGACATGGTTGATCCCTAGAGGTGTAAGGATACCTGTAACAACATGGCTGTCTAAGGTTCTACAGAAAGGGTAGTGTTTTCTGTAACACATGTGCACAGTAGCCAGTATCGGTAATGCGTTACTGACACCCGATTGTATCATAGTCTCACATAAGTTAATTGTGCATGTGCCTAATCTACAACTAACAACTAAGTGGCCAAGGGTATGCCCAGACGTGGGTCCCGTGCTCGCTGTATCACTGGATTCAAGCTAGCCTGGCTGATGAGGGATGATACCCCGAAACCAGTCCCAGGATGCTTGTTTCCGGTCCAGGGAGGACCTGGCTTGGCAGTTCGGGCTGGACTGTTCCAATGGGGAGCAGGGTCAAGACTGATTTGCATATAGCTGGGTCCAAACTGGGGTGGCATAGTGAGCAAAAGAACGTTGGATTAAACCCAGATCTCTTGACTGGGGGTGAGAGGTTCAAAAGTTTCAGCACTGTGTCCATCATCTTGTTGTGTTTGCAACCTACAACTACGCATGCTTTTTTGCAGACCTGTTGCACCTGACTTGTCAAGCCTTGCTGGGCTGTGAACGTCCAACCGGCCTAGGGTTAGGAGCTGCCCTTTGTGGTTGAAGACTTGATGACTGCGAGCGGCTTGTTGCAGCCAGTGCTCTTTGTAGCTTGAGACTCCCTCACTGCAGCTGAGCACACTCACTGCCTTTCTGGACTGAGTGCAGTCTGGAGCTTAGGAGGGGCAATGGACTGGGTGGATGTGCAGGTCTTTCGTGCAATGCCAGACCCATCCAAACAGGTCCCATGATTGGCTGGTGTTGCAGAAGTGTAAAGCCACACACAATCTAGACTTCAGTGCAGTGGGTTTCAAACAATCACCCTCTCTGCTGGATTCATAGTGCTAAATTAACCCCCAGGCTGTGGGCATGCACATGTTCACCCGTCCTTCTGAGAGAACGAACACACACACACACGCAGGCACACACACTCGCACACTATCACACTCTCACACTTTCTCTCACTTATCATGAGAATTATATTTTAGGTTTAACTGATGTCAGCCTTCATAATATGCAGATTTCTCAGGCTAGCAGACAGCTAATGTTCTCCAAAGACATCAATTCACTCACTAGTGGACAGTGCTTGATTTGTAAAAGAGTAAGGGCCAGGGCCCTCGTCAGGAGGCCGCTGCAGCTTGCACCTCCCATTGCCCCTGCCAGCGCTGCCAATGACAGTAGCAACACAAGCATGACCCTCCAAGCATGACAATTCAGACTATTACAGGCCCCCAAAACTTTAAGAGTGGCATGGGAGGCAGGTATCATTTTAAATATAGGATGAATTAACAAGCAGATGTTACTATACTCAAAAATTACATTAGATAAACAGTGCCACCATGTGGCAGACTGTTATAAGTGCCAGTGCTGACAATTAAGTGCCGGTGCTGAGCACCGTAAACCACCGGCTCAAATTAAACACTGCTAGTAAATAAGATGAATTCTCATATCATGTGGTGAAATATACACTTTTGCAACCACCGTGTGGTCCTACACTCTCATTGAACACTAAAGTTAAACTTCTCCATAGTCCTATAAGTGTCTGATGTATATGCGTATACTAGCAGCAGTCTTACTTGCACTCAAACTCCCATACACATGTGGATATTTACAATATAGGCACCTACAGACATATAATGATGGCCAGGCTGACCCATGATATAGGGAAACATATAAGCCTTCAAAGGTTCAGACTATTCCCTATGGAAATCACATGTCTCGTAACTGGTTATGGATGAATTGCATTCTTGCGCAAGGCCTTACTGGTGAAATGGTTACAGCTTGAAGAGTGATCCTGCATGACATGGCTAATGTCCTAGGCAATGAGGGCAAAACACAGCCAATCTCAAAGGAGTTATTTGCAGAGCTCTCACTCTTGGACCCATATTAAAAGCAGTACCGCTGGAATTATGCCGCAGAAGAGGGCCAAATTATGCAGCAGGGTTGAGTAAGTTATTCAGCAAGAAAAGGCAAATTATATGGAATAATGCAACACATTTTTTAATAGTATTACTTCATTGTTTCATCATTTTTAAACTTGGTAACACTGTTGGGCATTGGTTGCACCTCATTAGTACCAGTTTAACACCCAAATATAGCAATACGCAACAGAAAGGTGATCACTCCAGCTTTGCAAAGGGCCTTCCACTGCGTGGCAGCTCGTGTCGCTGCATTATTAGTAACTTTTGAACCGTTTGAGCTAGAAGCAAAAATGTTTTTGTTAAAATCTGCAGATTATGCGGCAGATAATGGATTATGTGGTAGATGAGGAAATTTATAATTATGCGAAAATCACCACAGTCGCACAATTCCATAATTCCAGTGGCCCTGATTCAAAGTGACCCAGGAAATGGCTCAAATTTTCTCCACCCCTACAGTTACCAATATCTCCGGTGTCAGGAGCTTTGGAAAATCTGGGCCATTATTAGTTGGATTCCTAAGGTCTCCTTAGAAACGATGACTTACTGGGGGAATTGTTACTTCCGGGTCCGATTTCCTAAGTAACTCCTTTTTCTTCTTTTTTTTTTTTTCTGAGTTTCATATAGCACGAACTTGACCCACAGGTATTGGGTATCAGAGCGCTTTACATGAGCACAGTTGCGTTACACAAGGACACATTCATTTTTGTTAGGCACGGGGAGATTAAGTGATTTGCCCAGAATCAAGGGATGTTGAGCGTCATTGTCGAGACTTGAAGCCGGTTCCCCAGATTTGAGATCGATCGCCCTAGCCGTTAGGCTACATCCTGTCCCCCTCCTTATGTACCCTTGTCTGGCCCTATCAGAAACTACTGTTACTGGCCCTATCAGAATTAAGAGACCACCTGTGATGAGGGCCTTACCGTTCTTACAGCAACAGTGTCTCTAAGAGAAAGCTCCCGAACCGATGGATTTTGGATCAGAAGAAACCTATTGACTCTTCCTTCACGATTGCCATCATCTTACTGCTTCCTGAACAGAGCAAAGTGTTGTTCCTCGCAAACCCTAAAACTATTGGAGTGAAATGCTGGATTATGGGTAAAGTTTGAGCTCGCGGTGATTCTGCATCCCATCACTAATGGATTGTCAAAGTACAAGAACCCCATTGAATTCCGTCGCCCATGTTCTTTAGTTGCTCATCCCAGTTGCCCAGGAGCAAAGCCACTTTGTAGACCTTTACAAAAGTCTCAGGTTTCTGTATGTTCCACCCTGTAGCATAACGAAACTTGAGGGGGGCCCCTTGCAAGGTAAATGGAGAGGGGGTCTTAATCAGGAGCTTTCAGGTCAGGGTACTGTGTTGAGGGGGGCCCCCGCAACCGCAGGGGCTGCAGGGGTCTATGTGACGCCACTGGTTCCACTGTACAACAGTTGCACATGACCCACATAATCCATACGATGTGAAAGTCATGGGCTCCAAGAAAATGCACAGTTAGTCCAAGACCGGATCAGTGCTTAATTTGTAAAAAAAAAAATATATATATATATATACATGCCAGGGCCTTTGTCAGGAGGCCTCTGAAGTTTGCACTATTCATTGCCCCTGCTATGCTGCCAATGGCAGTACAAACACATCTAGTAACCATCACACTCCTACAAGTATGACAGTTAAATCTATTCCTGGCCTCTAAAGCTGTAATAAATGCTTGGGTGGCCTATATTAGTATTTTTAATGTATATTGAATTAATAAACTACTGTTGTGCTTATGTCTAAATATGACAAACAGTGCCACCATGTGGCAGACTGTCATAAGTGCCGGTGTTGGCAATTAAATGCCAGTGCTGAGCACCGATAACCACTGTCTCAAATTAAGCACTACTAGCCCCCCATGCCATCCCTTATATGTTTCATTTGCGACTGGGAGTAGGTGGAGTGCTTCCTCAGTTCTGGTTGCAGGCTGTAAAGTCCGGGCAGTAGGACATCTGCCAGAAGGAATTAAATATTTCTGGAGGTGGCATGACCTGGTGTTTGACCTCTTGCCACTCTCTCATTGGTCCCTGTGTATTGTGAGCCCTCCAATCACAGGACTCGCCTTTAAACAGCCAAGCAATATGGTATTTTCTTTTTATAATATGCATGGGATGGTTATGATTTTCCTGCAATCTCTGCTTTTATCGCACCTTATAGATTTTTTTTTATGTTTTGACAGAACTAGAATGTTATTTTTCAGAGCGATCTATTTTTGTCACTAGATATGCTAAAGCTGATGTTTTCTGTTTTTCTACCATTTTAATTGGCCAGACTAAACTTGCCATTTTAAAAGTCTATGCATCTAAAACAGAAGGTGGAGAGGTGGAAAATGTTCTTGCTACTTTCAAGACAGGAGTTAGCTGTCAACAAAGAATTCAATTAGCATTTTACAAAATGCCACATGATGTATCTTCATTTTTAAATGAACGTAGTATTATACAAAAAATGTTTTTTATGTTTGAAGAAAAACGAATTAATGCAGAAATTATAAAAGGTGTGTACTTAAATAGTCTCAGAATAAAAAAAATATTGAAATATCTTTATTGGTTACTGTTTATTTCAAAGTAAATTCATCATTTTTGAAAATCAGTCCTCTTTTCCCTACTTTTATAAAAATGTTATAACCTCTTACTTTTGCTCACACCCTTACAAATTGCATCTCTCCATTTTCTCTTTCCCTCATTTCCTGTTTCTCTCTTTGTTTTTCTCTCCCTCTCCTTCGGTCTCTTTCTTCTGGTTGTTCTCCCACTCACTCTCTCTCTTACACACAAGCAGGCATACTTTACATAGTTCTCAATAGCTTCCTCTCTTCTTCTCTATCGAGTCCAATTCTGATATTGGCAAAGGTTGAAAATAACAAACTCTTGTATTTTGTGTTATCTTTCCGCATCCTGGTGGCCAATGATTTTCAGATTGTCTTGTTCATCTCCCGTACAGAGGAGCATGTAACTAGCTATCTCCAGTGGCGGCTGGCATGGATTGGGGGTGGGGCAGTAAAAAAATAAATAAACGTACCTCCTTGCCTCCGCGTCTCTTCTCGTCGTCCCTCCTGTCCTCGCTCTGCTCGAGCCGGAAGCAGGAAGCACCCAGGCTCCCCTGAGCCAATCACAATGCTGCAGTGATTGGTCTGAGCGCCGTGGTTCAGCGCTCCGCCAGTTACTGGGAGCCTGGGCATGTGCTCCACCCAGGCAGTAATGCAGCCTGCGTAGAGAACATGCAAAGTGTGCATGACGGTTTGTCTGGCCTGAGATGGCTGGCCAAACTGTCATGTGCACTGATAACAGCTCCCGTGGGTGCCTATTATCCCCCTGCCCCCTAACAGAAGGTGATTAAAGTATATGCAATATATTTTCATGAATCCTCTTGGGGACAGAATCACCGTAGGTCAAGTTAAACAGGGGACTAAATTAATCCTCTTGGGTAATAGGTATATCACCCAGTCACAGTGAATCCTTGAGATGAGGGTAATTCTGCTACAAAATGCATTGAAATAGTACCCATGGACTCCAGGGCACCAGCACAGTTATCCATTGAAATGGTACCCATGGACTCCAGGGCACCAGCAATTTGAGCCGGTGGTTTCCGGTGCTCGGCACCAGCACTTAATTGCCAACATCGACTCTTATGACAGCTACCACATGGTGGCGCTGTTTGTTTTATTTGGAGATGAGCACAACAACCGGTGTTTAAAAATTCAATATACATTAGAAAATGACTAATACCTGCACCCAAGCCATTCTTATAGTTTTGGGGCCCTGGAATAGTCTGAATTGTCACACTTGTAGGAGTGTGATGGTTAGTCGGCAATGGGTGGTGGAAGCTGCAGTGGCTTCCAGACGAGGGCCCTTGCACTTATGTTTTTTACAAATTAAGCACTGCACCAGCAGCAGATGGAGTAATCCTATAGTAGTTTGATGATTAGCTTTAATTCTATTGCAAGTTTCACTTGCCATGACATGAAGGTCAATTACAGGTAGCCATGGGCAAATGCTGCCACCTGTGGCAGTCTCGTTGGTGTCACTGGCACTGGTCTGGAGGTTATCAGGTAAGTGACAGAAAAGAATCATGACTCTTAAGAGTCCTGTATTATTTCTGTAACTTTCACTCCCTGCCCCTCAGCAGTAGAAGGGGGGCTATTGCAAGGCTTTGCGTGGGACAAGGTGTCAACTGTGTTATGTCATCGAGGTTCAAAAGGTGTGTGATGTCACTTCCGGAACCACAGGCATTTTGGTCAATCAGTGTCCACACCTAGCTACCAAATCTTGCAAAACTCAAATACTTTTTTGAAAACATCAATAATTAGTTTGGTTAAATCAAAGGACTGGCAAGGGATTTCCTAAGGATTGAAAACAGCAACACTGGTGTGGCAATTGCACCCTGTAAATAATAGGCCTGAAGAATCCCAAACTCTGCTATTACATTGTTTACTTTATAAAGATTTTATTTGTAACCTTGTTGCGACGACCTGTGAACCTTCACTCATGGGGGAGCCAATTCAATAGCTTTAATTATTGATTGGAAGAAGTTTTTATCTCTAGCAAGAACTAGAGATGGGTGAGAAATTATTGTTTGCAGAGTTGATAAACTAATCAACTTGACTAGTCTGTAACCTCTGCAAAATTCGACTTTGGGTAGAAATTTCTACAAAAAGAAATGTTTTGATGAATACGTGTTCAACAAAAAACTTGCTTTCTAAGAAAGTTCTTCATCTAAATGTATGTTTTTTTCGTGTAGAAGTTCGTTTGTGGATTGTTTTCCCACAATTATTTAAAAAGAATTACAACATTAAAAGCTTTCAAAGTTCAGAAAAACTTCACAATGCTTACAGAGCCAGGACCAGGAGATGCTGGGTCACCCAGCTAGGCCCCTGTGGATCCATCTGCAGGACTTGACTTGCCTCCATGCTGTCCTCAAAGCTGTCCTTGGATGCCTTCATGGGTGCTCTGACTGTAAAGCTGAAGGTCAGTGAGAGCCCTGCGGCTCCTGATGCTCGAGTCTTGCTACAGTTCCTGTCACCTCTGCTGCAGCTCCCAGTACTGCTGGTGCAGCTCCTGCATGCTCCAGTTCCTGAGACAAAATGATCAGCCGATCACGTACCCCCAACTCCCATCCAGGTACTGGCCCCAACTTTGGTCTTTGCGCACCTCTTGCCCCTTCAGGCATCAACAATTTGTCCATGGACCAGTCTTCTCAGCCCCATCCTGCATCACTCAGAATACAGATGCCGAGATCGGTTCCGCCGTTGATGAGTACTGACATTGAACACGACAGTGTCACGGCCATGGCATTGGAAGCGCTATCCATTGTGACACCACACCCATCTCGCGAGGATGAGGCCATTTGTCTGGTGGGCTCAACCGCTCCATACCAGGATCAACCCTGGCCAGAAAACCCCAATTGTCAAGTAAGCTCAGAAGATTTGGAGGAAGCCTTTCTCCAAGGTCATCATCTCAAAGTCATTGGACACCATGTAAGTGGCCCGCAAGGACTGTCGTGCCTTTGTGTCTATGAATTTGCCCGCTCAGACTTTGGTAGTGATGGCAGGTTCCCTGAAGGATAAAGTGACGTCCTCCCACATGGATAAGGAGGTGAAGTGTCTGAAGACATCTGAGAATAAAATGTGCTGGTCTCTTCGTATAGGAGGTAAATGCCAAGACGTTATGAGAAGCTATGGTTTCCACCTCAAGCATGAGTTGGATCTCTATGGCTCCGCCCCCCAAAAGGGAAGAGGTACATGCTCAACTTGGGGAACGAAGCTGCGGAGCGGAAACTTCAGATTTCCAGGGACATCACCGACACATCCACCAGCACCATGGATTACGGTCCCTCATCAGCAGAATTGACTCAAGTCCTCGTACCTGGAAAAAAAATTCAACTTCTCATTCAATGGGCAACATGTATTTGATCCTCCATCCGATGAGGCCCACCAGTATGGTCACTGCCAAAGTGCTTAATGCCATCCAAGCTGTACCGGCCAGATCGCCTCCTTTTTATCACCCGGGAAGACCTGCAGTCTTTTAAGGCTAGGGCAGCTCCACCATCTACCTCCAGGAGGAGGCAGATGAACAAATGATGCTTCAGGGAGAAGAAAAGACTGCTCCTTCAGCCTCATCATCAGCCAGTTAGTACCTGTTTCTTCCCCGAGGTTGGTCGTTCTCCATGGCACGCTTTCAGATAGCTCACTTCAAGCTTTTGAGAGCAAGACTTTCCCTTCCACCACAGAACCGAAGTACCCAAATAAGCATGGGTACTCTCAGTGGAGAAGAATTACTGCCCCCTCCAGGTGTAACGGCCCCCAGCATTCACGCCGCCTCTATGCTAGTCTGCATCCCAAGAACTTCTAGCGCTGACAAACAAGCTTCTGCTTTTAGGAGCTGTGGAGCTGGGTCTATCCCCTGAAGGAGGTAGGTACTCAACTTGGATTGCTTCCTTGTAAGGGAAAAGAGAGAAGGGCTCCTGAATTCTCACAGTAGCCCAAGTACTAGTAGTTGTAAAGGACAAGAACTGGATTGGCTCTGTGAACTTTGAGGGCTCCCAGTTTTATGTGCCCGTCCTAAAAGAACAAACATACCTAGAGGTTGATGACAAAAAAAACAAAATCAACACTACCAGTACAGGATGCTACCATTTGGACGCAGTGCTGCTTCACAGGTCTTAACAAAGGTCCTAGCACCGATGGTAGCCGTCCTGTGAGACCTCTTATCTAGAAGATGTCTCATTTGAGCAGCACACAGAGTGGAATCAGAGTCCACGCTAGTACTAACACTAAATGTACTACACAAGCTTGGTCTCTCTAAGATACCCAAAGAAGATCCAGGGTGGTGATGGTCCACAAAGACAATACTGAAACTAAGCAAAGACGCCTTTCAAGGTAAGCTAGACGGAGTTTATTAAGGGGGGAACCTCCAACAATACAAACTCCCTGTCCCTACACCCCTAATGTCACTCGAATGTGTCACCCTTCAAAATGACCAGGTATAAGGGCTACGTCCAGTGTTTAATCTGGTTCATAAAGGGTGTTTACACTTTCAAAACCCAAACACTACTGGTTTCTGTGCCACATAAGCAACCACCATGAGCCTGTTGGATAGCAATCATCACAGGCATGCTTCGTGTGTGTGTAAGGATGCCACCTCCCCGTGTAGTAATCATACGGGAAGAGTATCTAAGGTGTGTAGCTAAACATCACCCTGCTTCTTAATGTGTCAGGCACTCTTTAACAGGAGTGCTGATCCACAACCACTCGGTCACTCAAAAAATGTGCCCAGGGGACGGTCATACCTTTTATCCGTAGACACTCTACCACATGATTAAAACCATTGACGTGTTCTGACCAAATGTTATGAACAGCCAACATGTTTCATTTTACAGAACGTTTCGGCAGCTTCATCAGGGCAAGAGTGGCATTGTGTCATCCAAATGCGCACTGCACGAAGAGTCAACCAGGTGAATGCCTACCAGTGGACAATGGCTTCAAGTGCTGTGATCATGTCTGTATGTCTCGTAGTCACTGAGCCAGGTATGTGCTGTGGGAGGGGATGTCTAGACGTATTTTATTAAGATGACCTGTATTGGGAGGGAGCCTGCCAGCCAACTGCATCACGTGGAACGCTGGTCAACAGTCTCGGGATCAGAATGTTCACCAGCATTTTTCACAGACCGGAAGAATGATGCAACAAACACCATTTGCAGCCTGCCTCGACTCCTGGTGCGATCAGTTTGATTCTTGGATAGACAGTTAGGGATGGCCAGACGCTAGACTGGATGGGAGCCTTTCTCGATGCTTTCTCCTTTACCCTGTGGTTCCAAGAGTTCTCCAGATGACCAGCGTGGGCCTGGGTTTTTCAAAGATCTTGGTGGCTCCTACTTTGGCTCACTAGGTTTGGTGCTTGGATGCACCTACAACTACAGAGAGACCAAGCCCTCCTCCCCCTAGAGGAGCGACCTTCTGTTAGTGGCGGAGAGAGAGTGCTACGCCTCTCCTTACCATTGCCGAGCTTAAGTACATGATCCCCGAGGATTTGACCTGTCGACACCTGGGCCTGTCATCAGAGAACCTGTATGTCCTGGGAGCTGTCCAGAAATCCTCCACTAGAACCTAGAATAAGACCAAATGCTTGCAGTCCTGTCACTGGGCATTAGCGAAAAATAGCAACCATCTTACCTGCTCAGTTGAGATAGGGGTGCATGTGGATACCAGCCAAATGTCTCTTCCCATCCCCCCCCAATTGCAAGTATAGGGTCCACTTAAAAGGCGCAGGGCTTGGGAAAGAATGACCCCACTGGCTTCCACTCTTAACAGGGCTGGGACCACAGCAGTGTTGGTGGCCTTCTGTAGGCATGTGCCTGCCTGAGAAATGTGGTGGGTGGCATGTTGGATACCCCACATGTATACTTCCGACACCATGCCCTAGAGGCTTCCTCCTGAAATGATGTCAAATTAGGCCAAGAAGTTCCGCAATACTTCTTTCCCTATGTCTGAGCTGCCAATGATGCCTGTATCCCCCTCCTTTTCACTGTCTCAGGTGCTGTGGAATCTACTCACAGTTTTTCAGTGGCACAGGACCAGGATGTAAGAGTAGGATGAAGTTAATGTTATGGTGACTCCATTACTCGTATGCAGACACCTTCTTCATTGGTCAAAGAAAACCTACTCTGATTGGCTCCTGTATTGAAACAAATGGCGATGGTGCGCGTACATGCCGAAATGGCGGCGTGCCTCTTATGATGTGCACATGCATGTGCAGTACCGTTGCGCTAAGCGCTGTATTTATAAAAACAGCTAAAGCAACAGTTTCTGGTAGTGCCCCTAAGCACCACGGATGTCCACAGGTTGATAATGGAAAGAGACGAGGGACTAGGTGCAACTGAGTTACCATAGTAGTTGAACCAAAGTATAGTTCTTCATGGCCAGTAGAGTATTTCCACAACCTCGCACCGCACCACGAAAGGAGGGTTACAACAGAGTGCAGAGTCTTGGGTGAGGGCACCTTGTAGAATGTGTCCCACCTAGCTTCTGCAGTGGCAGAAACACTGTAGGTGCAGACACAGATTCCAGTGGCATAGCAGGGGTGCAATGGGCTAGTGCAATAAGCAAAATGAGCCCACTGTCTGCTGTTTGGGGAGTAAAATACACCACTAATCGGAGTTCAGTGGGGCCTATGTGTTCTGCCACCGCACCCCGGTTTCACTGCACCTCCTGCACCATGCTCATGGCTACAAAGCTGTCAAATTTACTTTCAGGTGACATGACATGGGCACATCTAGATAACTCTCAGCGCATACGTAGTGCACGGTGTGCCCCTCTTCCCATGGGCTCTGGACCCCCAGTACACCCAGTGGAAGGGGGTCATCTCACACCCCCAATCTCCAACCGCCCCCGCCTCATGACTGCTCGCCCCCGGAGCCCCGTCCCCACACTGCTCCCTTGCACATTAGCATCAGGTCTGAGGAGGCCTCGTTGGCCCGCCGCCCGCGCGCAGTGCACGCTGGGAGCGCCAGGCAGGGAGATTCCCGGTGCTGATGGCCCATAAGCAGGCCGTTAGCACCCAGAGCACGTCAGCCGCAGCCTGAAGAGCGTCCCTTTGACATTGGAGAAAGCCGAGCAGGGAAATTAATGCTCTTCTTCGTCATATTAGCGGGAAGTCGAGCTCCAGCGCGGGTAAAATGGCGCTTGGCCGCCTCGCGCTTCAGGGTGCCTGGGACAGTGTTTTATGTCCCTACTGCAGAGAGAGAGAGAGGCAAAGCGAGAGAGAGGGAGGGAGATAAGATCCTGGGTGGAGGGCAGCTCGAATGCTGCGAACAGGGACCCTGCAGTAGGAAGCCTGTAGTGGAAACATGCACCAGGCAATGGCGTAACGAAACTTGAGGGGGCCCCTTGCAAGGTACATGGAGGGGCCCCCGCTCCGGATTTAATCAGTACTCTGCTGAGGGGGCCCCCTGCAGGTCGGGTCCTCCCTGCACCCTGGGGGCTGCGGGGGCCTGTGTTATTCCACTGCACCATATGCCTGTTACCTCATATCCAGATGGTGGAAATTCCTACTGTGGACCAGTGCACTACTGCCCTGGGCTGTGATGCACCATACTTGTGATCTGAGAGTGTAAATGACAACACTTGTGATACACGCACTAGTGCTGCATCCGAATACTCTAGACTAACCTCTTGTATCTAGATGTGTCTATGACAGCATTGGTGCGCAGTGCACCACCATTGTGCATTGCTATCCTCAGTGACTAGAATTGTGAAAGGTGACATTATTCACTTGTGTCATGGGCTAGAATCCCTGGTTCTTTTGGGGGCAGACTGTGTTATCATAGATGCTGGTGCCTTGAGCACAAGTGCCCGGGGTTGTCACAATCTCTGCTGCCCTGAGATGGTCGAGCTGGGAATGTTCAACAGGTCATTCTTGTGGCATCAAAAACCTTTTTGCGGGCGATCCGCACTTAGAGGGCAAAGTTTCAGGCTGACTATTAAACACAGGCAAAGAAGGCTGGTACTTTTTAGGTCTAGTTATACAACACAACTCTCTGCTAGAGCTTGTGTGATCACCAGAAAAAGAGCTCTAAGAAGCAATATTGAGAGGGACTTTGACTCCACCCACTTGTTGCTCCCCTTCCTTACAGCATTTGATTGGGTAGAAGTTATGTGCTTCCACTGAAAAAGAGTGCTTTTTGCCTCATGCCTCAATACAGCGGTCCTAAGATTTTATGGCAACAAGTCGATGTTAAAGGTTATAGGTCTGATTGGTTTAACTAGTTAATTGGAAAAGTTACATCAGAGGCCATAGGCATGCCTGTGTTTCTATGACAAGTTAATACAAAGGCAATAGGCTGTCTTACTTATTGCAAAAAGCATATGTCAGAGCAGATTGACCTGTCAGGGTGGATTTGTATTACTCTGTTAAATCCTGTAAACAGATATTTTGTGAATGGAGACTGATAGACGACTGTAGTAGTGTAGGAAGCTGGCTCTGCCTATACCATACCAAAGTACGGTATAGTGTGCACAGAGTCCGGTGGATCCCCAGTTGCTTTACAGAGGTTAAAGTAGATAATACCTTACTCTCTTTTGTGGTAGTGTGGTTGAGCAGTCAGGCTTATCAGATGGCTGTGTTAAGCATTTATTGTACACACTAGGACAAGAAATGATTGCACACACTCAAAGACTGAATCCAAGACCAATTGTTTTGTATAAAAACATTACTTTGTTACTTTTATTTCTAGAACCAAGAGAACTCAGTTGCAGGTAGGTAAAAGTTTTAAAATAGCAATACTTTTCAGGTACAGTGAAAATGTGTTTGCAAAAGCAGTAAAATTACTTTACAGCGATACTGAAAACACTTTGCCGTGTCAATCAGCAGTAGCAGTAACTTAGCAATGTAAAAGATAGACACTTAGGGCCTCATTACGATGTCGGTTGGAAAGCAATCCAACCGCCTCCTTGTCGGAATTGATAACTATGTTTCCGAACACTGTTTGGAAGGTCTCCCATTGACTTCAATAGGAGCCTGTGCTCCGACCAACAACACAGGCTTCCATTGAAAAAAGGGTGGTTGCAAAAAACCCTGCACCCTGTGGCAGGCACCATTGGGTGCCCGCCACACTGTGCATGGTTGTAAAGGAGGTCCCTTGGGTACCCCCACGGGCCCCAACCAGAGCCCTCAGGGTGAAGGGGGGCCTGCTACAGGCCCCCAAAGTCAGTTTCCGACAGCCGTTCCGTGTCGGACAGACTGATTCAGAAAGGCTGTACATCGTAATAGGTCGGTCGGAAACGCGGTCCGTAGAGCTGCACGATTCGGCTTCGACCAACTTTGAGTCTCCGAATGCCGGTTGGAACCGATTCGGACTGACCGAACGGTTACCTTTCCATCGTAATCGGTTGGTCGGAAATGTTTCCGAGACGGTCGGAAACATAGGTTCCGACACGGTTTAGGAAAATCCAAATGCCATTCTGAGCCTTTCCGACCGACATCATAATGAGGCCCTTAGTGCAAATAACAAGAAAAGCAATGCAATCCTATGGGAGGAAAACAGTTAGGTACATTTACAGGTAAGTACTCGACTTACACATCCAGTCTTCAGGGGTTTAGATCAACACTGGGCAAGGGCCAGATCAAGGCAGGGGCTTCACCACCAACAGCACAGGGGCGGCCGGGTGCAGAGGTCACTGGGCCCAATGTTAGTCAATGGAGACTTGGGACACCCACAAGAGGTGCTGGTTGCAGGTAAGTACCTGCGGTTTCAAGGCACAGGCCCCGGAGGCTAAAGCAAGCACGGAGAGGCCTCTAGGCAGCACCAACCATAAACCACCAGCGGCACAGGGGCAGGCTGGTGCAGGGTGCAAATCAGCGGCGGGCACCCAATGCAAGCAAATGGGAATCTTGGGTGCAGAAAAAGGCTGCAGGCTCAGACCAGGAGGCTGGACGAAGGTGACCAACAACTGGGCAGGTAAGTAGAGGTGTCGGTGGATGCCTGGGCACCATCAGTTGAGATCCCCAAAGTATAGGATCTGAGCTTGTAGGGGTGCCTTTAGGTGTTGGATTTCTTTACCGGAGCCAGTCTCGGTCAGGGGGACCCTTCGTGTTGAGGCTGCAGACGTCTTTGTGGAGTCCAGGAGGGGTCAGCCACCGATGGTATTGAGGTCAGGATCCCTAGGGAGACTTCACTGGACAGGTGAGCCACTCAGACTCGGGTAGTGGGCGTCGGGTGCAGAGTGGTCAGGAGTCGCGGTTCCAGCTGGATACGGAGTCCTTTGTAGTTGGATTCTTCTGGACAGGGCCGCTGTCCTCGGGAGATCTGGTCTTTGTTGAAGAGTAAGCAGTCTTCCTTGGGTTTCTGGAAGTCGCTGGCCACAGAACAGGCGTTATCTTCTTTGCAGAGTCTTTAAAGCTGGAGACAGGCTGGTAGGGCTGGGGCCATGTCAATAGTCGTCTTCAGGCTTTGCTGCACAGCGTCTTCTCGTCCTTCTTCTTCGTAGGTTGCAGGAATCTGAGGTTCAAGGGTCTGGGGTGCCCCTAAATACTGAATTTAGGGGCATTACAGGCCCTGCCAGGTAGTAGAATGGGCTGCTTACCTTTAGGGTGACTACACCCTTTGTATGTCCCCTCCCTTAGGGGAGGGGGCATCCCCTAATCCTATTGGCTAAAATACTTCCATCCAATATGGAGGACTTTCCAAGGAGGGGGTCACTTCAGCTCAGGACACCTTAGGGGTGATCCTGACTGAGAGGGGACACACCTCTCCTGAATACTAATTTTCCCACCGACCTTGCTGCCAAAAGTGGGGCTTGGTCAGAGGGGCGGGCTACTCCACTAGCTGGAGAGGCCCTGGCTAGCATAACAAAGGGCAGGAAGCCTTTGAGGCTCACCACCCTGAATGCTGTTCCTGCTCGGGGGTAGGTGAGAAGCACCTCCACCCCAAGCAGGCTTTGGTCATGACCCACGAGAGCACGAGGGCTCCCACCTCAGGGGGTCAGAAACATGTCCGAGTGTGGCAGGCTGGTGCAGACCAGTCAGCTGTACACTAGGGAGTTGGTCGTTTTTCAAGGGGCATCTCTAAGATGCCCTCTGAGTGCATTTTACAATAAATCCAACACTGGCATCAGTTTGGGTTTATTGTGCTGAGAAGTTTGTACAAAACATTTAGCATTCAGTAAAGCCATCATGGAGCTGTGGAGTTCATAATGACAAACTCCCAGCCCATGTACTCAATGTGGCTTCACTGCACTTGCAATGTCTAAGAATGGACTTGGATAAGAAAAAGGAGAGGGACCCCTTCAACAGAACCAGGGGAATAGGGTACTACTGGAAGGTAGAAAGAATAATCCCTTGGCCGAAGATACAATACGATTGTTAAATACAATATTTGCGTATACACACAAAAAAAAAAATTTTGGTCGCCCATGCGTTACAACAGTTCGCCACAACTCATACAGCCCGTATGGTAGAGTCAAATGGTTACATAAACAACATCAATATATTGAGAATTTAAAACATATTTTATTGTTATTAAAACCACCCATGAATCACTATATCATAAAAATACCCCATACATATCACAAGGGTACAAGTTAAAATGCATATACGTTAAACATTCATTACACAAATACAAGAGAGAAACACATAGACAGTACACTTTGTCATCCAAAAGCACATCTAAAAGGAACACTTCTCTCGCTTCTCCTGGATACACTGTATTATCTTTTGTCTGCAGGATAAGCTTGTTCCAAAGATTATGCAAGAACAGCGTCGACGCGTTTCGATGGCTTAATTTATTTTTCCATCTTTATCAAGACAACCTTTGGCACTCTCTTATTGGCACTGTATGGTTACCAAAAAAAACGAATCCTGTATAAAACAAAAGCATATATTTCTATTTAAAACTCTTGACCGTAATACAATACACAGTTCTATCAACACTCAATTTACACCAAACTATACTGTGTTTGTTCAACATGAAGTGAATTTCATGACATATTAAAAACAATGTGAGTTCACAAAGCTAATATGTGATCCTTTTTATAATTTAGAGCAATTGCATTGGATGACAAAGTGTACTGTCTATGTGTTTCTCTCTTGTATTTGTGTAATGAATGTTTAACGTATATATGCATTTTAACTTGTACCCTTGTGATATGTATGGGGTATTTTTATGATATAGTGATTCATGGGATGTTTTAATAACAATAAAATATGTTTTTAATTCTCAATATATTGATGTTGTTTATGTAACCATTTGACTCTACCATACGGGCTGTATGAGTTGTGGTGAACTGGTGTAACGCATGGGCGACAAACATTTTTTTGTGTGTATACGCAAATATTGTATTTAACAATCGTATTGTATCTTCGGCCAAGGGATTATTCTTTCTACCTAAGAATGGACTTAGACACTGTAGGGGCATATTGCTCTTGCAGCTCTGTCCTCACCTGTGGTATAGTGCACCCTGCCTTGCATATGGGCAGCAGTGTGCCAATTGTGGAAACAAAGGTACAGTTTTGGGAAAGAACACAGGAACTGGGAACCTGATTAGCAGGGACCCACTGTACATTCAGTCAAAGTTGCATCAGAGTCAGGCAAAACAAGTGGGGGGGGGGGTACTGCAACAGAAACCCACTTTCCTACAAGTAGGCAAGGGGCAGTTGGTTTTCCCTTCTAAGAAAGCCTTAGGGAAGAAGATTTGCACTGTAATAAGCCGAGTTAAGCCCTCATAGAAGGGGATGTACAGTGCTTTGACAATTGTATCTTTAGGACTATAAGCCTGATGGTTGCCTTGCAGGAAAGCTTATTTTCAATACAATATGTTGGAGTCAGTTATGATAAGTCATTGATAAAGGAAACAGGCCTGATAGGTTGAATGGCAATGTCCTACCAAAAGCAATAGGTCTGACCTGCTTTTATGAAAAGTTACAAACCAAACAGTTGATCTAAATTATTTACTTTGAAAAACAGATGTTAAGGCTACCAGACATTAAATGGTGGATTATTGTACTATGTTAAAGACATTTTTTTTGTTACATAGCATCTCACGGATTACCAGAGTAAGCAAGACTTTTGGTGTTGTTTAGCCCCACTGGGAAACCCTGAGGGCACTGGAAATGTATCTTGCACAAATAGTAAATGATGGTCTCAAGTTATGTACGTTTTAAAACGTTTTTAGATGTATAATGGATATGCATGCTGTAATCAACCGGAAAAGGAATCTTTTTTGAAAGTTCTGTTAGTTTTCTTTGAAAGTTTTTATCACAATAATCAATACACAGACCTGAGCCGCTGCCCTTCCTCCCTGTTATTTTTACTATTGGTTGTGAAATTGTTGTATTATGTTGAGTACTTGTGTCACAAATGGACTGCTGGCGCCATACCCTAGACATTAGTATTGAATGTAAGATGGTGACAACATTTATTAGAAGTTAATATATTGTGTGCATTCTTTTGTGACTACAGGTGAGCCGAGTTCTCCGCCCAGGAGGACGATTCATCTCCATTACATTTGCTCAGCCGCACTTTCGAAAGCGCCACTATGCCCAGCCGGGTTATTCCTGGTCCATCAGCTACTCCACCTACGGCAGCGGCTTCCACTTTTTCTTCTACGTTATGTGCAAAGGGGAGGAGCTGTCCGCTGAGGACCTCGAGCTGGGACAGAAGCTCTGGCAACCGAACATTCCACCACCTCCCGGCGGGATGCTCGATGCGGAAGAAAACGAGGACTACCTAAATGCCATTGACTTGTAGAACCAACCACCAACACTTTGTGCGATCCTCTAGATAAAAAAAACAGTAGGGAATCCTGATATTCCACTACTGAGTGATTGCACATTCGCGTGTCGATGGACGAGATTTACATCGCTCTGATAAATGTTACAAAATATAAAGGGGACCACAGGCTCGATTCATCTTCCACCACAGTATGCCTTATTTTACAAGCACAAGGAAATTGATCACGAAGGCTTGAAAGAGTATGGATCCAGAATAATACCTTATTTAGGGTGTGGGATGGGCACAGTCTTATACCATTATGCTAATTTTGGGTAAAGTCAATAGTGCCAATCAGAGCATCCCCAGGGGCTCCCTTACAATGACCTTTTGATATACGCCTAAGGACCCCTGGACTGGTGTTCAATCAAATTGCTCAACAATCCGAACATTTCAAGACAAATCAATGCAGTTGTTGCTTGCAGGCACACAAGATTGACACTAGTAATTTAGCTAAGAAATACTAGTTAATAAATGAGGACAGGGGAAGCCAAGACTCGCGTGTATCCCCTTACAAATGGTGGTCCGCGTACAGTAGTGTTCGTTAATCTCACTAAATGCTGTGACTTCTCAAAATTGGCACCTAGACCCTGCAGCGGTGCTCTTCACGAGTCCGTTGGATCCGAGGCCCTATAAGCAATAATAATGGACATAAAATGGACTATATATATGTGATAAAATGTAGTTTTAATCTCTCTTTTTTAACATTAAAATTATTTGGTTATGTAATTTACAAGTGTCAGAGTTGGCAGGTTTGGTTGGTAAGGAGACCTAGTGGTCTTATAAAGTTTGATAGGAATCTATTTAGCACATTCTTAGCTGTAGACTGAAATAAAATATGTTTTTTAGAAATATTTATTTTCGAGATTTGATAATTTTGGGTATTGATGGTTCAGAAATGTTGGTGAGTGAATACTGTACGTTTTTAATTAACCTTCAGGTTCTACCTGAAAATTCCCCTAACCTTGATTTCAAATTCGTGACTGCCGTTGTCCATTTGGAATTTGAAGTGTTACATTGAAACGGTTGTTACATCGGCACACGCATGACAAATTGTGTATACAGATGATTGGGCAGAATGTGTATGTACTCCAAAAGCCACAGACAAAAGAACTCTTTGCATTAATCCTATGATAAGCTCTTGATCATTTAGTAGGTAGTGCAAAAAGTATAAACTAAATCCTATGACTTATGTTCCTAATTTTTTTTGCCTTTATGGTACACATTTTTTATATTTACTGTTATTTCCAAGGCATGCCAAAGACAAAATACTAGGAGTGAGACCTTTTGGTTGAATCATTCTACAAGCACCTCACAGTATCTATCATCTATCAAATTACTATATTTTGTCCTATATGTTAATGGAATGAATACTTTTTGTCATTCCACCTCTGACCTATTTGTATGGGTTCCCTACAAGATTGTCAGATTAGAGACCTTGTTAATCTCCAAACTGTTGGGCAAACACTCTGTTGCTTAAGATAGATCAAGTATTAGTTATACTCTGGCTACAATCCTTAGTCAAACTGTCAGCCAGAACGTACAAATGAGACATTAGTGCACCATATGACGTATATAAATACCCTTTACCAGTGAGATTGGAATTCTGTGCCGCTTGCAGCAGAATTTGTGTAAAATAATGCTCAGATTTTGTGTCAGTCCACAGTGCAATAAACGCCTTCCCAACTGGCTTAGCCCTGTTGGCTAGCAGGAGCAACACTGTGAGATGAAGGGCCACCTGGAGTGGGCTATCTGTGATAGAAAACTCCAGGTGATGGTGGAAAATATCCTCAAATTTGATCCATTCCTGTTAGAAAAGGCCTGTTGTACAATTGTACTACTGATTGCACCAAAGTGGCAATCACCGCTAGTGCTGGTGGTTTGTGATGCCAATCTTGTGTTCAAAAATGTTATCACACCACTACAACAAAGCCACTACAATGGACTAATACAAAACATTTACAACAATGCATTTACCACTCAATGAGGTAAGTTACAACACTTTACATTTGCAACGCATTTCAGGGTATACGGATGGGTAGTGGTTGGTGGTATTTGGGGGTAGTAAGAACGTTAGGGATGGGTTATATTTTCGGGTGGCAAAGGCTTTTTAGGATTCAGGGATGGGTGGTGCTTAGGGGTAGTAATGTATTTTTAGAGTTCAGGGAGGGGTAGCGAATGGGTCAGTAAGGAGTTTTTTAGGGTTTGGGGATAGGTAGTATATGGGTTAGTAAGGGTTTTTTAGGGTTCAGGTATGGGTACTGTATGGGGTAGTAAGACGTTTTTAGGGTTCATGGCTGGGTAGTGTACAGAGATTCCAAGGGGTTTATAGGGTTCAGGGATGGGTAATGTAAATGGGTAACAAGGGTTTTTTGGGGGTTAAGGTATGGGTAGTGTATAGGGGCAGTAAGGTTTTAAGAGGTCAGGGATAGGTAGTGTATGGGGTAGTAAGATATTTAGGATTCAGGAATCGGTAGTGTGTAGGGGTAATAAAAGTTCTTTTAGGATTCAGGGATAGCTGACGTATAGGGTAGAAAGGAGTTTTAGGGTTTATGGCTGGGTAGTTTACTGAGGTAGTATGGGGTTTTAAGGGTTCAGGGATAGGTAGTGTATAGGAGTAGTAAGTGGGGTTTGGGGTTAAGGGATGGGTGGCATAAAGGGGTAGTATGGTTTTTAGGGTTCAGGGGTGGGTAGTGTTTAGGGAAAGTACAGATTTTAAAGGTTCATGGATGGTTAGCATATAGGGTAGTAAAGAGTTTTTAGGTGTCATGAGTGAATAACATACAGAAGTACTGTGGGGTTTATAGGGTTTTGGGTCTTAATGGATGGGTAGTGTATAAGGGTAGTATGTTTTTTAGGGTTCAAGAATGGGTTGTGTTTATGGGTAACAATGGTTTTTGGGGTTCATGAATGGTTATTGTATAGGGTAGTAAGGAGTTGTTAGGGTTCATGGCTGGGTAGCGTACATAGGTAGTATTTGGTTTTTAGGCTCCAGGGATGGGTAGTGTTTATAAGCAGTAAGGGTGTTTTGGGATGGGTAGTGCTGAGGAGGACTATTAAGGATATTTTCAGGTTTAGGGATGCTAGGGTATGGGGTAGTTTGGATGTTGTGTATGCATATAGATGTATATACGCACATACATACACATGCGTACGCATATATTTGTGTCCAAGTATATGTCATAATGTGATATAATGTAATGCTTGGTTGTGGTTCGCGTTGTAATGATAAATTAGATTGTGGTGAATGAGATTGCATGGTAAATGCAGTCATTGTTGTGCATGAGTGATAAGTGTGATGTGTGGCGTTAGACTTAGAGTTTGTTGTTGTGACCTATATTCTTCTAAGACTGCTGTTCTGATTGGCTCCACCTATGACAACTGCAGCCTACCACAATTGATAGGATGTTGGTACCACAAGAGGGTAAGACCGGTAGGTCAGTGCACCAATCTGCCCTGTGCATGTGAGACGTGTAGATTAAGGAAACATCACATGTAATAAGTCCAACAGGTGCTGCATCACATTTCTATCTAGACCAAAGCGGACATGTGTGCACATCCAAATACACCATCTGAATTGGGTATACAAAGGAACACACAAACAAACTTAGCATCCGTTGTATCATCTTTGGCATCCTTAATACAAAGGTTTTGTTGTCTTCACTAGGGTGGTCCTCCATTGTTGTCATGTTCTATATGCTGCTCAATGTTGCCGACTAATATCGTGGTCTCATGGCAAAAAAATGATGATGAAGAAGAGGGCGATAATGATATTATTACAAAGAGCATGTGTTGTAGAGGTGCATTTTTTACAAGCAATGACGCAAGAATTGAATAACTACTGTATTAATGGATGAGTGTTCAATAAGTACACGTGAATTGCACAATGTCAGTATTTGTGGGAATTGTTCGGTGCAAAAACATCCTGGTGCAAATAAGATAAACATCGAGCATCAGGTACCCTGGAGAATGTTAGCAAATGATTTGCTTTTTCTCCCTGGTTCAGAGACAATCTAGATATGCCTGACAGACCAATGGCTTCTAAATGCTAAAAGTATAATTATACACTGGGTCGGTCAACCTTCCTGATGAGACCTTTAGTAATAATTAATGGGTCGAAACGCGTCGAAGACAAACATGTTGAATTGAATGATTAACTGAAGATTTATTTATTTATAAAGTTTTATATAGCGCGAACTAGACCCGGTGAGGGTATCGGAGCGCTTTACAAATGTTACATCAAAAGAAATAAGATCATTTCGAAAATCATTCCCGGGGCCTATGTATCTTACTTTTGCCCCGTTCATCATTTTGACACCAACCCAACCGCTTGAATTTAGAGAAACATGGACTAATTCAATTAATTACCCCC
Organism: Calotriton arnoldi; assembly: GCA_963921515.1. Lineage (NCBI taxonomy): Eukaryota > Metazoa > Chordata > Amphibia > Caudata > Salamandridae > Calotriton > Calotriton arnoldi. Next base: position 1,347,479 of record CAWUFW010002017.1, on the reverse strand, counting down.
TGTGGTCATTTGAATTAGCCTGACCCTACAAGCATATATTTTTTCTATATTATTCCTCAAGGCAATTAGTGTCCATCATTGATTTGTTTTTCTATGACAACTCACTCATTCACCAAGTGCGTTGGGTCACGTGCACTCACACACTGCAGACACGTTTCATGACTGAATCATATGATATATATATATATTTTATTATTCTAATAAACCTGTATGTTTTAATGATTCTTGCATTATATTTAAATTGGATTTTGAATGTCTCTCAAAGAATGCATTTAATTGCCCCGGAACTAATATTGTGTACCAGTTTACAAAACCCATTATTCTTCAATTTATAGTCCTGGCTGGTATTGCATTTCCTTCATTTATATTTGTTTCATTTACATTTGTTCTCATTTTAACACTTTCTCTAATGTCTGAATGACCTCATAAGGGTTTTCATAAAGCATGTTGCCCTTACTATGTATTAAGGTAATGAAAACATATTTTTGCAGATCTCACTAAACATAACTTTGAATGATTTGAGGTGGGCTGATTGTATGATGTGCTGCTCACTTGTAATACATAGCATAAGGGATTTTTCAGGTTGAAAACTTCAGCAAAAGTCAATTTAACAAAATATAACTTTGACAGGATGGCACAGTGAATTAACGCTGATTGATGGCATCTGTTGTGATCTGCAGGGCACAAGTCTGAATTCTGACACGGCCGAATCTGCGTTACATACTCTCAAAGTCGGTAATTTGAGTGCCTAAGAGTAGCAGCTCTTACTTAAATTGTTTGGAAACAGCAGAAATGTAGTATTAATGCCTAGGTAAAGAAACACGTTTTTAACAGTATTGTGTTTTGTTATGTGGTGAAATGTGGCATAAGGTGTGAAAGACACGTTTTTCTGTCTTTTATCTTACAGGTGTGGCACCCAGACTGTCTCCCCCAATTTAAGCCAATCCTTCACAACAGGGGAAACCTGTGTACCTATTACGCTGCACACTTTGGCATGGCCCATTTTAAAACTCCCTTAGCAGCTCTCATTCCTCGTCATGTCCTGAGTGGCGCCCCCCTATGGTGCAGTTTGGGAGAGTTTTCCTGTGGGAAACCAAGACCCATCTGGAATATCTGGTAAAATTGCTCAGAGAGTTATATGCTCCACACTGACATCTCCTTTAAGTTGTAAGTTATGATTTCAAATCCTGGCAAGGTCAACCCAGCATTCCATCCTTCCAATATCTGAAAATTGAATGATGTTAAATTGGGTAATAGTAACATCTGTTAATTGCAGGGTTTTGGAGCTATGTGGGATCACAATGGCTAATGGGAGCTATTCAGCAAGTCTAAAGAGGGGCTTTGGAACAAATTATTTTGTGCATTTGCTGGAGGATTCAAAACTTTGTTCTAACACGGAAACTAAATCAGATATTTTGTTTAACTGGAGTAAGATTTCTTATACATTTATGTCTTATACCTCTCTAAGTTAATGTAATCATTGTTTTATCAAATAAAATAACCGATTGGCGCTGTTATTGAGGAGCTGAAGTCGTCTGTTAGTTCTTGGAAAGAGGCAGTACATTGGCGACGAGTCCGCTAGTTTGCTAAGTCAGCCAGATCAAAGAATATCTGGTTTAACAGCGAGACAATGACCGCCTTTTCAGAATCTTCCAGGAAACCGGTCTTGATCGAAGGAGGCCTTTGTGCGCCATTGTCCTGAGCGCACGATCTCAATAACGAGAAGTGGACACAAGGCCAGCGGAGGTGAGGAAGCTTTCATTCTGCTGATGACAATCAAGGCTTCATGGAGAGGTGAGCTTGAGCAGAAAATACAAAGACCGAATGAGAGCATTTACAAACAGGAAATATACCACTGTCTCGCTGATCCCAGCGGTGGCTCCTCCGCAATGGCGGAGGAGCGTCGCCCCGCTGCCTGGCTCAGCCAGCAAATGAAAAATAAAACAATGTTCTAGCCGGCTTGTAAAGGGAGGGGCAGGGCATGGGAGGAGGAGTGCTATGTTTACTCCCTAAGTGCACATATGTGTTTGGCCGGCTGTCTCAGGCCGACCAAAACACACATACACACTTAGGCTTCTCCAGCCTGGCTGCATTGAACAGCCGGGCTGTAGAAACCCCCACAGACTCCCTGATCTGAGTGGAGCGTCTTTCCAGCCCGCTCAGTCCAATCCCCACGCTGCTCTCTTGCTATGAGAGCAGCACGGGTATTGCACAGGGAGTCTGGGGTGCCGCCCCATTGCCTGCTGGGACCAGGAAGGACGCGACGCAGGAGGCGAGTTGCAGCTCCAGGTAAGTGTTTTAAAAAAAAATTTTATTATTCCCCCTTCCCCCCCCTCCCCGCGCTTCTCTTCATTGTGGCGGCTGTCACTGGATCTCATGTTATAGATGGGCGAGCTGTGTTGTTCATAGGCAAGCCAACAGGTACATAACAGTGTGCTGGGAAAGGGTGGCTGATCACTGAGGGGTTGCTTTTCTCGCTGATTGGTTCAAAAGAGGATGTAATGTGACAATGATTTACCATGAATCACAGGGGAGGCCAGGAGTGGACCTGTGACCAGTGTGGGACTGCACCCCTTAGCAATTTTTTATTTTACGGAGTTTTATATAGTGCGAACTTGACTCAAAGGTATCGGAGCGCCTTACATAGCACCAGTTGCGTTACATGAGGACACATTCATTTTTGTTAGGCACGGGGAGATTAAGTGATTTGCCCAGCATCACAGGATGTTCAGCGTCATTGCCGAGACTCGAACCCGGTTCCCCAGATTCGAGGTCGACCGCCCTAGCCGTTAGGCCAACTCCTCTCCCCAATGCGACAATTATAGTCTCAGGACTATTCAAGAATTTTTGGTGAGGTTTGGAAAACTCTGTACTTCTTTCCCACAAAGCCACTTGTTTGTGTTTGAGAGTACTTCACTTCAAGTCCAAATTAAGAATTTTTAGGTGTATTTTAAATGTTCTGTTCCTCGACATCTTATTTGGTGTCTGCTGGGAAGAGCGATTCCTTAAAAAGAAATATGAATGAACTGGGAAAAGGTAGTCCAGTAGTTAAAAAGGTCATTAACAAAACAAAGTTGAAGGTTGTGGCGCCTTAGAAAGCAGAAATATGTCCCCCAAAATGATGCTGTTGCTTAGAGGTATGTAACAATAACTTAAATGTTCATTCATATAGGGTTGGTGTTATCCTATGCCAAACCTTCAAGCTAGCATGACGCATTTTTGTTTTTCTGCATCTCTCGAAATCCTAGCTGTGTTCTCTAGGTTTATTTCTCACTCACCTGAACTTCACTGTTTATTTCTGCTGTCTGGACTAGATTCCTGGGTACCCCAGAAAAGGCTTGCGCAGCGCAACACAGCTGGTTTACCCAAAGCTGCAGGGATTGTTCCCCAAACCACCCCAAAGTCTATCAAGTCAAAATGTTGACAAATTTAATATTTTGGGACGGGAAAAGGAATCCCTCCTTGAAAGGAAATTCACTGTCTGTCTGGTGCCCCAGGGCCTCCTGGCACCTGGGCCCAGCCGTAAGCATCAGAGAGAGAGAGAGAGGTGCAGGCCTAGAAATGGCGCACCGCTGTTAACAGACAGGAGTCCTGGTTGACTTTGTTTATAGTGGTAAAGCTTTTAAACTGCTAAGGAAACTCATGGGCAAAGGGGCACTTACCATGGTGGACCTTAGTTTAGCATCAGGGTTGCACAGAACTTCAACCACAGATAACTCGAAAATAGAGGGTCGTAGAAGGGATGAGACACCGTGTGCTGGTCTGAGCTCGGGCTGACCCATCTAAAGGACGACCAAAAGACCTTCCTCAACAGGGCAAGAACCTGTACTGAGCCTGTGGGGCAGACAGCAGTCAAATCCAATACAGGCACTCAGGTGGTCCGAAGAGGACCTATCCAAGTCAGAGGACTTCGGGGAGCCATGAAGGGAGTCACATTTATTTCAGGATCCCCACTGACTCATAACTGGCCAATCAGGAGGGGAAATGTCGACAGAAGGTCCTCAGACACCAGTGTGACTCACAGATTATGTGACTCCAAGGCAGAGGGACATTCACCGTATATCATGCTCTCCCGCAGTATCCTTGTTGGGGTGACCTCAGTTAAAGGCCTGGTAAAGGTTCATGCAGCTCAGTGGCCATGTAGCCGCTCTGCACTCTAATATTGTGCAACCTTCCCCCCCACAACACAACCTATCACTATCATCTGTCATACACACAAACACTACAACCCTTCCTCAGCCAACCAGACTCCTGCAGCGAAACAAATCATCAACGACCCATTCATCACCACCTGCAGCAAACACATCAATGAAACCCACCGATTCCTGCTCTTCAATGCACAGTCAGCAGTCCAACCTGCAACAGATATGGCTGACCATGTCACTATAATGACCTAGACAGCATCGTCAATGCAGGAACCCAGGTCTTCCCGTCTAAGGCCTACTTCCTTGAAATCTTAGTCTTTCAAGACTACTGCATGCAGCATTCTGACAACCCTACTCACACAGGAGGGGATGTCAGTCACCCACTGGACATCAGCCGCTGCCCGTGCAGGTAAGAGCGGTGGGGTGGTAGTGCCGGGTTGGGGGGGGGGGGGTTTTTGACAGACGACTATGAGGGGGAAATAAATAAATAATTTTCCCTCGTCGTCTGTCGAAACCCCCCCCCCACCCGGCCCTTCCGCCCCACCGCTCTTACCTGCATGGGCCGTGGCTGCTGGTCGTCATGGCTGTACAGCTTTCAGTAACCAAACGCTCAGCGCCTCCAAGCTCATCATCTGCCGCTTTCACCGAACCATGCAGACCATGTTATTCTGCTCTGCCTATCATCCTGCAGGCTTCAGCTCAGGATTTATCAATGAGATTTTTGAATCATTATAGCAGCATTTAAGAGCTCAACTATCAACATCTTTACAAGTGGCTTCAACCTCCCAGGGCATGTCTGTAAGGACCACGCGGAGGTCTTCCACAATATGACTGTGACGAAGTACTTCAGAGCTGACCCACAAGGGAAACATCATGAAGCTTGTTAGTGCCTCAGTTACCAAGCACACCTGTTTCCCCCTAGAAAAACCTAAACTGGAACAACCTGGCTGCCACTGATGTCAACCTAAGCTACGCCGCACCAGCCCACGAGCGCTGACGAAAGACAAAAAACACCATGAGCAGGCTCGCAATGACCTGAGAACCCTTCCAGTTTCATTGAGCCCTAACAGCAGTGTCGGCACCTCCTGTAGGACCTCAACAACACATTTGCGAAGACTGCAGATGCAAACGCACTGCTGAAACTCAGTCCTCAGAAAGAAACCATCCACTCCTGGGTACCGTCAGAAAAGAATTGTCAGCAAAAGTAAAATTAGGCACCAGGAAAAGAAATAGCGAAGCAAACGGCCAGAATTTCCTAAAAATTCTCTGCACTACCCAAGGACAACCATTCACCCAAGCGAAGGCTGGTTGCTGAGGAAGCACCATCAGCCAGGTCTCTAAGAAACCCAGAGAGCTCTTCAAAGCCATTAAGCACAGCATCAACTTTTCAGCTGGCCTCGCAGACGCTGACTCCAAGAAAAGGTATTCTACTATCAACAACTTCTTCAAGAGTAAGATCAACAAAACCCAACAACATACTAAGAGAACTTCAGCACCAGACATCACCACTACAATACCTCCATACAATGTACCTAAATGGACCACTTTCAAGCCCCTTCACAGAGCACCTTGCAAGTATAATCCTGTCATTGTATGCCACATGTTGCACAAATGACATATTCCCATATCAATCGAGAGGAAAATAAACGGAGAACCACTCATCCTGATACTTTGTGTGATGAATGTGTCACTTTTAGAAGACGCATTCCCAGATGCCTTCAAAACTGGACAGATCCTGACACTCCTCAAAAGACCTGATCTGGCTTTTAATAATCTGGCCATCTATCGCACAATGACGTATCTACCATTTGTCAGAAGGCTTGCTGGAAAGGCCTTCACCAAACTTCTCCATCACAAGTTTAAGTGCGGCACCTTCTAACAAATTTACCAGTCCAGATTCCAGCCACAGTGCAGCATAGAGACAGCGACAATCCAACTAATGGATGACTCTCTGCAAATCATGGACAACTGCAACTGAAGACTTCTCATCCTACTTAGCATATCAGTACTGTTCACCACCAAACTATGATGGATATCATGGTGCACTACATGGGCTATGAAGGCATCGTATATCAGTGGTTTATGTCCTGTTAGATGAACAGAACCAAACTAGTCCAGGTGAGCTCCCCTGACCCAACACCATCCTTGTGACATGTTTCATCACTCAAGGTGCCATTTATTTGCCAGTCATGTGCCACCTCTTCCTGGAAACCCCTGGTGGACAGACGGTGGTTAAGGGAATCAGAATCCACCTATATGCAGATCACATCCAGTTTCATTCATGAGTCACAACAGCCGGCTGAAGCCCTGGGTCACTATCATTCAGGCTTGGATGCACAGGGCCTGTCTCAAGCAGAATACGGCTGTGTGTCCTCCTCTGTTCTTTTTGCATTTGTTGCCCTAAGTGGGATGGGTATGCCCAGACGAGGGTCCAGTGCTCGCTACGCCACCAGTTTCAAGCTAGCCTCGCTGATACGGGGTGATACCCCGAAACCAGTCCCAGGATGCTTGTTTCTGGTCCAGGGAGGACCTGGCCTGGCAGTTCGGGCTGGACTGTCCCATGGGGAACAGGGTCAAGACTGATCTGCATATAGCTGGGTCTAAACTGGAATGGCGCGGCGTGCAAAAAAACGATGGATTGAACCCAGATCTGTGACTGGGGGGTGAATGTTTGATTAATTCAGCATTTCGTCAGTCGTGTGTTCTTTTGCTCTTCACTAATCCCACCAGAGAAGACCAAGTCTAAGGCTGGCTGGATCAAGGGAACCTTAAGAAATTCACCCATTAACTTGTCAGCACTGCCGACTACCTCAGTTTCATTATTTTTTTTTTTTTAATTATTTTGCAAAAAAACACATTTTCCTTTTTATACATGTCATGACATTTTCTTAATAAATTATACATAATAATTCAACAATATGAAGGGATAAGAATACAGAAACTACATCAGAAGTATGGAGAGATAACAACTATGAGATACAAAATACACAATTCTATCGGATACAGGGAGATAGCACCTCAAGCTGCCTCATAAGTTAAGATCTATTGAGAATGAAAAGTGCCAATGCAATAAATAGGGTAAGAAAGGAATGAACTTCATTAACAGATATATCACCACCCAGTCATCACAAATAGAGGGGCAGAGTTACAGGACCTCTGCCTACCATTGACCTTGGTTATCTACACTATCAGACCTTTGGATTTTAGTTCGGGTACAAGCCATCAGATACAAAATACCCAATTCAATCAAATACAGAGAGATAGCACCTCAAATTGCCTCATCAGTTAAGATCTATTAAAAGTGAAAAGTGCCAGTGCAATAAATAGGGTAAAAAAAAATGAGCTTTACTAACAGATATATCACCACCCGGTCGCCACAGAGAAAGAGGCGGAGTTACAAGATCTCTGCCTACCATTGAACTTGGTTACCTACCCTATTAGACCCCTGGATTTTAATTCAGGTACACACTTAATCTACCAACCTTGCTATTGGGGCCCAGATTCTTTGCCCTAACTCCTTCTTTTTCCGTCCCCTTAAGTTATACCATAAAGATTCGATATTATAAATAGCCAGTATTCTAGATCGCCAATTAGAAAACGTGGGAGGGTCAGGGCTTATCCACTGAGAAGTGATACATAGGCGAGCGATAGCCATTGCGATGAATATGAATCCTATCTCTGACCTTATTCTTTCGTTTATATCTGACCGGTCAACTAATCCCAGAATTAAGAGAGCTGGGGTAATTGGGACCGGAAAGCCTACGATCTTGGTTAGAAAAACCTCCAGCTCCTGTAAGAAGGTATCCATTTTGGGGCAAGAGTAAAACATATGTATAGTGTCAGCTGCATGTAATCCACATCTATTGCATTTCCCTCCCCCCCTACCATCCCATTTTGCGATCTTTGCTGGGGTATAGTAGAGATCGAAGACCGACATAAAATGCTGGCTCCTAAGACTTCCCGTTACCAACACCTGATTTGCTAGCTCCAGTGAATCCTCAATATCTATTGATTCAGCTCCAAGCCTAGTTTCCCAATTCGAGTTCTGCACGTCAATATCATCGGGGGATTAAAATTTGATAAATCTTCCCAATCCGGGACTTACCCATGACTGCCTCCACCAAGTGTATTTTTTCCGATATCCCAATTACCCTATCCTCCTTTCCCCCCAGATAGCTCTGTATCTGCAGATATTTAAAAAAATCTCTCTTGTCCACCCCGAACTTTTCCTGCAGATTTGTATATGGTAGGAGTTGTCCGCCCCCGCATAAATCACCCCAGGAGCTGATCCCCCTTTTCCCCCATCTAAAGATGACTTGGTCCTGAAAGATTGATGCAAGTAGCCCCAGAGCAGAGAATGGGGTATAAACATTGAGATTGGGGAGCTTCAATTTCCTTCGTACCTGTCTCCAAACTCTATAAGCAGCTTTCAATATTTTGAATTTAGTTTTTTTTATAATAGCTGGGTTCAAGTATCCTGACCAAGCAACCCCTGGCTCCATTCCCCCATTCCTATTTCATATATTGTCGGCCTGGCCTCTACTGGTATTACCGCCTTATCCCCGACTAGTAAAATACCTATATGCTGTAAGATCGATGCCCAGTAGTAGAAAAGAAAGCTAGGTATCGCCCACCCACCCCGCAGTCTTGGAAGGGTCAGCCATTTAGCCGCCCTTCTAGGTTTACGGTACCCCCATAGAAATCTCTGACAGATCCTGTCCATCCTTGCTAGGGAGGATGATGAAAATTCTAGAGGAACCGTTCTAAAGACATATAAAAGTTTTGGGAGGATTGACATTTTAAAAACATTTCTCCGCCCATATAAAGATAAATGTAGATGATTCAGCCTTTCTAGTTTTTTGCTCACACCATCCATTATTGGGATAATATTCAAATCCGGCATTTTCTCTACGGCCAATGTGATCTTTACCCCTAAATATGTTGCCTCCTGAACAACCGGGACGCCAACGGTTCAGGCAGACCTGGAGCAGACAATCTGTGTTTTCTCCATATTTAACTTGTATCCAGATATTGTACCGAACTGATCAGCTAGGGACTTCACCTCTGGGAGCGCCGAGGCGACATCAGCAGTAAGAACTGCGATGTCATCCGCGTACGCGAGAGCCCTTTACTGAGAGTCATTAACCTTGACTGCCTTGATGTTAATATTCTGCTCTAATTTTTTAAGAAAGGGGTCAATATAAAGAGCGAAGAGCAGAGGGGAGCACAGACACCCCTGCCTGGTGCCTCTGCTGATATCGAGCTCCTCTGAGTCCTGTCCTGATATACGGATTACAGCTTTTGGTGAGCAATAAAGCGCCTTGAGCACCTGAATAAATTGTCTGCATATACCTTTCCATTGCAAGACATACCACAAATACCTCCAGGATACCCTGTCGAGCGCTTTCTCCGTGTCCAATAGGGCTACCCCCGGCGGTGACTCCGTGGCCTGAGCCCAGTCTAACAGAGCAATTACACGACGGACATGGTCCGTCGTATCCCTGCCGGGAATGAACCCATGCTGGTAAAGTGATACCAGAGGGATGATGACCTTACCTAACCTGGCTGCAAGTATTTTCGAGTAGATCTTGCTATTGCAATTTATAAGTGATATAGGTCGGTACGATGCTGGGGCCAGGTCAGGTTTCCATTTTTTTTAAACACCACTATAGTGGTATGTTGCCAAGAGCTAGGGACTTCGCCTCTTTGGGCCAGGTGAAGGATTTGTAGCATTTCTTGACGCAGAGACTTTGCAAATACCCTATAAAATTCTAGGGGAATACCATCAGGGCCGGTAGCCTTGCCGAGAGCTAGGGAAGCTAAAGCAGTCTCAAGCTCTTCCCAAGTAATCGGGGAGGCAAGAATTGCATTTTGTGCCTCTGAAACCTCAACCGTTTCAAGGTCCCTAAAGTATTCTTCCAAAAATCCCATCCCTGGCGGAGACATTCCCTTGGTGTACAGTTGCTCATAGAATTTTTTAATACATTCAGGACTTCTGTTGGAGAGTCTTGGATTTGACCTGAATGATCTCTAATTTTCCCGATTCGATTGGCCACCTCTCGTTGTCGGGGACGATTTGCCAAGACCCGCCCGGTATTCTCCCCTAATTCATATAGCTCAGACCTATACTGTGCATATTTGGCTGCCACCTCAGTTCCAAAATGATGATGTATTTAAGATTTAATAATCACGATTGTCAGCTGACACTCCTCGATATTATGCCCCCTGATTACTCTCCCCATCAGTTCTGATTCAGCAATTTTTAACTGTTCAAACCAGTCCCCAATCTCCGTCTGCAGGGCTTTCTGTCGAGCAATTGAGAAGCTCAAAGTCTCCCCTCGAAGCCCTGCTTTAAAAGCATCCCAGACCGTAGTTCCCGGAGCTGAGCCCCTATTGATTTAAAAAAATTCCGAAATCCACTTAGCCATATGCTCACAGTATAGCTGATCGCCCAGTAATTTTCTTTCAAAGGTCCAGGGCCTTAATGTTCTAGTAACACCAGTTAGTGAGAATTCAACTATAAGAGAATTATGGCCTGAGATAAACCTCTATTTTAACACTTTTGCCCAGTTGTTCGGTGAGAATAAAATAGTCCAGCCGAACTAATTTGTTATGAGGGGCTGAGTACCTCAGTTTCAAACCAAACTTGCACATAAAAAAATGGAATGTCGCCTTTAACAACCATCCGTGCTCGGTAGAGTCAAACAATTCCTGTCTGAGGAAGACTTCAGAACAGCTGTAGAATCACTGGACCTCTCTTATCTAGATGGAGGGAATGTCCCCCTCAAAGTCATCCAAAGTTCTGGTTCAGCTAAACTTTCGAAAAACAGGGCACTTTATTTCAAGTTGCACATGGGCTTCCACCCATCTTTGAGCTGCCCTCCGCTAACTTTGTGACCAAAATACCCAAGGGTCGCTTGGTCTGAGCACAAAGCCCTCTTCACTGTGGGCATAAGCAGGAGCCCTAGGAAAGAGTTGAGTGAGTTAAGGGGCAGTGCCAGATGTAGACCATCTGCTCCGCCCCCACAGATTACCAATGCAGCTGCAATGATGCACACACCAGTGTCATGTGCTGCTTTAATCCAGTTTGGCATAAATCTGTGCAGCGCCTGTCGCTTAACGGTGGCATGCACGTTCACAGCTTCCTGGCCAGCACGTGGCCAGAGGGGCAGTTTCCCTAGCATGCGTAGTGCTGAACTCTCCTGAATGCTAACAAGTACGCGTGAGTGTGCATAAAGCCCAACATATTCGAATGAGGCCTAGTTAGTGCAGTGCTTTATTTGAGGCAGTGGTTTCCGGTGCTCGGCACTGGCACTTAATTGTCAACACCGGCACTTATGACACCTGCCACATGGCGGCGCTGTTTGTGTAATTTAAAGATGAGCAGAACAACAGTTGTTTATTAGTTCAGTATACATTAAAAACAACCAAGGCCTGCTGCTCGAGCCATTCTTATAGCTTTGTGCGCCTCGAACAGTCTGAGTTGTCACGCGTGTAGCAGTGTGCTGGCTGGTAGTTCTGTAGGTGTTGGCAGCAGTGGCAAAGGGTGGTGCAAGCTGCGGTGGCCTCGTGACCTGGGCCTTGGCACTTATGTTTTTTTTGTTTACCAATTAAGCACTGATGACGTTCTCATGGGGGGATGAACAATACAGCGTTGGAAGGTTTACATTACCTACTTCAGGCCTACCTCAAAGTCAGGATCCCAGCTGCGCCGGGTCCACACAATGCCGTTAGCAGGTTCACTGATGGACGTTATCAACGTGCATTAAATTGGCTGTTCGATACAGAAGCCACATTACCTGAACTTTGCCCCAGTGCTGTTGTGCAATTTTGCACCCACGTTGCACCGACCTAACAATTGCAAAATCTACAGATGCAAAAAAAAAAAGTCCATTTACAGTGATCGACAGGTGCAAGAGTGACCACCATTTGCAATATTAAGTCAGTGCAAACTGCAGCACTGCAGTGGTGCGATGTTCACTAATGTGCCCCCTTTGTTCTCACGTGCAGCTGCATTCGCACATGGACACACTTTGTGCGCGCGTGTGAAGCAGTTTGATTTCCGCTTCTGCAGACGCCTGGTAGCGTGAATTCACGGAATCCCTTCCAGCGCCTCGGGTTTAAAGCGTGTTCGCTGAGAAGCGAGGCGCTCTTTCAGTCTGACGAGGAAAGCAATCAGTTTCACTCTCTTTACGCGCAACAGGCGGGATCCTCGGAGGTTTTGATGGATCCGCCTCTCCACAAAATCGATGGCCTCCTCCATGTCCTTTCTCGGAGGCCGCCTGCCCGCGGGGGAGGAGGGGCGGTTACACCGCCGAAGAGGAGTTTAACCACTTCAGCTGGCTTGTACGGATTTACAGATAGAGTGATGCATGCATGAAGGGCTCCTGAGCGGGGCTGCGGCGAGGGCACTCGAACGGGACGCGCCATATTTATGAACAAAGGTGGCAGAGGCGGCAGGGGTGCGCGGAGAAGAGGGCGGCAGCGCGAGACGTGCGCGCGCGTACACTCCCAAGCGCAGAGGAGCGGGAATCGGCGCGAGGACTCCAAGCACAGACAGAGCGCGCGTGGAGCAGCGCGAGGAGTTCGTGTTGTCGCACCCCAAAAACACACAGCTGAGCAATACAATAGGAAGCAATGCAGGATGCGCGCGCTCCTAAACACACATGCACCCATCGGTGGCTTGCTAAGAATACCACAGGGCCTAGTGCAAGCACGGAAAATGGCCCTCGACTGCTATTTGGGTTGTGAATTACAGCAATAAACATGGTTCAGTGGGGCTGTCGCGTCGCTAGGCCCTGCGTAGTTGCACTTACTGCACCATTGATAGCTCTACCCCGGGCTCATAGACCGGGAGTAGCTAGAAAATTAAAATACCCCCCACTACGAAGAAAAGCTCTTATGGGACCCAGCAAAAGAAGCAAGTCAACACAACGCTCCCCAGAAGAGCTCTCTTCTCTCTCTCACCCAAGCATCTATCCATTCTCCCTTTCATCCTTCCATTCACCAGCTATCTGCCATTTCACCGTTACATTGTCTTCCATTTATTCTATCTATCTATCCTTTAACCTCTTAATCTCTCCATCCACCCCTTCACTCATCCATCCATCCATACTTTCAGTCATTCACTCATCCATCCAACCTTTCACTCCATCCATCCTTTCACTCCATCCATCCTTTCACTCTATCCATCCTCCCTTTCACTCATCCATCCATCCACCCTTTAACTTAGCCATCTTTTTCACTCTGTCCATCCACCCGTTCACTCAGCCATCCATCCTTTCACTCTACCCATCCTCCCTTTCACTCTATCCATCCTCCCTTTCACTCATCCGCCCATCCTTTCACTCATCTGTCCATTCACCCTCCCTTTCACTAATCCATCATTCTTTCACTCATCCTTCCATTCACCCTTTCAATCATCCACCCTCCCATTCACTCATCATCCATTCTTTCACTCAACCATCCACCCTTTTATCCATCCTTCTGTCTACCCTTTCCCTCATCCATCCATTCTTTCACTCACCCATCCTTCCTCTCATCTGTGCCCATCCAGTCACTCATCCTTCCATCCTTTCTCTCATCCATTCATCATCCCTTTCTCTCTATTCCATCTGTCCATCTAGCCTTTCATTCATCCCATCCATCCTTTCACTCACTTATCCATCCACCCTTTCACTCATCCATTCATCTACCCTTTCACTCATCTATCCATCCTTTTATCCATCCATCCTCCCCTTTCACTCATCCATCCATTCGTTCACTCATCCATCCTTACATCCATCCTTCTATTCATCCATCTACCCATCCATCCTTTCACTTACCCATCCATCCATCTTTTCACTCGCATCCAAGCATCCATCCCAGTGGCGTAACGAAACTTGAGGGCCCCCCTGCAATGTACATGGAGGGACCCCACTCCGGATTTAATCAGGAACTCTCAGGCCAGAGTATTGTGCTGAGAGGGCCCCCTGCAGCTCGGCCTCCCCACACCGTAGGGGCCTGTGTTATGCCACTGATCCATCCATCCTATCACTCACTCCCCTTTGTCTGCCAAGTTGCAGACAGAAGAGACCCATCAAGAACTTTACCCCCACAGTAGTTGCTAACGTTGGAGGTCCATGACGCGCCAGCATCCATCATTTTACTCATCCATCCTTTCTTTCATTCATCCATCCACCCTGTTACTCCACCCATCTATCCATCCATTTATCCTTTCACTCAGCCATCCATACTTTCACTCACTCATGCATCCTTACTTTCTCTTATCATCCATTCACCCTTTTACTCATCCATCCATCCACCCTTTCATCCATCCATCTACCCATTTCTTTCATTCATCCATCCATTCTTTCACTTATTCATCCACCCTTTATCCAGCCATCCATTGTCCCCCATTCTTTATACTTCTATCCTTCCACTCATCCATCCATTCCTTCACTCATCCATCCTTACATCCACCCTTTCACTCATCCATCCACCCTTTCACTCACACACCTATCCATCCGTTCACACTTTGTCACTCACCCATCCATCCACCCTTTCACTCACACACCCATCCATCTTACAATCACTCATGCACCCACCCTCCCTTTCACTCGCACACCTACCCTACCTTTCATTCACACACACACCCATCTATACTTTCAGTTACTCACCCATCCATCCACCCTTTCACTCACTCACACACCCATCCATCCATATTTTCAGTCACTCACCCATCCATCTACCTTTTCACCCACCCATCCCTCCATACATACTTCTGAGCAGAAGAGCAAAACTCCTTCAATCTCAGAGACACACACACAATATGCATCACATGGGCAGTTTCAGCACAAGCTCCACACACATGAACACATTGATAGAGTACATGCAGTAGGAAGGCAATTTATACATACACACGCAAGAACACCACAAGGGCAGCATCAGTGCACAGTCACTTCCAGACAACGGGGAGAAACGCGAGGTACTTCACACCCCCACATATACACATAGAATAAGCAACACATGGTCAACCGTTACGCAAGAATCTGTGTCTCACATGCACATGACACTCAAGCACACAACGAACTTGTGGCAACACAGACCATATATGCAGCCGAGCAGGGTTCTCTTGCACAACCAGAACAAGGTAACTAAAACACATATGAAAAAGACCAAAACACACACACACACTCACTCTCTCACACACACACACACACACACACACACACACACACACACACACCCAATCCTTTATGAGAGAATTAGTTTAATCAGCTGTTAAGATGGCTTAGTCAGTTAACACTCCCTGCTCACATCTGCTTTCACCTGCAGGTCACAATATTGAATCCAGACAAGACCAGCTCTGCCTTTCACCCTTCTAAAATGTGCAAATTAGTACCATTAAATTGCATAATAGTAACACCTGTTATTTACAGCATTTTCAACTGGCAGAAGTGCTACAAAAGCAGAGTTTGCTTAAAATCAGCAGGGTATGCATTGAAAAACAGGGAATAAGGATGAACCCTGCGGAACACCAAACTTTACAATTTAAATGGGGTGGTGGTGAGTGTAAGTGGCAAAAAAGATTCCTATGAGGACATATCAGACCTACGATCCCCATTGAGCGGAGGGTGCTTAGCTGAATGTTATTATATAGCGCTTCAAATGTATGGAACACCTCATGCTCTAGACGATGCTGAGAAGTGGTCTGATTGTGATCAGGTTCTGGTCCTGGTCATGCCCTCGTCCGGAGTGGTAGGTGAGGATTAGAAACAGTGCTTAATTTGTAAAAAAAAAAATAAGTTCCAGGGCCCTTTCCAGGAGACCACTGCAGCTTGCACCACGCGTTGACCCTGCGAGCACCACCAACGACAGAACCAACACAACTACTAACCATATCACACCTACAAGTGTGGCATTTCAGACAATTCCAGGCCCCCAAGCTAGAAGAATGGCTCGGGCGGCAGGTATTAGTCATTTTAATGAATATTGAATTAATAAACAACTGTTGTTGTGCTCATCTCTAATTAGACAAACAGCACCACCATGTGGCAGCTGTCATAAGTGCCAGTGCTGACAATTAAGTGTCTGTGCCAAGCACCGGAAACCACCGTCTCAAATTAAGAACTCATTAGAAATGTACTCTAGTCACGGGTATGTGAACTTGTAGCTGGCCTAAGCATGAGGTGGTGCAGAAAGCTGTGGGTAGAGACGCGGTCCTATTGCAGGTACCATTTTCTACTTTAGCAATAGGCAGTCACATAGAATCCTGTGAATGGAAATAGCTGGGTTTTAAAGCTCTCTGACATTCAAGGTTGTCATCGATTATTCTTATTTTTGCAGGAATCGAATTCCAGACCTTGGGTGCCTGGAGAGAAAAAAGAGCTTCTGCCATTGCAAGAATTTTCCACGGAAGGGATGGTAAAGAGAGAGGCCGTTCTAAAGCAAAGCACCCTAGCTTGGAAGCAGGTGCAGAGCTTATGTTGAAAGAAAAGTGGTCCAGTGCTGGAGATGGGTCAATACGCAATATACATTGCTCTCTAGACTTAAACGCTATTGCGGCCTCCACTAACTCTGTGCTCCTGTGAGGTCTAAACCCATTGAGGTATAAACTGGTTGGAAGAAGTTCTGCAGATGTTCCAATACTAGTGTTCCCTTGTAGGGTCAGTTTGACATGGATCTCAAGATGAACAGATCATGTGGATCAGCCTATGGTTCCTTCATCACAGGTATAATAAAGGATTTTTCATGTGGCACCACATTTACCCCTTTTCTAAGGAGCCATTAATGATGTTGATAACATAAAAAAAGCAAGGATACAATGTCTTTAGGCTTCTATGATGCTGCTGTCTCTTCTGCCCAGCGTTTTTAAAATCTGGACAACTGCTTTCTTTTTCCATATGTGCTCTAATAATCTTTCCAAACTGAAAGAATCTTTGCACCTTCATCTTCATTGAATGTATCTTATGAGACAAATGAGAGGCTGACACCAATTGTGTTTATTTATAACACTTGTTAGGGCTTATTTATTTCCTGAGTAAAGTGTAAGGCATATTTTCCACTCCATTGCTGTGTTGAGATGGCTGTTTGTGCTGCTACTTCATATACCTGACATCCTGCAAGATTTCCCAAGATCTTTCTTGTGGTGAAGGGTTTTAATTTGCCTCTCAATAAAATATGTTTTCTTTTTTAGTAAGCGTTTTATGCAGTCTCTGTTTGCACATGTGTGTCGCTTTTTTTGTGAATTGTGGTGTCTGTGTAAATGTGGCTGATTCCTGTTTGACCGGTTTTGAATGTGTTACTTTTGGAGAAACCCATAGGTTTTCCTGATGGCTGGAAACCCTGCCTCCTAGTTCTCCTATGAGTTGCAAGGACATATGTTAAAGCACCAGATGTGCCCCGATCTTCCCCAAGAATCACATGCACCTTGGACAGTCATACATATAGTCGAAATATAATACACAGTGCAAGGTATGGCTGCAGGCCAGGCCATGCACCCAGAGCCCAGTTGCATTTGACCAAGTGTCTTTGCTCAGTAGGCCTGGTGGCACAGAGGCTGGGTCTGACCCTGAGTCTGCTGCATACGTACAACAATTCGGTAGCTCAGGGTTTGGAACAGGTCCAGGCCACAGGCCAGACATGGATCCAGTGCCAACTGCACTGATGCCCAAGGCAGGGCACTGCTAGGACTGGACAGATGATGGTAGGGTGCTAGGCCTGCTGCAGACCAGGCTCTACCTCTAGCCCCTAGTACGAATGGGCAAGTGGGTGAAGGGCCTGGCTGCAGTCCAGGTCCTATGTCCAACTTCTTGGCCACACAGACCGGTGGGTGCAGGGCCGGGCCCTTTGTCCATCTCCTGCCTGTTGTGTAGGAATAAAGGCAATGTGCAGCGGGCTGGAAGCTTGGATGTTTTAGGTGCTATCCCCACTGCAGTGGGGGCTGCATGTATGGGTGGAATGGTACAGGTCCTGGTCGCATTGGCCCTGCAACCAACCACTAATGTTCATTAAAAAAACTCTGAGGTGCAGTGAAAAAAAAGTTACAAGAAATGTATACTTAGATAATACAAACAGTTTACCATTCCTATGCTCAACAGCATTGTACTTAGTGTGCACAATAGGGTTTGCATATCCGTTGTGTGATTTATGCATTGTGAGCCAAACCATAACTTGTGAATTTAAGTGTTTTTTTGGTATTAATTCACAACCATAACTCCACTTTAACTGCTCTTTTCATTGCATTGTGGTCAACCCTCACTGTGCACAGCTGACGGTGGTGTGCAACGGGGATAGGCCGCCCTCTGTGGATTGGGTGCTGGGCCTGCCCATAGGTCAGGCCTTGCAGTCAACGCCCACTATGCATGGCCCAAAGACATGTGCATCACTGATTGGCAGTCTGATGTGGGTTAGGCACAAGGCCTGGTCATATGTCAATCCCTGCTGCATAAAATGGGTTGGAAGAATTTTTCAAAAAGTTGGATGTGATATAGATTCCAAAGACTAGTAATTCAAATGAAAAAAATTACAATTAAGGTGACGCGCAATAAAGTGAAATTCACTTGAAAAAACACCTTTAAAGTTCAATTATGGTTAAAAATTAAAAGAAAGGATGATTAAAGGCGAGGAAGACTGGCCTAGGCATACTAGTCTCTGGCTGGCGCTGGCGGCAGGTGTTGCAAAACGTAACATCGCCAGGCGTTGGGGTGTGCTCCTCCCCCGTCAGTGACAGAGTGGGAGAATGATTTAGACTGGTGCCAACGTACAGAAGAGGAAGTATACAAAAGTAGGGGGTGCGTGAAGGAATGGGAAAAAATATGGTCACCATGGCATAGATATAGAAATACATAGAGGGGTCTGGGGCCTGCGATACTGTTCCATTTATTTTGCAATGTACGATAATGCGCCTGTTATAATTCACCTCCTGGTCTTGGAAATAACTGTTACTTCGATACTATGCTTATTCCTAGGACGATTGTGTTTGCTTCACCTATGAGCTTGTTCAATAAAAAGAATTAGGAAAAAAAATTAAAGAAAAAAAAATTGAAATTCTCAAGTTATGGCCAGCTCACCGAGCATAAGTTCCAGAGAGCCATGCAACCCATAACCCACAAGCAAAATGCAATCCTTATGATTTCACAATATATACCAGTAAGTAACACCACCTAAAAGTAGTGTCATAAAACACCAACACATTTTATTGCCAATAAAGAATGCTAGATTCATCGCTGCTTCATAAGGTTAATGTAATATGTAATCTGACATGACCGGTATAAAGCGCATGTTCACCCGAGGGTATCTTGGCGCTGAATAACAGATGTTTATTGTTACCCAACTCAATGGTACTCATTTTGTCAACCTCAGAAGGATGAAAGGCTGAATCTGACCTGAAAGATCATTTATGATGTAATTGCATCCCCTACGTCGAGTGAGGTCATGAGGGAATTTGAAGTGTGTGGAGGAGGGGCATAAAGAGAGAGGGACTATGGAAGAGGGGAGACAGCATATGGAGTGGAGGGACACTGAACAGGGAGGTGAGGGGAGCAGGTGTACTGGGAGCTGGTAAAGTACCGGAAGTGGAGGTCAAGAAGCAGAGGGACACTGGTGAGAGAAGAAGAAGCAAGATCACAGGAAGGTATTTGAAGTAAGGACAGGAGGGGGTTATATACAGTGCTTTAAATTGGCAGTAATGTCCGGTACAGAGTACCGGCACTTTTTTATTGTGAGAGGGAAAGTACCGGCACTTCTCAAGAGAGGTAATACTTTTAATTGGAGAGTACCAGCACTTCTCCGAAACAAGCAGGTACTCTGGTGCAGAGTACCTGCACTTTTATTTTTCCATTTCAAGCACTGGGTATATAGAGAGCTGTGCAATGCAACTCAGAGACAACAGCTCCAGTAGCTTATAATGCAGTCTGGGAAGACCTGTCATCACAACATTGTGCCAAAAATAGCGAAGGAGAGGGTCCCAAACCAGGTTTCCCAGGTCCATGCGTGATGTGCTGCCCCGTTCCAAGTTTTTTCATTGAATTCTGGGACTTGTAGTCTTGTTTATTCCATTATAAAATGGGACTATAAGTCCTAGAATTCAAAGAAAAAAACCTGGACTGGAGCAGCACATCACGCATGGGAAACTTGGCAGCTTTGCAGAGACAGAGAAAAAGAGAAAAAAGTGTGGAAGGCGACTCTAAGGCCTAGAGAACAGAGAGGTGTGGCTGTGAAGGAGGGCACTGTCTCGCATGAGGGGCCAGGTAATTTAGAGGAGAGACAATGAAACGAGTGAGACAGAGTGAGCTGGGCGGCACGTGGAGTGCGAGAGGCGCTAAGAAGCATGGGTGGGACTGGCTTTGAGGAGAAAGGGTTGGTGAAAGGGTGAGCACTATGGGGCATATTATCTAGGAAGTGGCGGTGAGAGGCGTTAGCCTCCTTGACTTAACGCCTCTCATCGCTACTTCTGAAGCGCCAGGCTGCACCATATTACCAAGGATATGGTGCAGCCTGGCGTTTCCCTGCGATGGCGCTAAGTCTCACGACTTAACGCCAACGCAGGCACCCTTGCACCAGAGTGCAAGGGTGTCTGCGAGCAGGGAGGTTTGTTTATGTACAGGAAGGTGTCCCTTCCTGTACATAAACCTAAAATGCCATTTTGTAACTTACATGTGTGCTGCTTCATGCAGCACACATGTAAGTTACAAAATGGCATTTTGAAAAAGGTTTGTTTATGTACAGGAAGGGACACCTTCCTGTACATAAACAAACCTTGACATTTGCTTTTCCATGTATGCTGCACAAGGCAGCACACATGGAAAAAGCAAAAACGAGGAGAAATGAAGCATTTCTCCTCGTTTGCCACCTATAAGACCAGGATTTTCCTGGTCTTAAGTTTGCGCTGCCACCTATTATCGCCTCTCTTGATAATAGGTGGCAGCGTCGAAAGTGAATAGGTGTTGCGGTGGAACGCCCACCGCAACACCCACTGCACGCCCCTTTCACGCTAATTTTAGCGTGATAGGGGCCCTATTACCAAGGCAGCGTTAAGCCACTTAACGTGGCTTTTAGCCACGTTATGTGGTTTAACGCTGCCTTGGTAATAGGGCGCTGACCCTATCGCCACCACAACGTCACTTTTTGTGACGTTGTGGTGGCGATAGGGGCTTGGTAATATGCCCCTATATGTTGTATAGGAGAGGGGATTTTTGGTGAAAGGATGAGCACTATAGGGTGTATAGGAGGGGGGTTTGGGGAAGGGGTGTGTACTATGGCTTATACAGGGTAGAGGCAGAGGGGGAAGGGTTTATGGTAGGAGTGAGCGCTATGGAATGAGTAGGGCAGAGGGGGAGGAGAAGGGTTTGTGGAAGGGGTGAGCACTGCGGGGAGTATAGGTTAGCAGGACAGGGGGTCATTGAGGACAGTGAGACACCGAAGAGAGAGTAGCACGACGTCTGTGCACAGAGGACACAGACAGCAGTGCACCCTGCGTCACACGGGACGTGCTCGGCGTGAAGTCACTTCCTCCCTCCCCCCCCCAGCCTGCTCTCGCCGGGTTGGCACGCTGCCAGTGGCCCGGCTCTTTCTGCCTGGTAATGGATTTGCCCGAGAATCCCTGAATCACAGTAACTCCCCCATCCATCATCTCTGGGCCCGGGAGGGGAGGGGGTAACATTGCGCTCAACTCGTGGCCTCATTCTCACCCCCCCCTCTCTCTCCGCCTTCTATAAACGCATCTCCCCGTTCCGTCCACCCCTCTGTCCCCTCCTCCGCCGGCCCTCATGCCCGACACATCATCTTACACCTCTACTATTCCCCCTTTTCCAGTGCTTTAAATGGAAAATTAGAAGTGCCGGTACTCACTAATTAGACTGGGTGGGTAGTTAGGGGCGTGTCTTGGGGCGTGGCTGTGAGCCAGGAATTTAACAATAGCCACATAAGTAAGCTTTAATGCAAATGCGCTGATTGTCATGTAAAGCGCTTAAATGCCCATGGGCCAAATTCGCGCAAAATCAAACTGCCTCCTTACATAAGAGACATGGCAAGCATCAGCTTCTATGTCATACGTGCAGAGCCTAATTTTTGGCAGTTTGATATTGCGCGAATTTGGGCCATGGGCATTTAAGCGATTTACATGACAGTCAGAACATCTGTATTAAAGCTTACTTTTTTTAAGACTCCTGGTTAAAGGAGTTGTCCTGAATCACAGGATGATGAGCCGACGTCGGGATTCGACCCTGGTTCTTCAGTTCCACTCTCGGCACCTCTGACCATATCCTCATTCTTGTTGCGATGCCAATGGGCGCAACTAGAGTCAAATTTTGGGGGTGGGGGGGAGCGAATTCTTTCAGCAATATGCAGATTGGAGATGCAGGGGGATCTAAGAAGGGGTGAGAAACAACAAAGCCTCGTTAAAAAGCAATTGGTCTTTTAAAGACCTGTGAAGTACTCGGGTGCGGCTGTGGGTGTGCCCGGGAAGCTGTCTCAGCCGGGCTGACACACACGATGGGGGAGGAGGGGTGTCTGAAGCCCTTTGATCCCAATGGGCGTTGCGCGCCTGATGAGAACCTAACACTGCAGGAGCACCCCAGCGCAGAAATACACAGGCTGTTGCCAGCCAGAGCAGCACCTCAACACGCACCATCTGTTGCACGTACCCGTACTTCAGGGCCTGAGCCCTGCTGCTTCATGGAGTACCGGTACTCTCCTTGCCCGAAAATAAGTTCCGGTACTCAGGGGGAGAAAACTGAGAAGTGCCGGTACTCAGTACCGGTGAGTACCGGCCCATTTAAAGCACTGCCCTTTTCAGAGTTTATGGGGGTTTTTATCTCACAGGGCGTGATTTCCCTTTTTCACCCTGTTTTCCCTTTATTTATTTCTCTTCTGCCCTCGTTTGCTATTTTTTATTTTTATTTTCCCTAATCCCCACCCTCATATCCCTATTTTGCTTTTCATCCCGCCCTGGTATTGTTTTGTCTTACCCTTTCTCCCACTCTAAACATTTCTGTCTCCTACCTCTTTCTTTTCTCTCATTTCTCTTGACATAACTGTCTGTTCCTTCCACAGCCCGTCTTTGTTGTCTCATTTTTCTCTTGCCACCTTTTTTCCTCTCTCTCTGGCCCCAAACCTCCTCTTTTTCTCGCTTTCCCCTCACCTTTCTGTTTTCACCTGTATAACTTTATTTTCTTCCACTTCTTTCTTTCTATCTTTCTCTCATCTTTTATTTCCTCCATTCACACTCTGTACTCCACCACCCCCCCGTTCTTTAAAATATTTCTTTATTGTTTAAACCGAATCTTTGAAGGGCACACACAAATATGTCATTCACAGGCCCATGTCCTCCCCACCTCCCATCAGTACGTATTAGTACTTTATTGGACTCTCAGGAATAATGTTCAATTAATTTACTTGCCAGGAAAAAATCAACATCCCCTTTCACACATCACTCAATTCTCTCCCATCTTCGAAGGGCTCTGGCCCCCCCTCGCCTTGTCATCTTTATCTTACAAAAGCCAGGCTCCTCGAGTCTTCATATGTAATTCATCATCACAAAGCACCAACTCTCTTTCTTTTCCACATTGTCACCCACCTTTCTTCTCTCTTCTCCCTTCTCTCTCGCCCACCCCCTGCCCTGCATCCTTTCCTCCTCATCTCCCACCAGACCCCCCCATTTGCCTTCCTATATCACTCTCACAACTTCTCACCCCCTTGTTTCCTCCTTTCTCTTCTCACTGTGCTGCCCACCCCATCGCCCTCCTCACCCTGTTACTGACCAACACTCACTATTCTCCCTTGTCTCCCACCCATCCTTCTGTTTTCTTCTTTCCTGCGCCCTCTACATCCTTATCTCCTCTTTTCTCTCGTCCCTCTTTCTCTTTTCCCAATGTCTCTCTAGCCTGACAACCATCTGGGTTTCTCCATCCGTCTCTTGTCTTCCCAGCCCCTACTTACTTTCTCTCTCTTTTCTCCATGCTCTTCTTCACCTCTTATTTCTCCTCTTTATTTTATTTATTTGAATAGTTTTATAAAGCGCGAACAAGACTCACAGGGGTATCAGAGTGCTGTACAAAGTTGGCGCCAGTTTTTTGGGTCTATTTTTGGCTCCATCCAATTGAGTTCTGAAGTGGTCGGTTTTCGCTAAGCGGATGTGTTTGTTGTAGGCGCTTCTCATTTTTCTCAGTTGAGTGAGAGTGATGGTGGAAGGCGTATTTCTCCAGAGTATCTCAGAGAGTCTAAGATTGCGCCGTTCATCATTTAGGGAACCATTAAACCATAGTTTGGAAAGTTTGACTGGTATCCTTTTGAGCTGTTTCGGAGCAATAGAGTCCAGAATGTTAGACAACGTGTTAATGTTATGATCAGAAAGATCATCAAGGTTGGTCATATTAAGGGGGGGCTGTAGTCTATTTTTGGCGATTGAGGTTAGCATGTTGATGTCTCTCATATTGCGAGTCAGTTGTTTCGCTTTCAGGGGTTGACCCTGCCTACCCAAGCCCTTATCTAAGATGAGGAAGGGAATTTGAAAATGATCAGACCAGTCACAGGGTAAGATGTCCCCTATTTGTATGAAGTTGTCTTTGGCAATGATGAGGTCGAGAGTGGCACCTTTATTGTGTGTAGGGCATTTACAGAGCTGTGAGAGATTAAGGTCAGAGAGAAAAGTCTTAAAGGAGCAGACACTTGGATCATTTGTGTCATTCCAATGAAGGTTGAAGTCTCCAAGGAATATGTGGCAGAGTTGATCCGAGCTCGAGCTAATGACCTCCATGATTTGCTCTATGAAGACCAGATTGTCACCAGGAGGGTGATAGATCGAGTGCAGCACACAAATCTTCTTGCCTTTGTTCCAGATTTCAGTGACTAGCTGTTCACAGGAGGATAAAACAGCACATGAAGATTGTTTTACTGTGAGGTTGGAGAGATGAATGCAGGCAATGCCCCCTCCTGTTTTTCCAAGTCGATCACTTCTGAGAATGGAGTACTCAGGGGGGATTAGGATGTCAAGAATTGGGGAAGAAGTATCATTGAGCCAGGTTTCAATGATGATCAGAAGGTCCAGGCTTTGCGCAATGATGAGTTCTGAAATATCAGCTGCATGTTTCACAGCTGATCTACAATTGAATAGCATCGAATTGACGTGCAGATTGGAAGTGACCACTTCTTGAAGAGAGGTGGTTATGTGAAGTAGGTTTTCTTTGTTCACCTTTCTGAGCTTAAGGCTCGGTTCCCTGTCAGGGTCCGCAATGATTGAGGGGATGTTGAGAGTAGAGTTGGAGGAGGAGACCGTCCTTGAGTCAGGGTAGGACACCAGAAGGGCGAGAATGTCTTCTTCAGATAGCTGAGGTAAGGGTCTGTGGGGCCTAGAGTGATGATTAGGTAGAGGCCTAGAGCTCCAGCTGGAATTAAGATAGGAGCAGGAAGCTGAATGGACGTTAGCTGAGTAGAAAATATTCTGTGCTTTGTAGATATCATTCCTCTGAGCGGAGGGTGAGCCCCAATGCTTCTCCATCTTCAAGGAGAACTGAAGAATGTTTTGCACCATCTCTTTGACAACCGAGATATCATGCTTGAGGTCCACAATCTTCTCCTCAAGGCAGGGATTGTTCATGCACTTATTCGCAGGATTAGCCAGCGAAGGTAGGACTGGTTCAGCTGTGATAGGGGTAATAGAGGGTTGTACAGGGCCAATGGCCCAGTTACAGAGGGAGATAGAGTCATACTCGAGACAGGAATCAGAGCCTGGAGTGGGAATAGGGAAAGGCAGAGTGGAATTAGGAGAGGTAGAGGGTGGTGAAGCACGTAATGAGAGTGTGGGTGAGTGTCTGTAGGAGAGTAGGATCTGCATCTTATTTTGCCCCCACTTTTTTTCTGATGTTTACACTGGTTTCTGGCTATAGTCTGGCTGGGTCCCTGCCAATCAGGGCCCCAGCCTCTCTGTTCTCTCTAAACGACTTGGAGTGCACTCTAGGTGCACTAGTGATTGGATACTGTGGTACCTTATGAGTCCCTAGTATATGGTACCTTAGGTACCAAGGGCATAGGTACTTCACAGGCCTACCCGGGGCTGCAGCATGTATTATGCCACCCCTGGGAAGCAGACTAAATCTGACACCACAGGCCTGCTACTGCAGCCTGGGTGAGGTGGTGCTAGCACTCCTCACTGAGATATAGGTTCCCTATACCTCTCCAGCACACACATATAAACCTATCAGTCACTCCTAAGGCAGGCCCTATCAATCCTGAGGGCAGGGTGCTTGACTTCTATGTGAGGGGGTGCCTCTGCCTGAGCCGGGCCCCTCTGCAGCTCTCAGAGTCCATTCTCTGGTGCTGTTTGTGGATGCGGTTAAACCATATACTCTTAAGTGCATTATATCCTCGCGGTAAAATGCTAACTTTGGTATGGCTGCATCAAAACATGTCGTGTTTGGTGTCAAACATCTTGGAATACTACACCCCCGCAGTCCTGGCGGCGGGGGTAGCATTCCACCCTTCTAGAGGGATAGACATGTACCTACTGTGGAAACGCGGTAGAATCCTGAAGAGCCCTGGCATCACAAAATGGATGCCACCAGTCACAGACACTGGGCTGCCCTCCTGCTGATGACCGAAACTCGCAGTGGAGGAAGCCCAACAAAAGGTATCCTGTCACAGGGAGGTGTAACCACCTCCCAGACAGGGTTTAGTGTATTGGGGCTGGGTGGGTGCACTCTTGGAGTGCTTTGAAGTCCTGCACTGGGGGAGCAGAAGGCTCCTCTGTGCATATGCCAGTTCAAACCGGCTCAGGGGCTACCTGCCCCTGCTCTGGCGCGAAACTGGACAAAGGGGAAGTGGGTGTAACCACCCACTCCCCTGACCCTCCCATAGGTGGGGTCTAAGAGCTAGTCCCTCCCTTCCTTGTTAGTATAAGGTAGGGAACCCTTGAACTTGAAAGTTAGATATCCCTGGACGACGCTCTGAAGAAGAATCCTGGACCTTCGACGTTCCACTACCTTTGGAAGACTGAAGAATCTCCCTTGGAGTCAAGGAGTGACTCCCCTGCTTGGCAGGCACCAAAAACTACAACGACGGTCGCAAACTACGCCGCTCCCACCGGAGTCCGAAGTCTCTGCAGCCCCAGAAGTAGATTTACTGACTTCTCAAAGGCCATCGTGAGTCCCCAGCGAAGCTGAGGCCAGTGGACCCCAAGAGTGACGAGGAACCGCGATCCCGGGGTACCATGCACTATTGTCGAGTGCAACCCCTTCACAACATTCTAAGAACCTGTGCTTCGGGCCACGTGTGGTCCCAGCCTCCAGCAGGAATCCCTCCGAAGATCAGAGGCCTACACCGTCCCGAGTGTTCGTGGGCCCCTGTTGAAGGAATCCTCCCGAGGCGTCTTCTCGATCCCTTGCCAGCCGGCTCGTGGGTCCCCTGAAGACTTTTCTAAGAAACCAAAGGGCTCCTCTGGTTGCTCCAGGCCTGCCCTGACTTACCCTCGCTGGGTGAGTCCCTCAGACCTTGCTGGTCTGCGCCATTGCCTTTTCACACTTTCCACGAGACTTGCTGTTACCAAGGCTTGTTGGCTCCAATCGAGTTGCCGACACCACAGTAAGCTGCAGATATTGTGGGACACGCCGAATCCAGCTCCTGGTTGTCGTCGACACCTCCTGGACCTCGTGGCTGACGAGTCAAGGCACCCGTGACCGACCTGAATCCTGCGACGACGGTGGGCATCCATCTTCCTTGCCCCGAGTCACTGCCAAGTGACTTTGAACACTGTCCCCTCTGCTTTCAGATCTTCCTTCTTCTGAATCCAGGCTTGGATTCCCCCGGACACTTCCTCGGACATCACAAGCAGCACGTCTTCTTTGTTCGCCATTGAAAACGACGCCGCGACCCGACACCAAAGGACACCTAAGCACCCGGCTTCCCTGGGTGAGGTAACTCCAGCACTACGGTGCTCCTGTGGGTATGGGCCCTAGAACTACTTTCCCTGTAAGTGACTTGCTTGTAGGTTCTCCCGAAGTATCCTAAAACACCTATTTTCCCCTTGCGATTCTCGCACTGGCTCGTACAGGGATCGCGTCTGTGTTAGACACATCGCGTCCAACTCCCTTGTAACTCTACCAATATCCGCGTCCTTCGACTCGTACTGACCGATCGGTGTGTTCGCCTCGAACACGCCAAGGGCCTGTAACATTGATAACTCAATCGCGTCCTTTTGCATAGACTCGTACAGGATTCGCACCAGTGTCTGAACACCGCGTCCGTCCCCTGTGGGTCTCCTACAACTACCTGGGGTGGTTCTCTGGGGGTCCCTCGATTCTATGTGCCCTAGACCCTGGTCTAGCCAAGATAAGATTGTGATATTTACTGTGCTAACCTATTTTGATAACAATTGACTTGTACATATGTTCCTGACTTCTAATCTCATAAAGAGATTAGTAGAGAGTTGTTTATTAATAAATACATATATATTTGATATATATATACCTGTGTGGTGTCTTTTCATTTGGTGATTCAAGAGATTGTGTGATAAAACAAGCTGCTTTACATTCCTTCAAGACTTAGCCTGAAGGGTGCTCTCCACAGCTACCACTAGGATAGCTTTCTATAAAGGTTGTCTTAAACCTATCTACCATAAGAGTCGAATTGTACTGGTGCAAGGTGTCCACTTTAACTAGTGAACAGCATATACCAGGCCAACTTCTCACATTGGTGGGCAGCGTGTGGGATTCCAGCTTGCTATTGTTTTACCAGAAAATCTCTATTTGAATTACTAACTGAAAACCACTATAGGTACTTAAGGTACATATAAAGTCAAGCTTAGTATCAATATGTTCTACTGAACTTAGAGCTGTGTGCCAAGGGATAGCACACCCTTTTTACAGCTCGAGCTAGTATCAGTAGGCCACAAACTAGTGTAGGTAGTACAACACTGCACAACACTAGAATGTCCTTAAAGGGTGGAACCAGTGGATCCACTCAGCCTCAGTATAAGGACATGGCTTTCTCTGACTTGAGAGCCATGTGTGTTGAAAGACACCTGAAGCTAGGACAGAGTCCCTCCACACTACACCTGATAGATCTGCTGACAGCAGATGATCTTAGATTGGCTCTAGAAGCTAATGGATCTGAATCAGTGGGTGGATCAATTACAGTGTCTGGGTCAGATGATGAAAATCAGACTGACCAGGACTCTGTGATTGAAGGGCCAGACTCCAAGGGGCCTGAAAAGGACAGAGGAATTCTCCCTAAGAGAACTGACAGAGTGGATGAGAGGCACAGGTCCCCTTCCAGGGAATCTGACCACTCTTATCACTCTGGCAGAGAATTTGTCCACCAGAGGAACTCATACTTTCCTATAAGAGAGACCTCCTCTGAAAGAATGTGCAAACTGCTACAGTATGAGGAAGCCAGAGTGGCCCTCAGAACCAAGCAGTTGGCACTGGATAGAGAAGCCCTGGAGATCCAGAGAGCTTCTAGAAGAGAGGGGTTAGAGCCCCTTGGTGGCAGCAACAGTGTCCCTAGAGGCAGAGAATATATTCCAGACCATAGGAACCTGAGCAAGGTTGTTCCTCCCTACCAGAGTGGGGATGATAGCCATAAGTGGATAACTGCTATGGAGAGGGCCTGTAGAGTACAACAGGTCCCCCAAAAGCAGTGGGCAGCAATCTTGTGGCTCTCCTTTTCAGATAAAGGTAGAGACAAGCTCCTCACTGTTAGAGAAGAGGATGCTGATGATTATGAAGTCCTGAAGAGTGCACTGATAGATGGGTTTGGCTTAACCACTGAGCAGTACAGGTTGAAGTTCAGAGACACCCAGAAGGCACAGACTCAGGACTGGACTGACTTTGTTGATTGTGCGACCAAGGCTCTGGAGGGTTGGCTGGTTGGCAGTAGGGTTACTGATTTCAAGGGATTGTACAATCTGATGATGAGAGAACAGATCCTTAATAATTGCCAGAACCAGTTGTTGCATCAGTACCTGGTGGACTCTGATCTGACCTCTCCCCAAGAATTGGGAAAGAAGGCAGACAAATGGGTCAGAACCAGGGTGAGGCAGAAGACCGAGAACCAAGGGGGTGACACAAAGAAGCAGGATTCTAAGGGCTCTGAGAAAGGTGGGGATAAGTCAAAAGACCAGAAGTCTTCGCAAGGGCCCCAAAAATCTGCATCTGGTGGGGAGTCACAATCCAACAAGGGAAAAGGCCAAAAGTAGTCCTGGTGCAAATTCTGTAAACAGAAAGGGCACTGGACTTCTGATTGTAACAAGTCCAAAGACCAAACCACCACCACTCCTGCCCCTAAGGCAACTGTTCCCCCTAGCTCAGCTACTGGTGGAGGTGGTACACAGAATAAGGGTGTAGTAGGGTTGACCCTGGGTTCTGAAGTGGACTCTGACCTAGTCAGAGTTCCCACTCAGGCAATGCTGATTTGTGATGGAGACCTTGATATGTCCTTCCTAGTAAGCCCCAGTAACCTGGGCAAATACAAACAGCAGCCTGTAATAAATGGCAAACAGGCTTTGGCATTTAGGGACACAGGTGCTAGTGTCACCATGGTGGCAGAGGATCTTGTGGACCCTGAACAGATCATCCTGGGCGAAATATACCAGGTGACCAATGCAAGCAATGTCAGGACCAACCATAGTCTGGCAGTTGTGAATTTCTCCTGGGGAGGGGTAACTGGCCTCAAGAAGGTTGTAGTCAGTGCAGACCTCCCTGTAGAATGTCTATTGGGCAATGATCTAGAGACTTCAGCCTGGGCTGAAGTAGAGTTATGGACTCATGCTGAGATGTTGGGCATCCCTGCAGAGGTATTTGCTGTGACCAGGTCACAAGCAAGAATGCATAACACTGAACCAGCTCTGGATCCTGGAACAATGGACCAGATGCTTCCCAAGAGGAGGAGCAGTAGGGTAAAGGCAGTGCCTTCCCCTCTGTCTCAGATCACAGATTCACCTCCAGAGGGAGGTGAAGCAGATCCTGAAGAAGGAACTGCCCCAGAGGGACTTGAGCCTGATCAGGTTGAGTTCTTAGGGGCAGGGGGCCCTTCTAGGGAAGATCTGAGTAAGGAGCAACAGTGCTGCCCCTCTCTTGAACCCCTCAGACAGCAGGCTGCTGCTGAGGCTGCTGGGAGTGCTAGTGGGTCCCATAAAGTTTATTGGGATGAGGGACTCCTATATTCTGAGGGTAGAGACCCAGCCCCTGGAGCCACCAGGAGGTTGGTAATACCTCAGAAGTTTAGGGGGTTCCTCTTGACCTTAGCACATGATATCCCTCTAGCAGGTCACTTGGGCCAAAACAAGACCTGGGACAGGCTTGTTCCACATTTTCATTGGCCACATATGTCAGAAGACACAAAGGAGTTTTGTCGCTCCTGTGTCACATGCCAAGCCTGTGGTAAGGCAGGTGGCACAACAAAGGCCCCCCTGATACCACTACCTGTGGTGGGGGTACCCTTTGAAAGGGTAGGGATTGACATTGTTGGTCCCCTTGACCCTCAAACTGCATCTGGGCACAGGTTTATCCTGGTGGTAGTGGATCATGCCACCAGGTACCCAGAAGCAATTCCCCTGAGGACCACCACAGCCCCTGTGGTGGCAAGAGCCCTCATTGGAGTTTTCTCCAGAGTGGGTTTCCCAAAGGAGGTCATATCTGACAGATGTACCAACTTCATGTCAGGATATCTAAAAGCAATGTGGAAGGAGTGTGGTGTAACTTATAAGTTCACCACCCCTATCACCCACAATGCAATGGGTTGGTTGAACGTTTCAACAAAACCCTGAAGGGAATGATTAAAGGACTCCCAGAGAAGCTTAGGCGGAAATGGGACCTTCTTCTTCCTTGCCTGTTGTTTGCATACAGAGAAGTTCCACAGAAGGGGGTTGGCTACAGCCCATTTGAGCTTCTGTTTGGGCATCCTGTAAGAGGTCCATTGTGTTTGGTTAAAGAGGGCTGGGAGTTACCTCTCAAACCCCCAAACAAGATGTGATGGACTATGTACTTGGTCTCCGCTCCCGGATGGCCGAATACATGAAAAAGGCAACCAAAAACCTGGAGGCCAGCCAAGAATTGCAAAAAGCTTGGCATGACCAAAGGCTGTGCTGACTGTATACCAGCCAGGACAGAAGGTGTGGGTGTTGGAGCCTGTGGCCCCAGCAGCCCTCCAAGACAAGTGGAGTGGCCCCCATACAATAGTTGAACAGAAGGGAGAAGTCACCTATCTGGTGAATCTTGGAACTCCCAGGAGCCCCCTGAGGGTGCTCCATGTCAACAGATTAAAGCCATATGTTGACAGGGCTGACATGGGCTTGCTCATGGCAACTGATGAGGACCAGGAGGAGGAGAGTGACCCTCTCCCTGACCTGCTCTCTCAGAACCCTGATGATGGGTCAGTAGATGGTGTTGCTTTGGCAAGCAGCCTCACTGACCATCAACAAACTGAGTGCAGACAGGTTCTGCAACAGTTTAGACATATGTTTAGCCTGACCCCCCAGTCAGACTACCTGGTGCACCCATGAGGTGGACACTGGAGACAGTCTGCCTGTCAAGAGTAAAATCTACAGGCAACCTGACCATGTCAGGGACTGTATCAGGACTGAAGTCCAGAAAATGTTGGAGCTAGGTGTAATTGAGCCTTCAGATAGCCCTTGGGCTAGCCCAGTAGTCCTGGTACCCAAGCCTCATACCCAGGGAGGTAAGAAAGAAATGAGGTTTTGTGTAGACTACAGAGGCCTCAATGCAGTCACTAGGACTGATGCCTATCCCATACCAAGGGCAGATGAGCTGATTGATACTTTGGCCTCAGCCAAGTATCTAAGCACATTTGACCTAACAGCTGGCTACTGGCAGATCAGATTAGCTGATGATGCAAAAGCCAAAACAGCATTTTCGACCCCTGGTGGGCACTACTACTTTGTGGTGATGCCCTTTGGATTGAAAAATGCACCTGCCACTTTTCAGAGGTTGGTGAATAAAGTTCTGGCAGGGATGGAAACTTATTGCTCAGCTTATCTAGATGATATTGCTGTCTTTAGTTCCTCCTGGCAGGATCACCTGGTCCACCTCAGAAATGTTTTGGAGGCTCTGCAGAAAGCAGGCCTCACTATCAAGGCCACCAAGTGCCAGATAGGGCAGAGTCAGGTTGTGTACCTGGGCCACCTTGTAGGTGGAGGCCAGGTTCAGCCTTTACAGAGCAAAATCCAAACCATAATGGAATGGGTTGCTCCAACCACCCAGACACAGGTGAGAGCCTTCTTAGGCCTGACTGGGTACTATAGGAGGTTTGTCAAGGGATATGGATCTGTAGTGACCCCCTTGAATGGTCTGACCTCAAAGAAAATGCCAAAAAAGGTTCAGTGGACAGCTAGCTGTCAAAGGGCATTTGAAGACTTAAAGCAGGCCATGTGCACTGCCCCCATCTTACAGAGTCCAGACTACACCAAAAAGTTCATTGTCCAAACAGATGCTTCTGAGCTGGGTGTGGGAGCTGTACTGTCTTCAGTAGCTTTCATTAGCAGAAGGCTGACCCCTAGAGAGAAACGTTGGTCAGCTATAGAGAGAGAGGCCTTTGCTGTGGTGTGGGCCCTGAAGAAGCTGAGGCCATACTTGTTTGGCACTCACTTCATAGTTCAGACTGACCACAAGCCCCTCCTATGGCTTAAACAGATGAAAGGTGAAAACCCAAAACTTTTGAGGTGGTCCATTTCCCTACAGGGGATGGACTATACAGTGGAACATAGACCTGGGACCCAACATGCCAATGCAGATGGACTCTCAAGGTATTTCCACTTTGAACACGAAGACTCAACTGGTCAAGGTTAGTTTAGTGTCCCTGCGTTTGGGGGGGTTGTGTAGAAGAGTAGGATCTGCCTCTTATGTTGCCCCCACTTTTTTTCTGATGTTTACACTGGTTTCTGGCTATAGTCTGGCTGGGTCCCTGCCAATCAGGGCCCCAGCCTCTCTGTTCTATCTAAACGACTTGGAGTGCACTCTAGGTGCACTAGTGATTGGATACTGTGGTACCTTGTGAGTCCCTAGTATATGGTACCTTAGGTACCAAGGGCATAGGTACTTCACAGGCCTACCAGGGGCTGCAGCATATATTATGCCACCCCTGGGAAGCAGACTAAATCTGACACCACAGGCCTGCTACTGCAGCCTGGGTGAGGTGGTGCTAGCACTCCTCACTGAGATATAGGTTCCCTATACCTCTCCAGCACACACATATAAACCTATCAGTCACCCCTAAGGCAGGCCCTATCAATCCTGAGGGCAGGGTGCTTGGCTTCTATGTGAGGGGGTGCCTCTGCCTGAGCAGGGCCCCTCTGCAGCTCTCAGAGTCCATTCTCTGGCGCTGTTTGTGGATGCGGTTAAACCATATACTCTTAAGTGCATTATAGCCTCGTGGTAAAATGCTAACTTTGGTATGGCTGCATCAAAACATGTCGTGTTTGGTGTCAAACATCTTGGAATACTACCCCCCCCGCCAGTCCTGGCGGCGGGGGTAGCATTCCACCCTTCTAGAGGGATAGACATGTACCGACTGTGGAAACGCGGTAGAATGCTGAAGAGCCCTGGCATCACAAAATGGATGCCACCAGTCACAGACACTGGGCTGCCCTCCTGCTGATGACCGAAACTCGCAGTGGAGGAAGCCCAACAAAAGGTATCCTGTCACAGGGAGGTGTAACCACCTCCCAGACAGGGTTTAGTGTATTGGGGCTGGGTGGGTGCACTCTTGGAGTGCTTTGAAGTCCTGCACTGGGGGAGCAGAAGGCTCCTCTGTGCATATGCCAGTTCAAACCGGCTCAGGGGCTACCTGCCCCTGCTCTGGCGCGAAACTGGACAAAGGGGAAGTGGGTGTAACCACCCACTCCCCTGACCCTCCCATAGGTGGGGTCTAAGAGCTAGTCCCTCCCTTCCTTGTTAGTATAAGGTAGGGAACCCTTGAACTTGAAAGTTAGATATCCCTGGACGACGCTCTGAAGAAGAATCCTGGACCTTCGACGTTCCACTACCTTTGGAAGACTGAAGAATCTCCCTTGGAGTCAAGGAGTGACTCCCCTGCTTGGCAGGCACCAAAAACTACAACGACGGTCGCAAACTACGCCGCTCCCACCGGAGTCCGAAGTCCCTGCAGCCCCAGAAGTAGATTTCCTGACTTCTCAAAGGCCATCGTGAGTCCCCAGCGAAGCTGAGGCCAGTGGACTCCAAGAGTGATGAGGAACCGCGATCCCAGGGTACCGTGCACTATTGTCGAGTGCAACCCCTTCACAACGTTCTAAGAACCTGTGCTTCGGGCCACATGTGGTCCCAGCCTCCAGCAGGAATCCCTCCGAAGATCAGAGGCCTACACCGTCCCGAGTGACCGTGGGCCCCTGTTGAAGGAATCCTCCCGAGGCGTCTTCTCGATCCCTTGCCAGCCGGCTCGTGGGTCCCCTGAAGACTTTTCTAAGAAACCAAAGGGCTCCCCTGGTTGCTCCAGGCCTGCCCTGACTTACCCTCGCTGGGTGAGTCCCTCAGACCTTGCTGGTCTGCGCCATTGCCTTTTCACACTTTCCATGAGACTTGCTGTTACCAAGGCTTGTTGGCTCCAATCGAGTTGTCAACACCACAGTAAGCTGCAGATATCGTGGGACACGCCGAATCCAGCTCCTGGTTGTCGTCGACACCTCCTGGACCTCGTGGCTGACGAGTCAAGGCACCTGTGACCGACCTGAATCCTGCGACGACGGTGGGCATCCATCTTCCTTGCCCCGAGTCACTGCCAAGTGACTTTGAACACTGTCCCCTCTGCTTTCAGGTCTTCCTTCTTCTGAATCCAGGCTTGGATTCCCCCGGACACTTCCTCGGACATCACAAGCAGCACGTCTTCTTTGTTCGCCATTGAAAACGACGCCGCGACCCGACACCAAAGGACACCTAAGCACCCGGCTTCCCTGGGTGAGGTAACTCCAGCACTACGGTGCTCCTGTGGGTGTGGGCCCTAGAACTACTTACCCTGTAAGTGACTTGCTTGTAGGTTCTCCCAAAGTATCCTAAAACTCCTATTTTCCCCGTGCGATTCTCGCACTGGCTCGTACAGGGTTCGCGTCTGTGTTAGACACATCGCGTCCAACTCCCTTGTAACTCTACCAGTATCCGCGTCCTTCGACTCGTACTGACCGATCGGTGTGTTCGCCTCGAACACGCCAAGGGCCTGTAACATTGATAACTCAATCGCGTCCTTTTGCATAGACTCGTACAGGACTCGCACCAGTGTCTGAACACCGCGTCCGTCCCCTGTGGGTCTCCTACAACTACCTGGGGTGGTTCTCTGGGGGTCCCTCGATTCTATGTGCCCTAGACCCCGGTCTAGCCAAGATAAGATTGTGATATTTACTGTGCTAACTTATTTTGATAACAATTGACTTGTACATATGTTCCTGACTTCTAATCTCATAAAGAGATTAGTAGAGAGTTGTTTATTAATAAATACATATATATTTGATATATATACCTGTGTGGTGTCTTTTCATTTGGTGATTCAAGAGATTATGTGGTAAAACAAGCTGCTTTACATTCCTTCAAGACTTAGCCTGAAGGCTGCTCTCCACAGCTACCACTAGGATAGCTTTCTATAAAGGTTGTCTTAAACCTATCTACCATAAGAGTCGAATTGTACTGGTGCAAGGTGTCCACTTTAACTAGTGAACAGCATATACCAGGCCAACTTCTCACAGTGTCTGTTATTGGTCAGCGGACAGGAGACAGCAACTAGGTTCCAGGCCCTGCAATTGGAAGATCCAGGGCCTAAGGGAGGAATATCCGAGCCTACATGATTGTTGGATTTGGTAGGGTGTCCATCACTCTCGTTATTGGAGCGAGCAGTGTGTGACGCAGGGGACTGAGGATAAGAGGGAAGGCAAGGTAAAGGAGGAACAGTGGTGCGGACCGCCGCAAGGTGGGTGGTACTCAGGTCAGTTAAACCCACACCTGCGCGAGGCAAAAGTGGGTTGTTCGGGTTCATGTTGTGGGAGTAGAAGTAACTTCCGTTAAGTTGGGTATAGCTGTCTGGTGCGTGTTAACAGAATGGAGCGCGGGAACAGGGGAGGAGCGGCCGTCTATCACCTCAGGAGCAGAGCATGTGAGTGGCCCAGTCTGACTGCGAGTGGAAGTGTTGGCGTTAGTTAGTGTGTTCTTGATCCTCAGGAAGGCATAGTTAAATCGCTTGAGGTTCAAGTCCGAGGTTTGAATATGGACATTACCATTATTGTAAAGGGAGACAGTCAGCCCGGCCATAAGGGCCGGGGATGGAAGCGTGGTTAAACGAAAGCCATGGGGAGTTTTGGTCTGTTTGGAACGAAGCATAGAAGTGAGGGCCTTTCTCCACTGCGCTCTTCTGTTGGTGTAGAAGATGAGATCTGTCACTATAGTGCCCTTACTGGAGATATATGTGTCTGATATAAGCGTTTCGGGCCACCGTTTGAGGATATTGTGTTTAAAGGTCTTCTTAGCATTTATCGATAGGTTGGGGGGTAGATCATCTTAAAATGAGTTCACTCCAGATTGAACAAAGTGTTTTGTGCCATGATGAATGTGGTGCGTAGGAAGAAGCGATTAAGGGAAACCAAAAGAATTGGGGGAGGAGAGGTAGACCCAATTAGGAGGGTGTCCTGGTAGAAGGAAGGGGGGCTATAGTCCGCTCGCCAATGCGTATTGACAACGCAACTGCCGGGGTGAAACAGTAAGCGTAGGAGCGGTAGACTAGGTATGAGGATCACATTAAGCAATAGGTGAGTAAAACCAAGGAGGGAAAGACCCCAAAAGAGGGGGCGTAGGGGGTAGCGAAGGAAGAGTAGTCAAGTGACTAGTTTTTCAGTGAGGCATCCTTACTGACTGAAGGACTTCCCGGTGTTTAATAAAATTGTCCATCAAAAGGTGAGTACATTGTCCTGACTGAGGACTTCCAGGTGTTTCATAAAAGTTGTCCATCAAAAGGTGAGTATATTAGCCCTGGCGATGCAGGAGGGGCGAGAAGAGACAGCACCGGAAGTTGTACCTGCGTAAAGAGAGAACTAGGCGGACGAGTCCTTGTTTGAAGGTTCAGAGGGGCATAAGAGAGCAAGGAATTATTTCAATAATTTCGATTTAAATCCTGCTTGAGTGAACAACAAGGCCATTTTAAGAAGGCCCCTGAGAGTATCTAGCTCAGTTATTGAAAAGTCAAGCTTCGAGGCCATTTTGAGTAGTGGCCATTTTGAGTAGTGGATTAAGAATGGATGATAACCATGAGAGGCCCCATTTTGAAGATCGTTGTACAATAAAACCACACATTCTACAGGAAATTCTCCTCTCTTCTCCCGAGTCTATTATGCTTCCATCATTCTCTTATGATTTCATTCTCCTCCATCTTCTGTGTTCTCCCCTAACACACCTATTTTCTCTCCTTCTCATACACTATTCTCCCAAAAAATTTGTTATTTTCCCTTTTTTCTACATTATCTCTGTTTTTCCTTTTCCCAGTCCATCCTTTCTCACTTCACGCTCTCTTTTCTGTTCTTTAATGCTTTATCATTTTCCTCCCTTCACTCTGTCCCTCTTTCTCCCTTCAGTCTCTATCTCTCCCGTTTCCTCATTCTTCTCCCTTTTTCTGTCTTTTCCTGCCTCTGCTTCTCTCTCCTCATTTGCTCCTGGTCCCTCTCGCCCATTTCTCCGACTCCGCCTCTGGGCCTTTGAGGTGCAGGTCTATCATCACGCCTAAGCTGTTCTCTCAAATTAATCGGAAAAAGAGAACCACAATAGGAACCCAAGCACCCTCCTCCCCCAACAAGTGCTCCAGGTAGCTCCCTCTGCACGAGGTCTTGAGCCACCCTCAAGGGGTTCGGACCAGTCCTACTCGACCTGGTGATGTGCCATCCTTCCTGTATCTCTCCCTTTGCTTACAGTCCTCATCCTCCTGTCTCTCTCTGTCTCGCTACCCAGGGACCCGGTGTCCAGGCCGACTCACCTGTCTCTGACTATGCAAGAGATCCTAGCCAGATCTTCCCCCAGCTCTTGTGCATGAGGTCCTGGCCAACCCTTCTGTTCCTCTACACGAGGTCAGTGGCGGCTGGCATGTACGGAGGGTGGTCAGCCGGTGGGACATTAAAAACAGAAAATTAAAAGCACTTACCTGCAACACAACGTCCTCCTCGATGGTCTTCTCTCCTCGAGGCAGGCAGGCTCCAAACTCCCAAGCCAATCCTGGCGCTGCACTCACCAGCATGAGAGCAGCGCCAGGATTGGTGGGAGCAGCCTCTATCAGCGCTCAGAAGAGCACTGGAGGCTTTTGTTTTCTCTGAGTTAGAGAGGGTTAAAGTACGCATGTGTGGCTGGCCATCGCAAGACTGTCGGCCAAAAAGACGTGAACTTTAAACTTGAAGTGCCCTGCCCATCGCTGCTCTCTGCTGCTGCCAGTCAGCAGCAGCCCAGCCCCCCCCCCTGACGCTCTGTTCGGGACAGGGTGATGGAAAATAAAATGGTAATGAATTAACTTCATTACCATTTATTTTTTCGTCTCTGGGGGCATTTCGGTAGGGCAATGCTCCTCTGCTCAAACGGAGGAGCGGCCCCTACATGAGGTCCCCCTGTTCATCCGTCCTGCCCCTTCCTCTTCATGAGGCCCTGACGTTCCCTCTTGTCCTTCCCTCTACGTGGGGCTCAGGCCAGTCCTTTGTGCACAAGATCATATGCCAACCCTCACGTCCCTCCCAGTGCTCTGGCCATCCTGTCCCATTCTCTACCCGGGGTCCAGTTCGGCCTACCTATGTCTGACTTTGCATGAGGTCTTAGGCAGCCCTCCCATCATCCTTTCCTCTGCATGAGATACTGGTCTGCCCTCATTTATCCGCGTGCACAAGGTCATGGCCCTCATGTCCATTCCTCCTTCTCTTGGTGGTTCTCTTGGAAATGTCATTTGCTCAGCGGATACAGCCATTGTGCAAAGTGATGGTTTTCACAGCAGTAACAATGGGACTGGCCCTGATTCAAATGAAATCCAAAACATGGGCAAAATGGAGTCTGAGTTCTCTGCACCTCGATGCCCTCACCCTCCTGGACCAGTGATGAGAGACCAATAGAAGGGCAGGCCCTGCCTACAGCTTCTTCACCTTGAACCATAGAAGCCACAGTCCCTTTCAGCACCCCTGCCATCTACTAAATGGCAGTGCTCAAGAAAACTGATCAGCTACTTTTTGTTATGAAGATTCTCGCGGAATTTCTAAAGGTAGCCCAGTCTTCATCCTTCTCACTCGGTGTCTTGGTCGCCACCCTCCAGCCTGGGGAATGCAGTCAGTACTGTCTGGAGAAGCCATCCTCGCCCTGCATCTGTGCCAGGCTACACCAGGGCTGTCCCAAATGGACCCAAAGGGCCCCAGCACTCAGACTCCTTGAACATTCAGGGTCCCAGCACCATATACATGCTGCCCACACACTACACTTTCACACACAAGTGCGAGGTGTGTGTCTGCAGGGCGGGGGTTCAGGGTGTGTGTGAAGTTTTGTACAGGAAGAGCTCTCTGTCCGTGTGTGTTGTGTCTAAAATGTATCAAAATATCTGCCGTGTTGTGAGGTTCTGTGGTAAAACTGAGGTGTTTTTGTGTGTGGGAATGCTTCTTAGCTGTGTGACTTCCAGGGCCTCTGTGTTTCAGAGGACAGACTGCAGATTTCAGGCCTGTGTCTGGGTTGTGCATGTCGAGCAGAGGAGATCTGTCAATGTGTGTGTATTTATTTGTGTCAATTTTTGTGTCGGTGCATGTGTGACTGCGTGAACCTCTGTGTTTCTGCTGCTTCCAATCCTGTGTTTAGCTTATGATCATGCAGAAAGGTCTCGTTATCCAGGAATAAGTGTGACTGTGTGTGTGTGTTGGGGGGGGGGGGGGGGTAGTTACCGAGGGAGCCCGTATGTTCAGAATATGGGCTATCGACTCTAGCCATGTCTTTGGGTTGCGCAAGGGGAGAAGAAAGACTTGTCCACGTGTGTGTGTGTTTGAGAGATTGCAGGCCTGTGTTCAAAGTGTGCCTGTGGAGCGGGCACGAGAGATCTGTCCTGGTGTGTTTGTGTGCCTCCCTGACCGTGGGAGCCCGTGTGCCTCGAGTACAGGCCGCAGATTCCAGGCGCGCGTTTGTGTGTGACTTTGATCATGCATGTTTCACAGCACAGGTAACAGGTGTCTTCCAGACCATATGACGTGCACATGTATGGTGTGCGTGGGCGTGCCTCAGTTCATGGTTAGCTGTGAACACATATGCTTTAGAGTACAGCCCTCAGAATCCAGGCGCCCGCGTCTGTGTGTGTGACTTTGCATGCATGTTTTAGAGCACAGGTAGCAGGTGTCTTCCCGAGCGTATGACGTGCACACGTATGGTGTGTGTGAGCGTCCCTCAGTCCATGGCTGACTGTGAACACGTATGTGTGTGTGTGCGTGACTTTGATCATGCATATTTCATAT
Organism: Calotriton arnoldi; assembly: GCA_963921515.1. Lineage (NCBI taxonomy): Eukaryota > Metazoa > Chordata > Amphibia > Caudata > Salamandridae > Calotriton > Calotriton arnoldi. Next base: position 1,305,908 of record CAWUFW010002017.1, on the reverse strand, counting down.
CACAGGTAACAGATGTCTTCCCGAGCGTATGACGTACACATGTATGGTATGTATGCGCGTGCTTCAGTCCATGGCTGGCTGTGAACACGTATGCTTTAGAATACAGGCCGCAGCGTATGACGTACACATGTATGGTATGTACGCGGTGCTTAAGTCCACCTGTGCTGTAGAGTACAGGCCGCAGACTCCAGGCCTGCCTTCAGGTTGTGTGTGTACAGACCATAGCTGTGCCCAGGTGTGTGTGGGCTGCGGCCCCAGGCTTCGGCGCCCCATCTTCGGAGCTCTCCCACATGCTCAAAGCGCAGTCACCGATGCATCCCACCCATGAGTAGGGGGAGGGGGGGGGGGGTCGGGCGCACTGCAGGCAAAGCGGGGAAGAGGGTGGCTCCCAGTGTGAGGCGGGGGTGTGCCTGCGTTCACTGTGTGATTCAGTGGTGTTGTGTCCGCGTGACGTGCAGTCACAGTGCGCTGTATAGTACACGAGTCACTGCCCCACGGCCTGCGTGGGGACAAGCGCCTTCCTGCGTGTAGTCTAGCGCTGCGTTAATGTTCCATTGTGTGAAGCACATGAGTAAGGGGAGGGGGGAGGGGCTCTGATGCTGAGCAGCGGAGCGCGGCAGTGCTGAGGCCCGGCTTCTGTCTCATATCGGACCGCGACCATCACCGGAGACTCAACCACCGTCCTCACCCGCCTGTCACCTCTGAGTCAGAGAACTCTCTGCTGTCATCGTTACTGCACTCTTGTCTCAGTGTCAGACACTCTCTCGCCTCTGACCCTCTGCTCTCGTCTCAGTGTCAGACCTCCCTCCTCTCTCATTTCGCTCTTGTCTCAGTGTCAGACCTCCCTCCCCTCTCACTTTTCGCGCTTGTCTCAGTGTCAGACCCCCCTCCCCTCTCACTCTCTGCTCTAGTCTGTGTCAGACCTCTGTCCCCTCTCACTCTTTGCTCTTGTCTCAGTGTCAGACCTCTCTCCTCTCTCACTCCCCCTTCTCATCTCAGTGTCAGACCTCACTCTCTGCTCTCGTCTCAGTGTCAGACCTCTCCGCTCCCGTCTCAGTATTAGACTTCTCCGCTCCCGTCTCAGTGTCAGACCTCTCTCCATCTCCCTCTCACTCTCATCTCAGTGTCAGACCTCACTCTTCTCACTCTCCGCTCTCGGTTGTGTCAGACCTCCCTTTCCTCCCACTCTCTGCTCTCGTCTAAGTGTCAGACCTCCCCACCCTCTCACTCTCCGCTCTCGTCTCAGTGTCAGACCTCCCTTCCCTCTCACTCTCCGCTCTCGTCTCAGTGTCAGACCTCTCTCCCTTCTCACTCTCTGCTCTTGTCTCACTGTCATACCTCCCTTTCCTCCCACTCTCCGCTCTCGTCTCAGTGTCAGACCTCCCTCCCCTCTCACTCTCCGCTCTCGTCTTGGTGTCAGACCTCTCTCCCTTCTCACTCTCCCCTCTCGTCTCACTGTCAGACCTCCCTCCCCTCTCACTCTCCGCTCTCATCTCAGTGTCAGACCTCCCCACCCTCTCACTCTCCGCTCTCGTCTCAGTGTCAGACCTCCCACCCTCTCACTCTCCGCTCTCGTCTCAGTGTCAGACCTCTCTCTTCTCACTCTCCGCTCTCGTCTCAGTGTCAGACCTCTCTCCCCTCTCACTCTCTGCTCTTGTCTCAGTGTCAGACCTCTCCGCTCCCGTCTCAGTATTAGACCTCTCCGCTCCCGTCTCAGTGTCAGACCTCTCTCCATCTCCCTCTCACTCTCATGTCAGTGTCAGACCTCTCTCCCTTCTCACCCTTCGCTCTCGTCCCAGGGTCAGACCTCTCTCCTCTCTCACTCTCTGCTCTCGTCTCAGTGTCAGACCTCCCTCCCCTCTCACGCTCCACTCTCATCTCGGTGTCAGACATCTCTCCTCCCACTCTCTGCTCTCGTCTCAGTGTCAGACCTCCCTACCCTCTCACTCTCTGCTCTCATCTCAGTGTCAGACCTCTCCACCTCCCACTCTCCGCTCTCGTCTCAGTGTCTGACCTCTCTCCACTCTCATCTCGGTGTCATACCTCTCTCCTCCCACTCTCCGCTCTCGTCTCAGTGTCAGACCTCCCTACCCTCTCACTCTCTGCTCTCATCTCAGTGTCAGACCTCTCTCTCTCCACTCCCCACTCCCATCTCTGTGCCAGACCTCTCTCCACTCTCATCTCGGTGTCAGACATCTCTCCTCTCACTCTCCGCTCTCATCTGTGTCAGACCTCTCTCCTCTCACTCTCTCTGCTCACATTTCAGTGTCAGACCTCTCTCCTCCCGCTCTCTGCTCTCGTCTCAGTGTCAGACCTCCCTCCCCTCTCACTTTTCACTCTTGTCTCTGTGTCAGAACTCTCTCCTCTCTCACTCTCCGCTCTCGTCTGTGTCAGACCTCTCACCCCACTCACTCTCCGCTCTCGTCTCAGTGTCAGACCTCTCTCCCCTCTCACTCTCTGCTCTTGTCTCAGTGTCAGACCTCTCTCCACTCTCACTCTCCGCTCTCGTCTCAGTGTTAGACCTCTCTCCTCTCACTCTCGGCTCTCATCTCAGTGTCAGACCTCTCTCCCCTCTCACTCTCCGCTCTCTCTCCTCTCTCACTCTCGTCTCAGTGTCAGACCTCCCTCCCCTCTCACTTTTCACTCTTGTCTCTGTGTCAAAACTCTCTCCTCTTTCACTCTCCGCTCTCGTCTGTGTCAGACCTCTCTCCCCACTCACTCTCCGCTCTCGTCTCAGTGTCAGACCTCTCTCCCCTCTCACTCTCTGCTCTTGTCTCAGTGTCAGACCTCTCTCCACTCTCACTCTCCGCTCTCGTCTCAGTGTCAGACCTCTCTCCCCTCTCACTCTCCACTCTCTCTCCTCTCTCACTCTCATCTCAGTGTCAGAACTCTCTCCTCTCTCACTCTCTGCTCTCGTCTCTGTGTCAAACCTCTCCTCTCTCCTCTCACTCTCCACTCTCGTCTCCATGTCAGAACTCTCTCCTCCCTCACTCTCTGCTCACTTCTCAGTGTCAGACCTCTCTCCTCCCGCTCTCTGCTCTCGTCTCAGTGTCAGACCTCTCTCCCCTCTCACTCTCTGCTCTTGTCTCAGTGTCAGACCTCTCTCCACTCTCACTCTCCGCTCTCGTCTCAGTGTCAGACCTCTCTCATCTCACTCTTCGCTCTCTCACTCTTCGCTCTCATCTCAGTGTCAGACCTCTCTCCACTCTCACTCTCCACTCTCACTCTTTGCTCTTGTCTCAGTGTCAGACCTCTCTCACCTCTCACTCTTCGCTCTCGTCTCAGTGTCAGACCTCTCTCCTCTCACTCTCCGCTTTCGTCTCAGTGCTAGACCTGTCTCTCCTCTCACTCTCTGCTCTCATCCCAGTATCAGACCTCTCTCCTCTCACTCTCTCCGCTCACATCTCAGTGTCAGACCTCTCTCCTCCCACTCTTTGCTCTCGTCTCAGTATCAGACCTCTCTCCCCTCTCATTCTCCGTCTCATCTCGGTGTCAGACACTCTCTCCCCTCCCACTCTCCACTCTCATCTCGGTGTCAGACATCTCTCCTCCCACTCTCCACTCTCGTCTCAGTGTCAGACCTCCCTACCTTCTCACTCTCCGCTCTCGTGGCAGTGTCAGACCTCTCCACCTCCCACTCTCTGCTCTCGTCTCAGTGTCAGAACTCTCTCCTCTCTCACTCTCTGCTCTCGTCCCTGTCAGAACTCTCTCCTCTCTCACTCTCTGCTCTCGTCCCTGTGTCAGACATCTCTCCTCTCTTACTCTCTGCTCTCGTCTCTGTGTCAGACCTCTCTCCCCACTCACTCTCCACTCTCGTCTCAGTGTCAGACATCTCTCCTCCCCTCTCCTCTCACTACCCGCTCTCGTCTCTGTGTCAGACCTCTCGCCTCTCTCACTCTCCGCTCTTGTCTCAGTGTTAGACCTCTCTCCCCACTCACTCTCCGCTCTTGTCTCAGTGTCAGTCCTCTCTCCCCTCTCCGCTCTCGTCTCAGTGTCAGACCTCTCCCCTCTCACTCTCCGCTCTTGTCTTAGTGTCAGACCTCTCTCCTCTCACTCTATGCTCTCGTCTCAGTGTCAGACCTCTCTCCGCTCTCATTCTCTGCTCTTGTCTCTCTGTCAGACCTCTTTCTGCTCTTGTCTTAGTGTCAGACCTCTCTCCTCTCACTCTCTACTCTCGTCTCAGTGTCAGACCTCTTCCCCCTCTCACTCTCCACTGTTGGAATGGAAAATGTTTTTGGTCGACTTCTCTTTACATTGTACGATTTAAGTTAGCATTTGCGGCACCATTTTGTATTCAGCCGCCATTTTGTACCATGATCGAAACTAAACTTCTGTCTCATTCTGTTTGCCTCAGCAGAAAGCAGTCTCAATATTTTTTTTATTCCTCAAAGGTTGAGCTTCACTGTACTAATGAATAGACTGTTTTGTCATTACATACCTTTCCCGTTAGATAGGCCTGCTCCCACCCTAAGAGTGGCGGGCACGGGCAGAGTAACCTTGGAACTGAGATAGCATGTACCCGGTCTCAGGATTGCAGCTCATCCTTCTGTGTCACCTTTGTTCACCAGCTACTAACTGGAAAATTCCAGTCTGGGCGTGTCTTTAGGGGTACTGGAAATGTATATTATGTATTACCATGTTAGCGGGGGTCAGTCCCTCTGCAGCAATCCAAGGAGGCTGGTCAGACTGGACTCCGCTCGAGTGTATGACTAATAAATAACTTTGGTTTGTATTCTCTACTGTCTGACCGACTCTTCATTTGTTTGGAAGGCTGAGAGGTGGTCGTGAGTGACCCGGGTGACCCTTATTGGTTCACTTCCTTCACCACTCTCATCTCAGTGTCAGACCCCTCTCCTCTCACTCTCCGCTCCCGTCTCAGTGTCAGACCTCTCTCATCTCACTCTCCGCTCACATCTCAGTGTCAGACCTCTCTCCTCTCACTCTCCACTCTCGTCTCAGTGTCAGACCTCTCCCCCCTCTCACTCTCCACTCTCATCTCAGTGTCAGACCTCTCTCCTCTCTCACTCTCTGCTCTCGTCTCAGTGTCAGATCTCTCTCATCTCACTCTCCGCTCTCGTCTCAGTGTCAGACCTCTCTCATCTCACTCTCTGCTCTCGTCTCAGTGTCAGACCTCTCTCACCTCACTCCCCAATCTCGACTCTGTGTCAGACCTCTCTCCTCTCACTCTCCGTTTTTGTCTGTGTCAGACCTCTCTCCTCTCACTCTCTCCGCTCACATCTCAGTGTCAGACACTCTCTCCCCTCCCACTCTCCACTCACATCTCAGCGTCAGACCTCTCTCCTCCCCTCTCATTCTCCGCTCTCGTCTCGGTGTCAGACACTCTCTCCCCTCCCACTCTCCACTCACATCTCAGTGTCAGACCTCTCTCCTCCCACTCTCCACTCTCGTCTCAGTGTCAGACCTCCCTCCCCTCACACTCTCCACTCTCTAGTCAGTGTCAGACCTCTCCACCTCCCATTGTCCGCTCTTCTCTCAGTGTCAGACCTCTCTCCTCTCTCACTCTCTGCTCTCGTCTCAGTGTCAGAACTCTCTCCTCTCTCACTCTCCGCTCTCTCTCCTCTTTCACTCTCATCTCAATGTCAGACCTCTCTCCCCTCTCACTCTTCGCTCTTCTGTCAGTGTCAGACCTCTCTCATTTCACTCTCCACTCTCCTCTGTGTCAGACCTCTCTCGTCTCACTCTCTCCACTCACATCTCAGTGTCAGACCTCTCTCCTCTCACTCTCCGCTCACATCTCAGTGTCAGACCTCTCTCCTCTCACTCTGTTCTCGTCAGTGTCAGAGCTCTCGCCTCTCTAACTCTCCACTCTCTCTCCTCTCTCACTCTTCATTCTCATCTCAGTGTCAGACCTCTCACGCTCCACTCTCTCGCCACTCTCACTCTTCGCTCTCATCTCAGTGTCAGACCTCTCCCCCTCTCACGCTCCACTCTCCTCTCAGTGTTAGACCTTTCTCATCTCACTCTCCGTTCTCGTCTCAGTGTCAGACTTCCCTCTCCTCTCACTCTCCACTCTCGTCTCAGTGTCAGACCTCTCTCCCCCTCACTCTTTGCTCTTGTCTCAGTGTCAGACCTCTCTCACCTCTCACTCTTCGCTCTCGTCTGTGTCAGACCTCTCTCCTCTCACTCTCTGCTCTTGTCTCAGTGTCAGACCTCTCTTCTCTCACTCTCCGCTCTCGTCTGTGTCAGACCTCTCTCCTCTCACTCTCTCCACACATCTCAGTGTCAGACCTCTCTCCTCCCACTCTCTGCTCTCATCCCAGTATCAGACCTCTCTCCCCTCTCATTCTCTGCTCTCGTCTCGGTGTCAGGCACTCTCTCCCCTCCCACTCTCCACTCTCATCTCGGTGTCAGACATCTCTCCTCCCACTCTCCACTCTCATCTCGGTGTCAGACATCTCTCCTCCCACTCTCCACTCTCGTCTCAGTGTCAGACCTCCCTCCCCTCTCACTCTCCCCTCTCGTCTCAGTGTTAGACCTCTCTCCTCTCTCACTCTCTGCTCTCGTCTCAGTGTCAGAACTCTCTTCTCTCTCACTCTCGTCTCTGTGTCAGACCTCTCACATCTCTCACTCTCCGCTCTCATCTCTGTGTCAGACCTCTCTCCTCTCTCACTCTCTGCTCTTGTCTCAGTGTCAGACCTCTCTCCTCTCACTCTCCACTCTCATCTCAGTGTCAGACCTCTCTCCTCTCACTTGCCGCTCTCGTCTGTCAGACCTCTCTCCCCTCTCACTCTGCACTCACTCTCCTCTCTCACTATCCGCTCTCTCTCCTCTCTCACTCTCATCTCAGTGTCAGACCTCTCTCCCCTCTCACTCTTCACTCTTCTGTCAGTGTCAGACCTCTCTCCTCTCACTCGCCGCTCTCGTCTCAGTGTCAGACCTCTCATCTCTCACTCTCTGCTCTCGTCTGTGTCAGACCTCTCTCCTCTCACTCCCCAATCTCGTCTCAGTGTGAAACCTGTCTCTCCTCTCACTCTCTGCTCTCGTCTGTGTCAGACCTCTCTTTTCCTACTCTCTGCTCTCATCTCAGTGTCCGACCTCTCTCCCCTCTCACTCTCTCTCCACTCTTGTCTCAGTGTCGAACTTCTCTCCTCTCACGCTCCGCTCTCGTCTCAGTGTCAGACCTCTGTCCCCACTAACTCTCCACTATCGTCTCAGTGTCAGACCTCTCTCCTCTCACTCTCCGTTCTCGTCTCAGTGTCAGACCTCTCTCCTCTCACTCTCTGTTGTCGTCTCTGTGTCAGACCTCTCTCCGCCTCTCAGTCTCCGTTCTTGTGTCAGTGTCAGACCTCTCTCCCCTCTTACTGTCAGCTCTCTCTCCCCTCTCACTCTTCACTCTCATCTCAGTTTCAGGCCTCTCTCCCTCTCTCTCTCCACTCTCATCTCATTGTCAGACCTCTCCCCCTCTCACTCTCCACTCTCATCTCAGTGTCAGACCTCTCTCTTCTCTCACTCTCCGCTCTCGTTTCAGTGTCAGAACTCTCTCCTCTCTCACTCTCTGCTCTCCTCTCAGTGTCAGACCTCTCTCATCTCACTCTCCGTTCTCGTCTCAGTGTCAGACTTCCCTCCCCTCTCACTCTTCGCTCTCGTCTCAGTGTCAGACCTCTCCCTCTCTCTCTTTGCTCTTCTGTCAGTGTCAGACCTCTCTCCTATCACTCTCCGCTCTCGTCTAAGTGTCAGACCTCTCTCACCTCTCTACTTCTCTGCTCACATCTCAGTGTCAGACCTCTCTCCCCTCTCACTCTCCACTCTCTCTCCACTCTCACTCTTCGCTCTCATCTCAGTGTCAGACCTCTCCCCCCTCTCACTCTTCGCTCTTGTCAGTGTCAGACCTCTGTCCTCTCTCACTCTCTGTTCTCTCTCCTCTCTCACTCTCATCTCAGTGTCAGACCTCTCTCCATCTCCCTCTCACTCTCATCTCAGTGTCAGACCTCTCTCCCCTCTCACTCTCCGCTCTCGTCTCAGTGTCAGACCTCTCTCCCCTCTCAGTCTCCGCTCTTGTCTCAATGTCAGACCTCTCTCCCCCTCACTCTCGTCTCAGTGTCAGACCTCTCTCCCCTCTCACTTCCGCTCTCATCTCAGTGTCAGACCTCTCTCCTCTCTCACCCTCTGCTCTCGTCTCAGTATCAGAACTCTCTCCCCTCTCACTCTCCGCTCTTGTCTCAGTGTCAGACCTCTCTCCCCTCTCACTCTCCACTCTTGTCTGTGTCAGACCTCTCACCCCTCTCACTCTCCGCTCTCGTCTCAGTGTCAGACCTCTCTCCCCTCTCACTCTCCACTCTCGTCTCAGTGTCGAACTTCTCTCCTCTCACTCTCCGCTCTCGTCTCAGTGTCAGACCTCTCTCCCCACTAACTCTCCACTATCGGCTCAGTGTCAGACCTCTCTCCTCTCACTCTCTGTTCTCGTCTCAGTGTCAGACCTCTCTCCTCTCACTCTCTGTTGTTGTCTCTGTGTCAGACCTCTCTCCGCCTCTCACTCTCCGTTCTTGTGTCAGTGTCAAACCTCTCTCCCCTCTTACTGTTGGCTCTCTCTCCCCTCTCACTCTCATCTCAGTTTCAGACCTCTCTCCCCTCTCACTCTCCACTCTCTCCACTCTCACTCTTCGCTCTCATCTCATTGTCAGACCTCTCCCCCTCTCACTCTCCACTCTCATCTCAGTGTCAGACCTCTCTCTTCTCTCACTCTCCGCTCTCGTTTCAGTGTCAGAACTCTCTCCTCTCTCACTCTTTGCTCTCCTCTTAGTGTCAGACCTCTCTCATCTCACTCTCTGTTCTCGTCTCAGTGTCAGACTTCCCTCCCCTCTCACTCTTCACTCTCGTCTCAGTGCAGACCTCTCCCCTCTCTCTCTTCGCTCTTCTGTCAGTGTCAGACCTCTCTCCTATCACTCTCCGCTCTCGTCTCAGTGTCAGACCTCTCTCGCCTCTCTACTTCTCTGCTCACATCTCAGTGTTAGACCTCTCTCCCCTCTCACTCTCCACTCTTTCTCCACTCTCACTCTTCGCTCTCATCTCAGTGTCAGACCTCCCCCCCCTCTCACCCTTCGCTCTCGTCAGTGTCAGACCTCTCTCACTCTCTGTTCTCTCTCCTCTCTCACTCTCTTCTCAGTGTCAGACCTCTCTCCATCTCCCTCTCTCTCTCATCTCAGTGTCAGACCTCTCTCCCCTCTTACTGTCAGCTCTCTCTCCCCTCTCACTCTTCACTCTCATCTCAGTTTCAGGCCTCTCTCCCCTCTCTCTCTCCACTCTCATCTCATTGTCAGACCTCTCCCCCCTCTCACTCTCCACTCTCATCTCAGTGTCAGACCTCTCTCTTCTCTCACTCTCCGCTCTCGTTTCAGTGTCAGAACTCTCTCCTCTCTCACTCTCTGCTCTCCTCTCAGTGTCAGACCTCTCTCATCTCACTCTCCGTTCTCGTCTCAGTGTCAGACTTCCCTCCCCTCTCACTCTTCGCTCTCGTCTCAGTGTCAGACCTCTCCCCTCTCTCTCTTTGCTCTTCTGTCAGTGTCAGACCTCTCTCCTATCACTCTCCGCTCTCGTCTAAGTGTCAGACCTCTCTCACCTCTCTACTTCTCTGCTCACATCTCAGTGTCAGACCTCTCTCCCCTCTCACTCTCCACTCTCTCTCCACTCTCACTCTTCGCTCTCATCTCAGTGTCAGACCTCTCCCCCCTCTCACTCTTCGCTCTTGTCAGTGTCAGACCTCTGTCCTCTCTCACTCTCTGTTCTCTCTCCTCTCACTCTCATCTCAGTGTCAGACCTCTCTCCATCTCCCTCTCACTCTCATCTCAGTGTCAGACCTCTCTCCCCTCTCACTCTCCGCTCTCGTCTCAGTGTCAGACCTCTCTCCCCTCTCAGTCTCCGCTCTTGTCTCAATGTCAGACCTCTCTCCCCCTCACTCTCGTCTCAGTGTCAGACCTCTCTCCCCTCTCACTTCCGCTCTCATCTCAGTGTCAGACCTCTCTCCTCTCTCACCCTCTGCTCTCGTCTCAGTATCAGAACTCTCTCCCCTCTCACTCTCCGCTCTTGTCTCAGTGTCAGACCTCTCTCCCCTCTCACTCTCCACTCTTGTCTGTGTCAGACCTCTCACCCCTCTCACTCTCCGCTCTCGTCTCAGTGTCAGACCTCTCTCCCCTCTCACTCTCCACTCTCGTCTCAGTGTCGAACTTCTCTCCTCTCACTCTCCGCTCTCGTCTCAGTGTCAGACCTCTCTCCCCACTAACTCTCCACTATCGGCTCAGTGTCAGACCTCTCTCCTCTCACTCTCTGTTCTCGTCTCAGTGTCAGACCTCTCTCCTCTCACTCTCTGTTGTTGTCTCTGTGTCAGACCTCTCTCCGCCTCTCACTCTCCGTTCTTGTGTCAGTGTCAAACCTCTCTCCCCTCTTACTGTTGGCTCTCTCTCCCCTCTCACTCTCATCTCAGTTTCAGACCTCTCTCCCCTCTCACTCTCCACTCTCTCCACTCTCACTCTTCGCTCTCATCTCATTGTCAGACCTCTCCCCCTCTCACTCTCCACTCTCATCTCAGTGTCAGACCTCTCTCTTCTCTCACTCTCCGCTCTCGTTTCAGTGTCAGAACTCTCTCCTCTCTCACTCTTTGCTCTCCTCTTAGTGTCAGACCTCTCTCATCTCACTCTCTGTTCTCGTCTCAGTGTCAGACTTCCCTCCCTCTCACTCTTCACTCTCGTCTCAGTGTCAGACCTCTCCCCTCTCTCTCTTCGCTCTTCTGTCAGTGTCAGACCTCTCTCCTATCACTCTCCGCTCTCGTCTCAGTGTCAGACCTCTCTCGCCTCTCTACTTCTCTGCTCACATCTCAGTGTTAGACCTCTCTCCCCTCTCACTCTCCACTCTTTCTCCACTCTCACTCTTCGCTCTCATCTTAGTGTCAGACCTCCCCCCCTCTCACCCTTCGCTCTCGTCAGTGTCAGACCTCTCTCACTCTCTGTTCTCTCTCCTCTCTCACTCTCATCTCAGTGTCAGACCTCTCTCCATCTCCCTCTCTCTCTCATCTCAGTGTCAGACCTCTCTCCCCTCTCACTCTCCGCTCTCGTCTCAGTGTCAGACCTCTCTCGCCTCTCTACTTCTCTGCTCACATCTCAATGTCAGACCTCTCTCCTCTCACTCTCCACTCTCGTCTCAGTGTCAGACCTCTCTCCCCTCTCACTCTCCGCTCTCGTCTCAGTGTCAGACCTCTCTCCCCTCTCAGTCTCCGCTCTTGTCTCAATGTCAGACCTCTCTCCCCCTCACTCTTCGCTCTCGTCTCAGTGTCAGACCTCTCTCCCCTCTCACTTCCGCTCTCGTCTTAGTGTCAGACCTCTCTCCCCTCTCACCCTCCGCTCTCGTCTCAGTATCAGAACTCTCTCCCCTCTCACTCTCCACTCTTGTCTCAGTGTCAGACCTCTCTCCCCTCTCACTCTCCGCTCTCGTCTCAGTGTCAGACCTCTCTCCCCTCTCACTTCCGCTCTCGTCTTAGTGTCAGACCTCTCTCCCCTCTCACCCTCCGCTCTTCTCTCAGTGTCAGACCTCTCTCCCCTCTCACTCTCCACTCTTGTCTCAGTGTCAGACCTCTCTCCCCTCTCACTCTCCGCTCTCGTCTCAGTGTCAGACCTCTCTCCTCTCACTCTCTGCTCTCGTCTCAGTGTCAGACCTCTCTCCCCACTCACTCTCTGCTCCCGTGTCAGTGTCAGACCTCTCTTCGCTCTCACTCTTTGCTCTTCTGTCAGTGTCAGACCTCTCCCCCTCTCACTCTCCAATCTCATCTCAGTGTCAGACCTCTCTCCTCTCTCACTCTCTGCTCTCGTCTCAGTGTCAGACCTCTCTCACTCTTCGCTCTCGTCTCAGTGTCAGACCTCTCTCCTCTCACTCTCCGCTCTTGTCTCAGTGTCAGAACTCTCTCCTCTCTCACTCTCCGCTCTCATCTCTGAGTCAGACCTCTCTCCTCTCACTCTCCGCTCTCGTCTAAGTGTCAGAACTCTCTCCTCTCTCACTCTCTGCTCTCGTCTCAGTGTCATGACCTCTCATCTCACTCTCCGTTTCGTCTCAGTGTCAGACTTCCCTCCCCTCTCACTCTCTGTTCTCGTGTCAGTGTCAGACCTCTCTCCCCTCTCACTGTCCACTCTCTCTTTTCCCTCTCACTCTTCGCTTTCATCTCAGTGTCAGACCTCTCTCCCCTCTAACTCTCCACTCTCACTCTTTGTTCTCGTCTCAGACCTCTCTCCCATCTCACTCTCCACTCTCACTCTTTGTTCTCGTCTCAGTGTCAGACCTCTCTCCCATCTCACTCTCCACTCTCACTCTTTGTTCTCGTCTCAATGTCAGACCTCTCTCCCATCTCACTCTCCACTCTCACTCTTTGTTCTCATCTCAGTGTCAGACCTCTCTCCCCTCTCACTCTCCACTCTCACTCTTTGTTCTCGTCTCAATGTCAGACCTCTCTCCCATCTCACTCTCCACTCTCACTCTTTGTTCTCGTCTCAGTGTCAGACCTCTCTCCCATCTCACTCTCCACTCTCACTCTTTGTTCTCGTCTCAGTGTCAGACCTCTCTCCCCTCTCACTCTCCACTCTCACTCTTTGTTCTCGTCTCAGTGTCACACCTCTCTCCCATCTCACTCTCCACTCTCACTCTTTGTTCTCGTCTCAGTGTCAGACCTCTCTCCCCTCTCACTCTCCACTCTCACTCTTTGTTCTCCTCTCAGTGTCAGACCTCTCTCCCATCTCACTCTCCACTCTCACTCTTTGTTCTCGTCTCAGTGCCAGACCTCTCTCCCCTCTCACTCTCCACTCTCACTCTTTGTTCTCGTCTCAGTGTCAGACCTCTCTCCCATCTCACTCTCCACTCTCACTCTTTGTTCTCGTCTCAATGTCAGACCTCTCTCCCCTCTCACTCTCCGCTCTCATTTCAGAGCAGACCTCTTTCTTCTCTTAGGCCATTAGTGTTGAGCTGTAATATCATCCATGTCTCCCCCATGGCCCCATGTGACTATATATATATATATATATATATATATATAAATATAAATATATATATATATATATATACATATACTTCAACAAACAGTCCTTCGGCGGGGGGCGCACTTTACAGCTGGTGCATGCGACAAGGTACGACCAGCCTCGTTAGTCAATTCGTCAATAAAATGAAAATATTGCAGCACTCTCCTTGGGATTAAGTTCATTTACTTAATCCACCTTTACTCTCCTCCTACGCGTTTCAACCATCTCAGTCTTGATCACGGTAAATTGCAATTTACCGTGATCAAGACCGAGATGGTCGAAACGCGTAGGAGGAGAGTAAAGGTGGATTAAGTAAATGAACTTAATCCCAAGGAGAGTGCTGCAATATTTTCATTTTGTTGACGAATATATATATATATATATATATATATGACCACACATGCTCTCTTTCTCTTCCTCATTCTCCCCTTCATCCCCCCTACACTTCCTCCCTTATCCCCTTATCCCTCCCTACATGAGCCCTCCCCACTCACTTATCACCCCACCTGGTCACACCGAAGGTGTGTTAAACCCCTTGGAATAGGCAATACCATGCAGAACTCAGCCCTGACATTCCGGCTCCGCCGACCTCTCACGTTTCCCGAGTCCATGTGTGTCCACCTCTTCCAATTCGGGGTTTCGCTTTGCATTCATGAATTGTAGGCTAGATTTTATAATGGGATAAACAGACCTACAAGCGGCAGAGAGCAGAGCAAAGACCTGGACTGGATCACCAACTCACGTATGGACCAAGGCAGGGTCGGACTGGCCTAATCTGGCAGTGCTGGAAGGGCTGGTCTGACAGGTCAGTGCTAGACTGGTTTTTGCCTGACTGTTGACCTGTTGAGCTTAAGAGCTCTTGGGATAGTGGCTTCCATATATTTATAGTGGGGGAGGGGTCCAGAGACGTTTTAAGGTATGGGGAAAGAGGTCTCTGGCCCCGAGCCCCAGCCTTTCAGGGGGCCCTCTGATAGAGCCAGCCTTGTTCTGCAGGGAGTCTTGCTCTTATGACCATTGAATAATACTTAAACAGATTGTTTTAAATACCGTTTTCCTTTCATTTATTTTTAATGTCGGTGATGTTGCAGTCTATTATAGACATTTCGCAGAGAAATGTGATTCTATTTCATGCAACATCCATAAATAAAGTTTAATATTCAGATCAAAACAGGACCTCACATATGAGAAATGGGAGGGCGTCACAGATCATCTGCACAGGGCCCGCTCTAGGGCGGTGCGATCGGTGCCACCGCACCGGACGCTGACTTGGGGTGGGGGCGTCATTTTTGCAAGTGTATTATCATTTAAGCACCTGCTGCTGCGTTCCTGGCCTCCAGCAATTTTCAGGCATAAATTAAAATGTCAAGATAACTCCAGTGATTAATCATCTAGAGACCGGAGGTTTGTCTAGTGGAAGTTTTGACTCGTCCTAAGGAAGCGCAGATGGTTAAAATGCCTGCTGCTAAGAACTTGAACCATGCAGAATACAAAGTGCATATAACGTAAATAGGCAGTGCCGGCTTTAGCGCTGGTGGTGCCCTGTGCGACAAAGTCTGTTGGCGCCCCCCCAATGGCCACCTCTGCCACGGATTCCCTCACTAGCGCCCTTTAACACTGCCTCGCAAGTCTCCAAAACCACTGTCTCTCAGATTCATTTAGTTTTATAGCACCATTCATACCAGTGTAAGGTGTCAGAGCACTTTACACACACACACATTGCACAGAGACAATCATATGTGTGTAAATCAGTGTATAGGAAATGTTACATCAGACGGTACTACAAGGTGTAGTGTAGGAGTGACATGTCATTGATACTGGTAGGCAATATAGGTAAAGTTCTTATTCAGGAAAGGCACAAATTCAGAATTTAAAACGTAACATCATTGTTAGGGCTTCTCTTTCATAATAAGAATTGTTTTCTACCCAAATGAACCCTTTTCACAAGATCAGGATAATGAAAGACTGGGCAAAAAAACATATAGCTTTAACATATACCTTGAAGTTGCAGCAGCTCTAGGGTGACAGTTGATAAATAGCTCAATGTTCTATATTAGGATTTTGACTTATAAACGACAAGTAACAAAAGGAGCTGTCTTACAGGAGCAGTAACCCACTGACCTATTTACATTATATGCACTTCGTTATCTGCATGGTACACGTTCTTAGCAGCAGGCATTTTAACCCTCTGCGCTACCTTAGGATGAGTCAAAACTTCCACTAGACAAAGCTCTGTTCTCTTTCCAGAAAGAGGATTATTCACTGGACTTCTCTTGACATTTTAATTGATGTCTGAAAGTTGCTGGAGGCCAGGCAGGAGGCAGCAGGTGCTTTTAAAATAATACACATTTTCAAAAATGACGCCCCCACCCCAAGTCAACGCCCGGTGCGGCCGCACCGATCGCACCGCCCTAGAGCCGGCCCTGTAAATAGGTCAGTGGTTTACTGCTTCTGTAAGAGAGCTCCTTTTTATTACTTGTTTACAAGTCAAAATCCAAATATAGAACATTGAGCTATTAACTGTCATCAAAGAGCTGCATGTTTTTTTGCCCAGTCTTTCATTATCCTGATCTTGTGAAAAGGGTTCATTTGGGTAGAAAACAATTCTTATTATTAAAGAGAACCCCTAACAATGATGTTATGTTTTAAATTCTGAATTTGTGCTTTTCCAGAATAACGACTCTTAAACTATATTGACTACTAGTATCGATGACATGTCACTCCTACACTACACCTTGTAGTCCTGTCTGATGTAACATTTCCTATACACTGATTTACACACATATGATTGTTTCTGTGCAATGTGTGTGTGATGTAAAGTGCTCTGACACTGGTATGAGTGGTGCTATAACACTAAATGAATCTGAGAGACAGTGGTTATGGAGACTTGAAGGACACTGTTAAAGGGTGCTAGTGAGGGAATCCGTGGCAGAGGAGAGGTGGTCATTGGGGGGGGGCGCCAACAAACATTGTCGCACAGTGTGCCGCCAGTGTTAAAGCCGGCCCTGTATCTGCAGTAATATTCGTGAGCAGCTGCTGTGTTACAATACTGAAAACACTCATCACTATCCCTGAATATTAGATGTAAACACATTTAGAATTTGGAGGAGTGCGCATGTGCACGGTCAGTGCAGTGACCTGGCCAAAGAGGGCATGAAAGAGTTGAAATTGGATCATAAACTCAGAGCTTTTAGGAACAGGGGCCCCCAAAATACGTTTGGCCCAGGGCCCCCACAATCCTTAAAATGTCCCTGGAGGGCCCAGGGAGGACAGAAAAAGAGAGTCCAGTAGCGACCTCTCTCAACAGCCACTTTTTTAAAATTTCTTTGCCAGTTCTGAACTCTGGCAGGATCCGTCCAGTAGGAACACTGGAGTAAAGGCATCTGCAAATATCTCTGTGCATCCAGCAAGTTCAAGAGTAACTTATCTCTCCAACAAGAGCATTAACCACCAGAGTTATGCATGTCATCTCTGGTTGCAGGTTTGAAGGATTCTAAAACCACGCAGCACAGTATGCCTGCTTTAGAGCACATCCTATCACGTGTAGGCCACAACTTTGTGCTTCTATGTAAGATAGACCAGTGTGTTCATGATGTTGTTGCAGAAACCCCTGTCACCTGCAGGTCACAATTTACAATCCTGGTAAAATACTTGCATGGGTAACGTGGCTGCTTCAAATTACTCCTTGTAGACTGTAAAGCATTAGTTTTTAAGACTGGGGCTTTTAACTCAATCTGCTGCTATTTGAAGATTGATAAAAATGAATTCCCTGGGGTCGTATTTGGCACTTATTAAGAATCAAAAAATTAAGCTTGTGTTGTGTGCTGTATAGGTAACCATTCACACAGATAGACAAACGCAACTGACATTCTCACAGGCCTTCATATCTTACATATATCCCGAGGCTGAGAAAAGTTTGTTAAGAACTTTTAGAAGTCAGGGCCTTTGTTAACAACCTGTGACCTGCTCTTAGGTTCCCCTCCTCACATTAGGCTCCAGCCAGTGCTTAATTTGAGCCGGTGGTTTCCGGTGCTTGGCACTGGCACTTGTCAACATCGGCACTTATGATAGTCTACCACATGGTGGCGCTGTTTGTGTAATTTAAAGATGAGCAGAACAACAGTTGATTATTATTTCAATATGCTTTTAAAACAACCTATACCTGTTGCCAAGTCATTCCTAAAGCTTTGGGGGGGCCTTGAACAATCTGAATTGTCCCGCTTGTAGCAGTGTGATGGTTAGTAGTTGTGTTGGCACTATCATTGGCAGCGCTAACAGTGGCAATGGGTGGTCCAAGCTGCGGTGTCCTCCTGAGGAGGACCGTAGTTTTTTACAAATTAAGCACTGGCTCCAGCAATGCTCGTTATGAGCTCCAAGAGGTCCCCGGCCAGGATGTTGCTTGGACAGAAGCATTTCATCATCTATAAGGGAGCCATTTGGATCTCACCTGCAGGCTCATGGAAGGACACGGTCAGCGTGTACCAGCGCCCCTTCCCTGTCCCGTTGTCCGCACTCAGACACCAATGGAAGATACAGCAGGGACCGGCCTGGGTCCCGGATCCGGATCAAGAGTAAATGTGGGAGCTGACTGGATCCCACTCTTTTCCAATACTGGTTGGACCACTCCCCACTCTCACCTCACATTCAGACCGCCCCCCCCCCTTAGATGGACTACTCTGCACTCTCAAGTCAGCATCAGACCTCTCTTCCCTCTCAGTTACACCTCTCTCCGCTCTCATCCAAGCATCACACCTCTCCCCCCTCGTGGTTGCATCATTCTCCGCTCTCATCCCAGCATCAGACCTCTCTCCCGTGTTAGTTTCACCTCATCTCAGAATCCAATCTTTCTCCCCTCATAGATTCCCATCCAATCTTTCGCTATCATCTCACAGTCAGATGCCAACCCCTTGGGTAACAACTACTTTTAGCATGGATGGTGGTGAAAGGAATGGAGACAGAGACACGATTTGTGTTCTCTCAGTGAAGTAGGACAGGATTCATTGTAGGGCTGCGCCCTCAAGCGTCATCTAGTCATTGGAATAGAAGTTGGTAGCCTGCTGTAACAAAGTCTGCTGATAGGTCAAGCAGGAGGGATGCATCACCTCAAACGCAATCAACCGGCCTCTTGATGTTATCCCCATAAATACTAATTCAGTGCTTCTTCTGTGTTGGAAACCCATCTGTTGGTTCAGAGAGAAGGTCGCTTCTCTTGAGGAACGCTGAGATATGACTGAATGCTGCTTTTTCTACCTATTTACCCAGAAGTGGTCCATTTGAACTAGGTCTGTGTTTAATCAATCAATCATTCAGTAGATTTGTAGAGCGCTACTTGTCATCCGTGAGGGGCTACAGGTGCTGTTCGGGTCTTTTGTTGTCAGGTCCACGGTTCTTGAGGGTTGGCTTGATGTAGTGCTTAATTTGAGCCAGTGGTTTCCGGTGCTCAGCACCAGCACTTAATCATCAACAACCTTTTCATGAGCACCAGTTAAGAACACATTCATGGTAGGCACAGAAGATTAAGTGATTTGCCCAGAATCACAGGATGTTGAGCAGATGCGGAGGCTCGAACCTGGTTCCCCAGCTCCCAAGTCAGCAGATCTGGCCGTTACACCACATCCCCTCCCCACTTTAACGGTTAGTAGTTGGTTCTGTTTTAGGCAGCGCTAACAGGAGAAATGGGCTGGTGCAAGCTGCATCCCGAATCGAGCCCTGGCACTTATGTTTTTTACAAATTGACCACTGGCTTGATGTAAGATGTTTTTAACATGCTGAGGGGTCTCCAAATGGGACAGAGGTGGCTTTAAGAATGTACTTGGACATACTTGGGGGCCGAGGGTCAACAGGTGGTCCAGCCCTGTAGATTGTCATAATTAGTTCTGTTTTCCTTATGGAGAGAAGATTAAGGTGACATAGTCTTGGATGCCTAATAATGAGGTAATAATTCCACCTGATTGGCAGGCGGATTTCGCTACTGACTCTCCCTTTGAGGAAGTGGGTCTTCAGCTCTTTTGCTTTTTTTTTTTGTTGCAAAGTCTTCTGTGAAATGGTTGCAGAATTCTTGCAAGTAATGGGCACGGTCTAGGCTGCAGTCCAGTTTTTGAAATTTGTCAGTAATTTTGAATAGTCCTTTTGTTAGTTGGTGGCCACTGAGATACTTTGGGAGTAAATGGACTTCTTCCCCTTCTTAATTGTTGCCTTCTAGTTTTTGTATTGCTTCTGATCCAGGTTGTCTCTTTCAGGTCATGTTTTTCTCCACTGTTTTTCTAGGATTCTAATTTTCATTTTTTTCTAGGGTTCTGTTCGAATTGAGTCAGTCCACTTTCTTTCGTGTTGTAGTTCCCTCTGTAGAGAAGCATAAAAAAAACACTTTATGGAAAACATCAGTGAGCCAGAGGTAAAATTGGTTAACAAACATCAATGGGTTCAGTACTCTTGTCTCAGAGAGTTCTAACTAGAATGCGTCAACGTTGAAACTCAACTATGATTTATTTTTTTGTGGAGTTTTATATAGCGGAAACTCGGCCCGAAGGTATCAGAGCACTTTACATGAGTACCAGTTGCGTTACTGACGGACACATTCATTTTGTTAGGCACAGGGAGATTAAGTGATTTGCCCAAAATCATAGGATGTTGAGCGTCCCTGCTGAGACCCGAACCCCCAGTTCCCCAGCTTCGAGGTCGACTGCTCTAGCGTTAGGCCACATCCTCTGATCTGTTAAAAGAGACGGCGCTGGATGGGCAGGCAGGTTATGCAGTTGGGAGGCTTACGTTGAAGTGATATGACGACCGTTCCCGATAACAAGCTGTATCCTTTTGACCACCTAGATGTCTTTTGCGGTGAATATGCCATGAGGATATGAACTGCTCTGTTGATTGGGGAGGCCAGTGCTTAATTTGAGCTGGAGGTTTCCGGTGCTCGGCATTGCCACTTCATTGTCAGCACCGGCACATAATTGTCGAGACCAGAACTTATGACAGCTGCCACATGGTGGCGCTGTTTGTATAATTTAGAGATGAGCAGAACAGCAAATATTTACATCAGTATGCATTAAAAACAACGAATACCTGCTGCCCAAGCTATTTTTATAGCTTTGGGGGCCTGGAATAGTCCAAATTGTCATACTTGTAGCAGTGTGATGGTTAGTAGTTGTGTAGTTACTGTCATTGGCAACACTGCCAGTGGCAAAGGGTGGTGCAAGCTGCAGAGGCCTCCTGACTAGAGCCCTGGCACTTATTTTGTTAACAATTAAGCACTGGGGAAGGCTCGTTTGAGCGTGCCATGCGTGAGCAGAGATTGACATAGGACCGCTTTGGTGGTAGTTCTAGTGGTTACTCTGAGGGTTTCTCAATGTCTTGCTCTGACAGCTGCTGTGACTACTATGGCTTTAATGATGGTGTCCAGGAGGGTCCTCTGTTTACATGATTTTCATGCCTGAAAGTAAAGACCTGGGCTGTGTCTTCCCTGTTGGGCGAGATGTTGGGTGATTTGTGGTAGGTGGTTGTACCATTGCCTGCTTGGACCAGTTTGTTGGCAGAGTTTCTAAGTATGGTGTTGAGTCCTGTTCATCAGACTCATCCAAGGGATGAACTAAGGATTTTGCAAGGTTAGGGGTGGGGAAGAGTTGAGTAGTAAGATAGTTGGTAGAGTTAATAATGCTAAGACTAGCAGGGTGTATGATGAATTGCCATTAGACAGGCCTGGGCTAAGAACCTGAAGCAGCCTGGATTTTGTTTTAATAACAGCCACAAACTTCAGCACACAAACATAGGTACAGACAATCTCTCCAGTGTGAAAAATGGGGAGGAACAATGTTTTGGAAAAAATAGGTCAAATAGTGCACTATGCAGCAAAATCTTTCAAAAATATTTTTAAAAAGCAATAGATTTTACTTGAAGTTCTGAAGGGTAACTAATGAGATATGCTGGTATTTCAGAACCACCCACAGGACCCAAGAGACATATATTTACCCTTACAATAAATCACACGTCTCCATAATCAGGCTTATATTTGCGGTTTCTAAATCATATGCAAAGAGAAGTGGCCCTAGTTTCAAATACTGTAGCTGGCAATAACACATCACTGTCTCTATGCAAATTAACATCCAATGTATGTGCGTAAATACAAAGTACCAATAGGAGTGATGCTGCTTCATGCCGGTGACTCATCATGCCCCTCCGCTCCCTCAACAATGGTCATAAATAGCATATTATACTCTGCGCATCTGCATATATGGTTTATGCCATGGAGTTTTTTCATATGTATTTACTCTAAGAAATTAATTTAACCAAAACCAGGATGCAGGGGGTCAAATTTGTGCAGGAAGGTAAAATCGCACACAAGAGATATAGCGACTATTAGGAGCGTTGTTTCCGGGTGTAAAGTAATTGATACATGCACCTGTGAGGCAGTATTTCCCAGTAAGTAAAACACCACTACAAGCTGACTTCCATTCCATGGGAGATTAACATATGAGGCGCTGTTCCCTCTCAGTGACCGGAAGCCATAGTCACAAATGTAAATATACAAGTGTAGATTAAGTCGTGTATTATTACTAATACATCTAGGTTAAAGGCTAAACCTTTTTGTGCTATTCACCATTTCCGAGTGTAGATTTATATCTAAGTGTATATATTCATGTCTCCATCCCTGTGAAGCCTCCTCCAAAGGGATTTATGAGTGTAAAGTTACTACTAGAAACTTATCACATGCAAGTGGAGATCTCCGCCACTGTTGCAAGTTGCTTTTTTGATTTCACCTGTTGGCGCTAGCCATATCCCCATGCAGTGGCTTCTATTTTCCACCAAAAAGCCCAAAAGTGAGAGTTCTCCGATTAAAATGTCCTGCTATAGAAAGCAGGAGATGGGTTTCCATTAACTCACGTAAAGCTTTTGCTACTCTGCACTAGTTCTATAAACAATTACTGTTAAGTCTCTCTAAATATGGATGATTTTGTTTTAGGTGAATTGTCAACTATTAATCCGTACTAATTGCATTTCAGTGCACACTTATGATTGCTTGCACAGTAGCAGTAGACCTGTGTAGAAGATTTCACCCTGCCCGGAAGTGGGGAGTGGTGCCACAGAAGATGGAGCTTTCTGACGCCCACGAGAAATCCAATAGATGTCAGTGCGATCAATATATGTGCAGAGTGGAAATCGATGGCTCATCAGAGGTCAAAGTTCACAAGCACATCTGTATTCAGATGAGATGAGGTTGGAGGGAGTTGAGAGTTAATTGTTTTTCTTAACACTAAACTGGACCGATGGGGCAATTTCTGTTAAGTGCTGCACTCAGTCAGGGACCCTATTGTTTTTTAATGTATTGTGACGAGTTCAAATCTCAGGCAGTCTTTGTGCTGATTTTCATACCTCTTGAGGATCTCAGATTATTAAATAAAGAATATCAGATTTTTCTAAATCACTTGCAGTGATTCTTTGCCTTCTGGTATTTATAAAATTCCAGTGGAACAGACAGAAAAATCAGGAAAGAATGAGGGCTGGCTGGAGCCAGGAAGAAAGGGCAATAATGGCGCATGACAACAAAGACTAGCATGTTCTCCCAAATAACACTTCCTAGACTCTTCCCTCTTCTATCCCTCCATTATCCTATTCAGTCCAAATAACAGACTCAAATGTCCACCACTCAAATGAATTCATATTTCCCTCTACTAATCCACCACTAATCCTTTTGGGTTCCAGAGTAGCGTGCTACTCGCCAAAAAGCACTTCAACGCCTCGTCAGGGGTAGTAAGAGCTATATAAATACAATTACAATCCTAGAGAGCCCTGTCTGAGACACTGGGATTCACGGCAGATCTTTCTCCTATCTTTCTCCCAAACTGCGTAATACACTGCCATTCAGTTTAAGAACGGCGTTGGATGAGGCCAGGTTCAGAAATCAGCTGAAAACCTGGATGTAACTTAAATAAGGCTCCATGTTTTCAGTTTTTACGGATTTTTACAGATAAATATAGACAGAAAATCATTTGTTTCCTTGTCTGTATTTATTTTTAAATGTGGATAAAAACGAAAATTGGGTTGCTTTTGGGTGATTCTAAATACTTTATTATGACTGCCAGGCCAATAGCTGTGTGGATTGATAGATAAAGAGTTACAAAAGAAAGGGAATTTAGTAAAGAGGCTTTAACAGCAGTACATATGCATAAGGTTGATACTGAAATTTGCATATTTTCACATAAGGCGCATTGATTTATCTTCTTCGGGTGTTTGTAACACTGAAACCTGGCAGGCTTTCAATCATGAGTTCATAATTGTCTGTAAATAAATGTGAAAATATACCAGTTTCAGCCTCATTTCTTTTCACAAAACCCAAAATAGATATGGATAAATACAGACAAAAATTTCAAAAAAATAAATACCATAAAACCGGGAGTTCTAATCTTAATTAACGAGGGCCACAGGGCTCACTTGCAGGTGCATGCTTTCTGTCTCACATCGCTGGGAAGCCTCAGGGTAGCTATGCATTCTATAAGTCAAAATAAGATAAGATGGCAGCTAGGATGAGTTGTAGACTGTGCAGCCTCACAGGGAGTCTGCAAAGCCTCACAGGGGTTCTGTACAGCCTCACAGGGAGTCTGCGCAGCCTCACAGGGAGTCTACGCAGCCTCACAGGGAGTCTGTGCAGCCTCACAGGGGGTCTGCACAGCCTCACAGGGAGTCCGTGCAGCCAGGGCCGCTCAGCCAGATTCATGTGACCACCCAGGTGAGGCTTCCTCCTAACCCCTCGTGTAGGTCCTGCCTTCTTAGAATTACAGACACTATTATTAAAACAAGCAAGAGTGAGTTATATAGGATGTTTGTGAGGGGAGCTGAGGCCATGGTTTGAGGAAACAGTGGGCTCTCAAGAAAGGTGACTGTAAAAGGGGCAGACACCAAGGTTTGAGGATACAGGGATACTGTGTCACCAAGGATGCTGATTCACTAACAATCCAGGGGTGCCAGAAGGGACTTCTTTAACCCCTTAATCCCCTCCCACCGAAGACCTCAATTTAACGAGGTACTCGTAGTCAAGGACTCAGTTTCTATTATCCAGTTAGACGTGGTCTTCGTAGAGTTTGAGATACATGTTGATAAGGGGGCCACTTTGTTACTGCCCGAATAATACCCTTCCCAGATTATTGTCCTAGTTATTCCTGAGTTTAGTTTTCTAATTTAAGAGACTGTTTTAAATTTAAATTGAATGTTCTTGGATTTCATGTTTTTTTAATCTCTGTTTTTAATATAATAGCTCCCCAAGCCAACAGCTCAGTCAATTTGTCTACTGTCCAAATGTTGCGACCACAAAGGGAGGTTCCATATTCATCCCACCATGCTGGGGGAGCAAAACCTTTGATGTTAATAGAATAATTGGTCGATTATGCAGATCGTCAGATCCATGCCATCATTATTAAAGATGATGTATTATTAACTGCGGTCCATTCGGTTAAGCGACTCTAGCCGTGTTACTGATGCTGAGTATCACACATGCGTGGCCGGGATTACCCTTGGAGTCAAGTGGGAAGCAATGACCACTTTTATTGGATTGTTGAAAAGGGGGTGTTCAGTTCAAGAGTCAAACTGGTGTGTGGCAGAGTTGACTGGGTATTCATCACCACTTGGCTAAGGAAAGTACAGTAGGTCTTAGTGAGTGCTGACTGCTCATGGGAATCAAAGCCAGGTTGGATCAGGTTGGAGATATCAGGCACCCTGTGACTCGACTGGACTTGAGGCCGAAAATCCACAGACAGGTGCAGTAAAGTTGGATTCAGTTTTCTTTAAGGTTCCACTGTATGTAGTGGCGTCATTATTAGCTCAGAAAACAGTTTCCAAAGGAATAAAAACATTAGCCTGTTGTTTCCATGCATTGTGATATAGTTTAAGGGTCCCTCGTGTGGGTTTCTGTGCTATGTTGAGATGGTGCTCCAAGTTTGTTAACTTTTTATGATGACGAGTCATATCTCTTCAGCCTTTACCAGCTGGTCGAAAGGGCTTGCCGAAGCTCTTTCCCCTACTGAGCGCATTTGATTAGGCTAGCAAATGCTGCCCCGTTGGGCAAATTTACTGGGGTTGGTAATACTGTAGCTGTCTCATTGACCCTGGGAGAAAAGTGCTGTTGGATCGACTTAAATGGGCATATTACTCCGAGCCTAGGGTCCAATCAGGGCTTCCATATAGTGGCTAAAACTGAAAACATGGCCGAGATTGCTAAAGATGTCTCAAGTCAAGACTTGAGCTCAGTGTATGCATTTTGGGAGCTAGCAAGCAAAGGCACGATCAGCAAACAAAGGGGCTACGAAATTTTAAAGTAAAACTTACAACAAACGTTGTGCATTTTTGAAGTTCGACTGAGAAGATGGCTGTGAGTGAATACACAAAAACGAGTTAGAGGCATCAGCCTAATCCATCCTCCATATATACTTATAAATCCAACAAAATGCAGAAGGCGGAGCAATTCATCTGAAAAATCTAAATTCTAACATCATGTTGGAGTACTGTCAAAGTCAATATCCCTAGACAGGTGTACGAAATCTACCTTTTCTGCATCGTCACACCGTATTTCTTGCCTTTTACTGGACCCTTTATTTTTGCTAGTGTTAGGCCTATGTGCACTTTAACCCTGCTAATCAGTTGTAAAGTGCTTTAACCCCCTCTTTAAATATGGCCAAATTGGTATATTCCTAATTGGTATATCTAACTTAATATAAGTTCTTAGTATATGGTACAAAATGCCCCCAGGGGCTGTATTTTAAATGCCACTAGTGGCCCACAGCACCCATTGTGCCATCCCCTACAGTGGCAGTGCAAACATGACTTCAGGCCTGGCAATATAGCCTTACAGTAACAGTGTTAAACTGCAATTTGACATGTCAAAATAAACCTTTTTGAAAGGTCAAAACCTCCCTTTAAAATATTATTAAGCCACCCTTATGTAGGCATTGTCCCTCACAAGGCAGGGTGCATGGTATTTAAAAGTAGGACATGTAGAAATGTAATGTTAACATGTCCTGACAGTACAAAAGTGTATGGTAATCCCACAAAATAAAATAACTGTCCAAAGTTATAACTTCTATTTACATGTAAGGAAGGACAGATAAAATAAGCCCAAACACAAAATAACAAAAGACGTAGCAGTTTCTATGATAAGAATATGACTGTGCATGCCATTCTAGCACTTTAAAATGTAACTATGAACTCTAGATTTAACAGAAGAGTGGTGGCACGTAATTGTGAACAGAGCCAGTCTTTAGAAGAACCAACACACAGAAAAGTCTCCTGAAGGGGCAACTTTCATACAATTCAAATTTAATAAGAGTCGTTGGTATTACATGAATCCAATCACTGAAAACAATGAAAAATATCAGAAAAGAGAACGTCTGTATACATATCAATGGAGAAGGCTAAGGTGTACTCTGGATAAGTTAAGAGATATATGATGTTTTTAATAATGATGTTCAATTTACTGTAGGGTGACAAATATAAATTGTACACCATTTGCACAGTAGTCATAAAATATTGCAATTAAAATTAATCAGGAGGTAACTAATTGCAGCTGTTCAATCGACTCAACCTATTTATGTCCCTAAGAAAAACAGCCCAATAGCAAACGTCCATTGGCTGTGAAGTGTGGTTGAGTGATGGTTGAAGTGAATATGTTGTCAACGTTTCGGTCTCTCACGTCAAATGAGTATGCAAGACCATCCTCAGGACAAGGTATCGATAATACAAAATTGGTCGACCCTTGCAATAACCAGGTTTTCTTGAAAGCCATTGAATTTAGATGAGCCAACTGTAACGAATAACCATAGCATCACTGAATCTGGGAATCAGCAATCAATCCATAACTCTACATCGGGAACCCATCGAGACAAGATGGTCTAGTGCACTCATTTGATGTGAGAGACCGAAATATTTACGATAAGTGATAAATAGATGGATAGATGGGTAGCTATTCAGACTAATAGATAGACATGACTAGACCCAAGATAGACTTTCACTAAAACCCCAAAGGCACTGCCCTTCTCAGCTAATCCATTCTCTAAGAATGTTACATAAGGCCATTTTCTCTCCTGCCCAGGCGCACATCACAATTGACTTCATGTTTGTCCTGGCTCAAAGAGCTGTGTGTTTCCCTGTAATCCTCTTAGCTGCAGGCTGCTGCATTGTTCTCCTCTCAGAGAAGAGCTGCTGCTGGCACTCATTTCATCTTAATGTCATTATTCCTGGTTATCCTGACCTCCAGGGGGAGATTCCCCTCCATGTTGCCCTTGACTGCACACTCCAGCGGATGTGGGAGGCCTGATGCACGTGAGGTTTGGCGCTGTCCTTCCGTGTGACTGCACACAGAAAGCCTTCACAGGGTGGTACCTGAGAGGGGGACTGGAAAAGAAAGAGATGGGGAGAAGAGAGAGGTTGAGGGGTACACAGCGAGAGAGACAGAGGGGAATGGAGTAGTGGCATAACTGAAATACAGCACTAATCGGGATTCAGTCGGTCCCTCAGGTTTCTGGGTCCCAGTGCACTGTGCCTCCTGCACCAGTGGCAGCTACGCCCCTGGAATAGAGGTGGCCATGCGTGGCTTCATAAATCGCATTTTGGGTTTGCGTCGCACTTGCACCACATTGCATGGTGCAAGAGCGCCACAACTCCCCTCCTAAATATGCCACTTACTATGGTCCTTTGTGCAACTTACCCCATAAGCACTGGGCGCCTGTAGTTAATCTCAGTCACTGGTAATTACTCGGGTCAGCATTCCCGTCCATCGTATCTTGCTCACTGTGCACCACAGAGAGGGACCAGCCATGTGCAACCAGCCAAGATTCTGCTCCAGCAGGGGCAGTCCAGCCTTAACCACTGGCTACACCGCAGGGCACAGGCCGAAGGTACACGCGTGTAGACAGCGTTTAACCTGCTAAGAAGTTGGGCCCCACAGAAATATGCTAAACTTGTCCCAGTGTAATTTTCAGACACTGTGGCACATTCAGCAGTGCCTGCACAATGTCTGCTTTCCTTCCGAGCAGCAACGTGCAGGCGGGGAGGGGGCTTATCAGATTCCAGCTCGGCCTATAACAAAGGGCATAGTTAAGGGGCCATCAGGCCTCCTTCTGCTGGAGTATCCTGGTTGGGAGCTATCGAGAGCCTCACACCTAAATGTAATGGAGGGGAAACAAAGGCTCACATCTTATCACTTCACAGGTACTCAAGAGAGGCATGGTTTTTACATTGGTCAGTTCTTTTACATAAAAGATATGCATGCACTATAAGAATGTCAGATGTGTTGGTCTGTCCCAGTATTTACACAAATAACACTTTAAATACCACTATTTTGTTTTATTTCTTTTATAGAGCTATAGAGCTACTCATCCCAATGCAGGGCGTCGAAGCACTTTACATCACACGTACACATTATACATTGACAAAGAATCATATGTGTGTAAATCAGTGTGTGAGGATGTGTTACATTAGACAGTGAGGGTTACAAGGTGTAGGAGCCACACGTCCTTCTTAGCTCACTGTGCTATATTAGAAGAATGGCAATTTAAGAACTGCAAGTAACAAAAGGATTTCTGTGTTAAAAGCAGTGACCCACTTACCTATTTACATAAAATAAAAATCTGTCATCTGCGTGTTACATAATATGCTTTGCAGGAGACATATTAACCTTCTGATTCAAAACTGGGACTAGACAAAACACAGATCTCTCCAGCAAATACATTAACCTCCAGAGTTATCTTACCATTATTATACTCCGATAAGATTGAGTTGGCACACAAAGATCTCTACAGCAGATGCCTTAACCCCCATAAGATATTTTAAAATGCAGACTTTGCAACCAATTAAGCAGAACATATTTACTGCCACTTTCTCTTTGTTGCCAATTTGTTTGTGGCAGGAATTTAAAACATAAATGTATATATTGAGGCCCAGATTTTGTGCCTGGGTTACGTCACGTTTTTGGCACAACCCTGATTTAAAATCTCATTTGTTAAATATTGTAATGCGCTGAAATGTGCTCATGATAGACCTGGTAAACATATGTGTGAGGTCTTAAGATCTGATGTCAATTCTTGTGATGTCACTTCCGGTAGGGTCATGGCTTGTGATGCCACTTCCTTTTATGCCACATGCGATGTCACATGCTGTGATATCAAGCACAGTGATGTCATGTACCATGATGTCACTTGCATACTGCCTAACTTGGTTAGCCCCCCTACTTCTTTTTTAGGACTGAGCCCTGCCACATCCCCTAAGCAAATACAAGCAATCCTAGACTGACTTAAGCCTTACGGTGCCTCTTCAGTGAGGAGTAGCTGCAACCCACAGGTCCTATGTCTTGGAACACCTGTTCTACTTAGGGCCAGATTACGAGTATGGTGGAGCACGGACCGCCAGACACGTGGTGGCACGGCGGTGGCGGATGCAGTTTCCGCCGCACCCATGGTCCGACCGCTCGATTACGACTCGGGCAGTCGGACCACACTAGGACCGCCGGTACCACCAGGGAACAGCTGTTCACTGGATTAGGAGTGACAGTCAGAGGCCGCAATATGCTTATATGCTTATCGAGACCGCCACGGTCCCGTCAAGCATATTACGAGTTTCCTCTCTGCCATGCCCACCTCACAGGGGGGCTTAATATGTGCCCCCACTGTGTGCATGCCCATAGGGTCTTGCACGGCATGGACTTATGAGTCCATGCCGTGCAGGAACCTTGTGAGGCGTTCCCACTGCGGTGCCTTTTTGAAAAGCACCACCGCCTTTTAAAGGGCACCACAATGGGAACCGCCACACCGCCCGCCTGCCAGACTACGAATAAGTCATAATCTGGTGGGCGGGCAGTGCGAGCTTTGGCGGAGCGGTGGCGTGGCAGTTTGCACCACCGCGCCACCGCTTCACGAAATTATCGTAATTTGGACCTTTGTGTGTTTCATTGAGAAAAACAAAGCGGAAACTTAAGGTCACAGCTCTTCCCCTGCATCTCAACATTACTCCTTTATTTCGAAATTCCTATTGCTCTTCGTGTGTCCTCAATGCTCCTTGTACCTTCAACAGTAAAGCATCCCAACATTGCATGTGTTCCACTCTGAGAAACCCTTTTCATCTGCTTCACACTTTTCCCCTCTTCTTCCTCTACCTCCCTAAATCCTGGTTTGCCCCAAATGCCCCAACATTCTCATTGCTCTCCCTTTACTCCCAACTTTCCCAGTGAATTTCCTAAGCAGGTCACCGTTCCATGCATCCACACGGTGCTGTTGCTCTCCCCAGCATTCGAAATGTCCCCAGGTCTGCATGTGCACTACAACATGAATGTTGCTCTCAAAAGCCACCCTAACATTCAACCTGCCCTGACTGTGCATCCTGGCATTCCTCTTGCTGCTCCTACGCATCCCAACATGCCCTTTCCTCTCAGCACTTTTGCTACTCTCTCTCTTCAGTCCAAATTTCCCCATTCTATTCTCTTTGCATCCCAACATTTCAGTTTCTCTCCCTGGGCCTCTCTTGCGCTACACTTGGATCTCAATCTTCCAGCTGCACTCCCACTTTGCAGTCCAAATTTCCCCTTCTTTTCCATTTCCATTTGCATTCCAACATTTCAGTTTCTCTCCCTAGGCCTCTCTTGCTCTACATTTGGATCTCAACCTTCTCGCTGCTCTCCCTTTTTGCAGTCCAAATTTCCCCTTCTATTCTCTTTGCATCCCAACATTTCAGTTTCTCTCCCTAGGCCTCTCTTGCTCTACATTTGGATCTCAACCTTCCCACTGCTCTCCCACTTTGCAGTCCAAATTTCCCTCTGTTCCCTATGCATCCCAACATTTCAGTTTCTCTCCCTAGGCCTCTCTTGCTCTACATTTGGATCTCAACCTTCCCACTGCTCCACCACTTTGCAGTCCAAATTTCCCCTTCTTTTCCATTTGCATCCCAACATTTTAGTTTCTCTCCCTGAGCCTTTCTTCCTCTACACTTGATTCTCAACCTTCCTGCTGCTCTCCCACTTTGCAGTCCAAATTTCCCTCTGTTCCCTATGCATCTCAAGATTTCAGTTTCTCTCCCTAGGCCTCTCTTGCTCTCCAATTGGATCTCAACCTTCCCGCTGCTCTCTCTCTTTGCAGTCCAAATTTCCCTTTCTATTCCCTTTGTATCCCAACATTTCAGTTCCTCTCCCTGGGCCTCTCTTGCGCTACATTTGGATCTCAACATCGCGTCACACATAAGGGATCCTCACGGTGGGGTTCCTTTTTATACATTAATCTAATATGACTGGTGCTTGCTATATCACAGTTAGGATGTAATCTATATCCACTCAGTATGTCTGATTAGGTTGATTAGGCTCTTTTATCTCCTTATCCTGATGAATGGCCATTGACTCCTTCCTGAGGAGTTTCAGGCAGGAAACATGTGGACCTTTCCATGAACCCAGGATTCATTGGTGTCCCTCCGGGCTCGGACCTTTTTTTTTTTAAAGCTTAGCATTAGTTCTCAGTTGTTTTAATTAAAGGTTTCCAACATCTTGAACCCATTGTGAGTTTTAAACCACTGATATTCCCAATCTACCACTTCTTCATCCCTCTCTCCAACTTGGTGCAGGGCAATACCCGGATTTTTGGGTAATAAAAGATCTCCGGCAAAGAGCGCCCTCGTAGGGGCCCGCTGGGCATTGCAGCGCCTGCCCAGCGAGGAGCACAGCCCTATGATGAATCATGGCACTTTGGGGGGTGAGGGCTTGTGTATCCGATAAGAGCTGCTTCCCCCTTAGCGACCTGTCAAAAATATAAAACACAAACAATAAGAGCCTATTTTGGTTCTCTGTGAAAACTTTCACTTGGAAAAAAAACTCCACCTTCAGGGATTTTTTTGACACAAATTTGTTCTCGGAACAGCGCACCATTTTGTGGTTTTGTTATATATTGAATGAGGGACGTGTGCTGGGCCAGATTAATCCCCGAGCCCCCTCCCCCCACCTTGTTTAGATACAAAAACATGACGGGGCAGATTTACAAGCCCCTTGCGCCGCCGGTGCATCACGTTGCGTGACGCACCGGTGGCGCAGCCTGCTAAGTGATATTTACAAGAACAGGTAAAGTCACCCTGCGTGACTTAACCTATGCTTGTAAATATCGCCCCTGTTCACGCAACACTTTGCGTGTTAGGGGCGTGACATGGGTGTTGCTGTGGGTGTTCCCACGCAACACCCATGTCCACTGATGCATTTCCAGATTTACGAGCAATCGTAAATCTGGAAATGCGTCAGAATGCTATGCCACCCTTGGGGTGGCGTAGCGAGGTGCAACGAGGAGAAATGTTTTCATTTCTCCTCGTTTTTTTCCTCTTTCAATGCGTGCTGCATTCTACAGCACACATTGGAAGAGGAAATCACCTCAATTGATTGTTTTTGTGCAGGAAGGTGCCCCTTCCTGCACAAAAACAATCTCCCCACGACGCAGGCATCCTTGCACCATGGTGCAAGGGTGCCTGCGCCGGCGCATGGCAGCAGTTTGTGTGCCAGCGCAGGGGGAAGCTCAGAGATGCGACGTATTGTAAGTAAGTAAGTCCGTTTTTATATAGCGCAGCTACTCACCCTTACGGGTCTCAAGGCGCTGGGGGCCGTCGTGGAAATTAAGTGAGCTATTGCCCAGAGTCACATGGTGCTGAGCTGAACTGCCGCCGGAGATCGAACCGTGAACCCTGTGCTCCGAAGTCAGCTGCCCTGGCCGCTGCACCACACCTCTCCACTTATTGTTGTAAATATGTTGCATCCCTGTGCTTCGAAACTAAAGCAGCACGCAGCAAAATGACCTGCGGCACCGCGCTGCGTTAGTTTCTTGTAGATCTGCCCCGACATTTTTTACCTCCACCTGCACTTACATCGACAGCACATTATCAATTGCCAACATATCAGTGGAAAGGGTGGGTGTTTGTGTTTCTGTGAAGTAGTGTGTATGCGCACAAACCGGTGTGTTTATGTAGCTATGCTTGTGAATAAGTGTTTGCGTACTTCTGTTGACAAACGTGGCTGGTAGAGTTGGATGTTCATGTGTTTGTGTGTGCCTGGTAGTGGAATTCAGTGGTAATATTTAGATAATTCTATGTGTTCTTGGTGGGTACTTGCCTGTGTCACAAAAAAGTGGTTTATTGGGTATATTTGTGGGGGTACTGTAGGGATGTCTGTAAATGTGTGTTTTTGAGTAATGTGTGACTGATATGCTGTGTTTGCCTCAGTGTGTTAGGATGTGGTCTGTGTGCATGATAAGATAGAGGTTTGTACGTGCACAGTAGTATTATACACACACACATATATATATATATATTATATTGTCCAATCGCTCCGCAGCAAAGACGCACTCTACAACCAGATGGTTTCAAGGACCTTTATTTTCGTAACCGGCAATTGCGTCCCGAAATTTTCGTTGCCTTACGCGTTTTGAAGTAGCAAGACTTCTTCTTCAGAGGCAGTGCTTGAAAATTCACGGTATGGCTGACGTACTTCTTTTAAATTGATTCCTCTTCACTGATTGGTCTATAGTAGACTTCCTTTAGTAGGTATTCCCAGTGCATTCTGTGTTTTGTAGTACGCCATCATTATCATTATTACTCTCAGTGAGTCCAGTATAATTTCCATCAAGTATGCACTTGTTAAGCCCTCAGTGGGCCTCGGACAGCATTCCGGTCATTAGTGAGAGTAATAATGATAATGATGGCATACTTCAAATGAAGTGAATTTCAAAGGTTTTTTAAATGCTAATTTCTAACTATAACGTGCCTGAAACCTATGGTTTTTTAAGTGAATTTCAAAGGTTTTTTAAATGCTAATTTCTAACTATAACGCCCCTAAAACCTATGGTTTTTTCAGTGAATTTCAAAGGTTTTGTAAATGACAATTTTTAAATTTATTAATTGTTATATTTATTTTTTTGATACTGATTTACTACATTTTTTTAAACTATTTATTTTTACATATTTTATTTTCTAAATTACATTGTAATTACATTATACATTACATTACAAAATATACTTTCTCAGAATGAATTACTTTAGTTTAAATACTTTGCAAATAGGCAATAGACTTTTAAGTACAGTAGTTACAGTTGTTGCAATGGGCAACACATTTTCAAACACAATGCAACATTGAGCTCAATGTGAATTTCTAGTTAAATGCAATTAGTTACTTTATGGATTACTTTTATAACCACAGGACTGGATCCTAGATTCAGTCCTGGGACATCTCCTGTAAAACAGTTGAGTAAAAGCGTTTTGGTTACAGTAGTGATTTTTAAGGAATATTATTGTATTTTAAAAGTTGACAGAAACTTTTTCACATAGAATCACCAATGTTATCCTATGGGAGGAAATTCACTTAGCAGGTAAGTAGTGTTATCGTTACTTTTTCTTACTCAGTGGTGGATCCTGTATCCAGCACTGGTGCATCTCCTGTAAACAGTTGAAAGAATGCGTTTAAGTCATACAGGCGATTTTTAAGGAATATTTGTAGTTTGTGAAAATCGACACTTTGAAACTTTTCTGCTGAAAACCAGACAATGGATTCCAATGGAAGGAAATACAAGTTACTGGTAAGTACGGTTAGAATTACTTTTCAGGGTCAGTGCTGGGCTAAAAGATGCAGCATTGGGTTCTCTCCTGATAACAGGTGAGTAAATCGGAATTCGTAGTTCAGCTGATTTTAGAGGAATATTTGTATGTTTCAAAAATCGACACTTAGAAACTTTTTCAGCAAAAAGCAGGCAATGATATCCTATGGAAGGAAATTCAAGTTACTGGTAAGTACGGTTAAAATTACTTTTCAGGATCAGTACTGGGCTGAAAGATGAAGCACTGAGGTCTCTCCTGATAACAGGTGAGTAAATCGGAATTCGTATTTTGGCTGATTTTAGAGGAATATTATAAAGTTCCAAAACTCCACACTTAGAAGAATTTCCAAGTGAAACCAGTCAATGTTAGCCTATGGAAGGAAATTCAAGTTACTGGTAAGTACGGTTAAAATTACTTTTCAGGATCAGTACTGGGCTGAAAGATGCAGCACTGAGGTCTCTCCTGATAACAGGTGAGTAAATCGGAATTCGTATTTTGGCTGATTTTAGAGGAATATTATAAAGTTCCAAAACTCCACACTTAGAAGAATTTCCAAGTGAAACCAGTCAATGTTAGCCTATGGAAGGAAATTCAAGTTACTGGTAAGTACGGTTAAAATTACTTTTCAGGATCAGTACTGGGCTCAAAGATGCAGCACTGAGGTCTCTCCTGATAACAGGTGAGTAAATCGGAATTCGTAGTTCGGCTGATTTTAGAGGAATATTTGGACAAGGGTGAAGGGAGGGGCGGGGCCTGAGGTGACATCTGTGCAAACGCGCACCATGGCGCGTTTTAAGTTGGGGGATTAAGTCCCCTTGAATCATGAGGGTCCCTGGGGTCCAACTAGCCCACCCTGTACCTCCAGTATGCGCCAGGAGCTGCGTTGCAGAGAGGTGTTCAGAGGCCACGCCCCTTTTGCACCTCTCTGCAACGCAGCTCTGTGGCGCTTTCTGGACGTACCTGGTGGGCTAGTTGGCCCCAGGGACCCTCAGGATTGAAGGGGATTTCATTCCCCATCTTAAAATGCGCCACGGGGCCTGTTTGCACACATGTCACCTGAAGCCCCGCCCCTCCCTTCACCACTGTGCAAACGTGTCCCGTGGCGCGTTTTAAGTTGGGGAATGAAATCCCTTCAATCCTGAGGGTCCCTGGAGTCCAACTAGCCCACCATGTACCTCCAAAGCGCCACAGAGCTGCGTTGCAGAGAGGTGTAAAAGGGGCGTGGCCTCTGTACACCTCTCTGCAACGCAGCCCCTGGCGCATACTGGAGGTTCCTGGTGGGCTAGTTGGCCCCCAGGGACCCCCAGTATTCAAGGGGAATTCGTTCCTCATCTGCAAACGCGCCAGGGGCGCGTTTGCAGAGTGGTGAAAGAAGGGCGTGGCCTCCGGCGCGATGCCGGTGTTTTTTTTTTTTTTTTTTTAAAGAAGGGGGCTGTGTGGCCCCCTTCTTTTCTAATTTATTGGTCCTGGGGACCCCATCCCCCAGGGCCTGCCCCCTATTTATTTAAAAAAAAAAAAAAAAGAATTTGGAAGGGGGCCGCGTGGCCCCCGCCCGAGGCCTTAATCGGCCCCGGGCACCCCAACCCCGGGGCATGGCCTTTTTTTTTTTTTTTATTGTTTTGGAGGGGGCTGCGTTGCCCCCTCCTCAGGCCACTTATGGCCCCGGGGACCCCATCCCCGGGGCCGGCCTTTGTTTTTTTTTTTTAATTTTGGGGAAGGGGGCCGCGTGGCCCCCCTCCCGGGCCACTACTTGCCCCGGGGACCCCATCCCCCGGGGCTGGCCCTCTCCGTTGGGGACTGTGGGGGGGTCCCCAATCCCCCACAGTCTTGCCGGCTCCCCGCGTCCCTTGGGAGCCGGCATTGCTTTTCCACATGGGGAGCTGCTAAGATGCAGCTCCCCATGTGGAAAAGCAATTTGCTTTGGATATTGGAAGCGAGAGCAGGTTTCCTGCTCTCTCTTCCAATATCCAAAGCAGTTTGCTATGACAAAACGGGAGCCGCGAGGCTCCCGTCCTGTCATAGCAAACTACAGTGTCCCGGGGGTAGGCACCCCGGGACACTGCAGGAGCCTGCCCTGGGGGGTGGTGGTCCCCAGGGCCAGTACAGGCTCCAGGAGGGGGGCCGCGCGGCCCCCTCCCTCCATTGACAAAGCCCCGGGGAGGTGGTGGTCCCCGGGGCTCTGGGGTCCGTAACGGACCCCCACATTTATTTTCTAAGTGCCCCGGGAGGTGGTGGTCCTCGGGCGTGTGAGGGCTGGAGCCCCCACACGTTATTAAATTTTAAAAAAGAAGCCCCGGGGGTTGGCGGTCCCCGGGGCTGCGGGAGGGCAGGAGAGCCCTCCCGCACCTTTTTAATAAAGCCCCGGGGGTGGCGGTCCCCGGGGCTTGGAGGCCTTAGAGGCCCCCATTTAACAATAAACCCACCCCTCGCATGCCCCGGGACTTGGGCCACCCGGGGGCAAATTTGCATCGAGCGCGGAGACCGCACTTCGATTTTTTTCGGCAGGATCCGCGCACCCTGAGCGCATCCTGCCGATTTTTTTTTTTAAATGCTTTTTTCTGCCCAGGGGGTCCTTGTGGGACCCCCTGGAGCAGACCTAGGGGGTCAGGGTGTTTCTACCCTGCCCCCTTTGTGCGTTTTGCGCACTTGTTTCTGAGGGACAAAATGGCTGCCAACACTTCCTGATTTGGAGTGTTGACAGCCAATTAGCATGCAGCTCGTGATCGGGAGGGTGCGCGAATCCGACGCGGCCATAGATATATATGTGATTTTCATTTTGATTTTCACAGGAACTACTGAACGGTTTTACACCATTTAACAAAAAGGGTTCTTTCTGAACCAAGAACTACCTCTTTGCCAAATTTGGTGTAATTCCGTTCAGCAGTTCGGGCTGTAGCCGTGTCTAAAGTTTCCTATGGGAAAATGAATGGGGAAAACACGTTTTGGGACCCCCCTTTTTTCTCGGCCCCCGCTTGACGAATCACCCTGAGCCTTTCAGGGTAGGAGCGGACCGGAGCGGGCCATAAAGTTTGAAAATTTCGCGAAGATTCGTCAACCGACGCAAGAGTTATTTCAAATAGAATGTCGCAGATTTCCTATGGAAAATAGGTCCTAACTATAACTATCTACTGGCGACCGCCAGTAGATAATATATATATATATATATATATATATATAGTTTGGGTGGTGTTTCTTTTATTTGGAGTGTAAGGACTGGGGCAGGGAAAACCCAGGTATGCCCGCCTCCTTTAGAGTTGGGAGAACCATCAGCTGTCCATCGGCAGAAACCCCATTGGCTCAGTCAACAGAATGCTTCCTCTGATTGCCCGACGGAGTAGGGGCGATCTGAGGAAGGGCATTACATCAAAATCCATGGCGGCTTTCCGCCAACCAGCTCGGGGAGTGGTTGTAGACGCTGTTGTGGCCAGTGTTCTTTTGCTAATGTTCTTTTTATTAGAATGCATAAGTTTGAAGGTCTGGTTTGACATCTCAACTGTCTGCAAGACCAGTTATTACCAATTCTTTAAAGTATACAGAGTATACTTTGACGCCAGCCAGGAGTTTTTTACCTCTCACCTCTTGCTATTGTCTGCATAGTGCATCATTCCGCCTCGTATGCAGTAAATTCCTTATTGCATAAATGCATTGCAAACAGAAAACAATTACTGTTTTGTTTTTTCCCTGCAGAGGGGTGTTTTTAAATTTATGGCCAGGATCAAACGCAAGCCAGACCTTTTGGCTCTGCAAATTATTTTTTTATTTTTTTATCTTTTATTTATTTTTATGCAGCTTTCGGAATTTTCATAGTATACAAGGTTTTTCGCGTCAGGACATCATTGTGCGACAGTATTTGTTTTTTAAATAAATGAAGAGAATAAAAGCTTTTCTTAGGCCCCCCACCTTTGCTCGTGCACTTGATTGTAGACTTCACGAATACCAGTGCTGCCTAGTGTCGATCCAACCTCAGGCTTCCTTCTTTCGCCAACTCTATTTTCTCCGATGTCATGGTTTTACCTTCTTTCTCATCCTTCTTCATTATCTCTTTTCTGCTTGTCTTTTTCTCTTTTTTCTGGGTCGGAGTCTAATATAGCCTTAGAGCCCGACGTAGCGGGCTCTATGGTCATTAAAGGCCTGCTCCAGCGTTAAAGCCCCTAGCCGAAGGCGAGGGCCTTTAACAAGGGAGCGGGCCTTTCAATGGCCGGTAGAGCACACTACGGAGGGCTCTAAGGCTACTAGAGCATTCCGCCCCTATGGGCAGAATGTTCTAAATTGTAAAAACAAAGGCCTCTCGGAGCCTGAGGGGATTTAAATCACCTCGGGCTCTGAGAGGCTGTTGTTCACAGCAACAGCTGTGAAATTAAACAAACATTGGAATGTTGCTCTCCAGGCTTCTACCAGTCCTTAGAAGCCTGGAGCACTCCATTGTCTTCAACGGATCGCTCAACATTCCAAAGTTCTAATGATTAAAAGTAAATCTAAGTCCCAAAAAAACGAGTGCTGGTGCCCACCACCCAAAAAAATTAAGCACTGTCCACATGAAAACCATGGCTTTTATAACACAGCCTTGTGTAATGATTTAGAAAACATGTCTACAGAAATATACTTTATAGACAACAGTTGGTATTTTTCCATCTGCAAAATCATTGTGCATAGAAAAGCTGTGAATAATGTAAGCTTGTACAGAAAAAAACATTTTTGGGCATGGAAATATGTCCCAAATATTCAGGTAGCATGCGTGCACGCAACAGCTGGTGTGTGGCTTGGTTCTATTACCATCAAAATCCTCTTGACTGCATGGGAGAAGTGAAGAAAAACTGGGGAACTTTGCCGGCTTCAGAAGGATGAAAATGAGAAACTTAGCAAAATTGTGGGTAAAAAAAAACTTTGCACAGCTCCATGTTTTTAAGGCAAAAATGGGGAATTGTATGAATGCACTCCTAGAGGTCAAGGAGTGATTGGTGATTTGGCTGATCAGAGAAGAGGCTGCCTTTTTAGGTCTCAGCTAGACAGCGCATACGCTGTCTCTAAGAGATGTGTTGTGTTCTATCTGTGGGCTTACAGGCCGCCCACCTCCTACCATTGATAAACTTCAGCGTCGCTCTCATTTTCTTTGATGCCATTCGTCATGACATGTGGGCGTCTGCCCTCTTCTTATGTTTGGTGCTCCCATAGCACATGGACCAAGTTCATGTCTCCTTACATTGCTCCCGGTTTATGGAGCTATTTTGTTCTTTGATTTCAAGCACTCCATAGGAGTAGGTGTGTTTTTAGTCCGTCCCCCTTGCACACATACACACATACCACTAAAATGCATGCGTTTGTACATAAACGAATGCATTTCTGAAAAAGTTGTTCAACACGAACAGTACTTCACGATCCGATGATATTGGAGCGCACGCTCTGTCTTGCCACAGCCCAAACACAAGCTGATGATATTGGAGCACTTTAAATGCTCACCAGTTACATTACACAATGACAAATTCATTTTTGTCCCTGATCCTGTTTCAATTAAGGTTTGTTTTTCCCATCGTTGCTTGTCCATCTCCCCATCCCCTCCTGCTTCCCTGCTTGACCCGTCCCCCCCACTACCTCCCTCGTCGCTGCTGCTTTTTTTTTTTTGCACGATCTGTTGGTATTGGAGCGCTTGTTCCGTCCTCCATCTTGTCATAGTGCTAACAACAGGCAATGGTATTGGAGCACTTTTAGTGCTCACCAGTAACATTACACAATGACGCATTCATTGTTGTAGGCAGAGGAAGTTTAAGTTATTTGCCCAGAATTAAGCCTGGGCGGAGTTCGCGGAGTTCCGCAAGTGCAAAAAAAACTCCACCGCGCAACACGGAGCTCCGCAAGCGGCGGAGTGCGTTAGATAAATGCTGTTCACGATGATTTTCAGTGCCAGGTTCTTGTCCGCACTGTGCAATCATCGCGAATGGCACCATGCACAGCGCAAGCGGGCGCTACTTCCTTTCTGCCACTCGAGTAGATTTTTACTCGAGCGGCAACTTTCTCAACGCGAACGGACAGTTTCTCAACGCGAGTGGTTGCGAGCATACGCGACCACTCGCAATGAGAAATCTGACCGCCCGCGTTGAGAAATCTCGCCGGAAGATTGATTTTCCACTCTCGCGCTCGCCAACTTGATGTTGACGATCGCAAAAGAGGAAAAATCTCGCCGGGAGGTGGAAAAAAACTCTGCCCCGCTACGCGGAGCGGAGTTTTTCGGAACTCCGTGAGCTCCGCGTAACGCGGAGTGCGGAAAACTCCGCAAACTCTGCGAGCGGAGCGGAGTTCACCGCCCAGACTTACCCAGAATCACATATTGTTCACCTGACCCCGAGATTCGAACCAGGTTCCCCATTTCCCCTGTTGGCAGCTCTGGCCGTTACATCACATTCTCGCTTCACTTCAAAGCTCCTCAGCTGTTTCTCACTATGACTTCCACATTTGTTCAGCAAGACCGCGTCAACACCGAACAAGCATTGGAAAAGCCAATAGATCTCGGCAATGCCCGAGCTCTTGGCGTTGTCAATGTAAATGTCTTTTGACCATGTTGTCTAGCAGCATATCTGCTGTTCAGCATGGCTGAAAGTCACCGAATAAGTGCTCTAATGCAGCCCGCGCAACCGCATCATAGCGCCTTTTTGTGTTAGGAAGGGCAGGAAAATAAACTCAACATGAGGGCGAAGAGACTCGACGCGCTGTTATTCTGGGCTTTCTGTTACTTTCAGCCATGCTGAACAGCAGATGCGCCGCTAGACAGCATGGCTAAAAGACATTCACATTGACAAGGCCAATAGCTCGGACATTGCAGAGACCTATCGGCTTTGCCAATGCTTGTTTTTATATAAAGCATGACCTTGGCCCGAGAGCATCAGACGTTACATATTTTTAGGCACAGGGAGGTGAAGTGCCTTGTTCAGAATCACAGGGCTTCGAACCAAGGACAGGATTTCAGACTGGTCTTCCAGTTCCAAGGTTGGTAGCGCTAAGCACCAGAATGCCCTTTTCAGAGAGGGTGGATGAGGGTGCGAGTAACGTGGGATGGGGGGGGGGGGGGCACTGGTACAGGGGAGGAAGGGTGAAGAGGCAGGTAAGCTGTTGGGTAGTCACGTCTTTTTGATTAAGAACTTTGCTAGTGAATAACTTTTAAGCGTCACAAAATGGAATCGTGGGTAATCTGTCTGTATCCACCCTGGGCCTTGAGCTCAGATGGCTGTTGCACTAAAACGCTGGTAGGGCTCGGACAGAGTCAGTTGCGTGCCAAGTTAGAAGGGTTATGGCAGACT
Organism: Calotriton arnoldi; assembly: GCA_963921515.1. Classification (NCBI taxonomy): domain Eukaryota; kingdom Metazoa; phylum Chordata; class Amphibia; order Caudata; family Salamandridae; genus Calotriton; species Calotriton arnoldi. The sequence goes on along the minus strand of CAWUFW010002017.1, from coordinate 1,264,030 downwards.
CGGTAGCATGTTAGGTTAGCAGTGATGGAAAAGAATCAGTCACTTGTCAGGTTGGCGGGGCTGGGGCAGGCACTCGCACCCAGGCTAGTAGCCATTGAGTGGAGCATTTTGAGAGCAGGATTGCAGGATTTGGGAAGTCAGCTGCATGCTAGGTTTGCAGGGCTGGGACAAAGTCAGTTGCATGCCTGGCCAGCGGGACTATGGTTGAGTCGGCTACGTGCCAGGATAGCAGGGCTGGGGAAAAGTCGGTTGCATGATTTGCCAGGATATTAGGGCTGGCGTAAAGCCAGACGCATATCAGCACAGCAGGGCTGGGGAGGAGTCTGTTGCTGGTCCGGGGATAGTTTGACATTCAGAATCAAGGCGCTGTCATCAGATCCGCGGAGTCCCCTGCCGGCCGGTCCAGGATTCAGACCGCTCCTTCCGTCCTCCCATCAGCCTCCAGGCCCCCGGGGAGCGCGCGCTTCCCGGGCCTGCCGGAGAATGTTTAAAATTCATCACCAGCTGCGCCTCCGGGCTGGGCCTTTCTTTCTCTTGTTTTGTATCGGCCACAAAGTAGGTCAATTGGATTCTATTGCAGCCCGCCTTCCAAGGGACGGGGGACGGGGGGGGGGGGGGGGAGGGGGTTGTCGAAAACATGGGACAGACAGAGAATGTGGCGGACACCAAGCCTACCCCCAAAGCGTGCACGAGAGGGCTGCAGGGGCAATGTACTCTCGCAGTATGTACGGGGGGGTTGCTGCTCGGGACAATGGGCGCTCACAGCCTCCTTGGGGCTTTTGTAGAGGCAATGGACTCTCACAGTCTGCTGAGGGCTGCTGCTGGGGGCAATGGGCTCTCATAGCCTCCTTAGGGCTACTGCAGAGGCAATGGGCTCTCACAGTATGTACAGGGATTGCTGCTGGGGACAATGGGCGCTCACAGCCTCCTTAGGGCTTTTGCAGAGGCAAGGGACTCACAGGCAGCTGAGGGCTGCTTCTGGGGGCAATGTGCTCTCACAGCCTCTTGGGGCTCCTGCAGGGGCAGTGGGCTCTCGCAGTATGTACGGGGATTGCTGCTGGGGACAATGGGCTCTTACATCCTCCTTAGGGCTTTTGCAGGGGCAATGGGCTCTCGCAGTCTGCTGAGAGCTGCTGGTGGGGGCAATGGGCTCTCACAGTTTGCTGAGGGCTGCTGGTGGGGGCAATGGGCTCTCAAAGTCTGCTGGGAACTGTTGCAGGGGCAATGGGCTCTCACAGTCTGCTGAGGACTGCTGCAGGGGCAATGGGCTCTCACAGTCTGCTGAGGACTGCTGCAGGGACGATGGGCTCTCACAGTCTGCTGAGGACTACTGCAGGGGCAATGAGGACGGCTGCAGAGGCAAAGTGCTTTCACAGCCTGTAGGAGGTTGCTGCTGGGGGCAATGGGATCTCACAGCCTCCTTAGGGCTACTGCAGGGACAATGGGCTCTCACAGTCTGCTGAGGACTGTTGCAGGGGTAATGGGCTCTCACAGTCTGCTGAGAACTGCTGCAGGGGCAATGGGCTCTCACAGTCTACAGAGGACTGCTGCAGGGGCAGAGTGTTCTCACAGTCTGCAGGGGGCTGCTGCTGAGGACAATGTTGCTCTTACAGCCTGCTGAGGACTGCTGCAGGGGAAATGGACTCTCACAGTCTGCAGAGGACTTTTGCTGGGGGCAATGGGCTCTCACAGCATGTTGAGGACTCCTGCAGGGGCAATGGCCTCTCACAGTCTGCAGAGGGCCGCTGCAGGGGCCAATGTGCTCTCACACCAGGCTGAGGACTACTGCAGGGGCAATGAGCTCTCACAGTCTGCAGAGAACTGCTGAAGGGGGCAATGTTTTTCTCACAGTCTGCTGAGGACTGCTGCAGGGGCAATGGGCTCTCACAGTCTGCTCAGGGTGCTGCAGGGAAATGCGCTCTTACAGTCTTCGGAGGACTGCTGCACGGACAATGTGCTCTCACAATCTGCTGAGGACGGCTGCAGGAGCAATGTGCTCTCACAGTCTGCAGGGGTCTGCTCCTGGGGCCAATGTATTCTCACAGTCTGCAGGGGAATACTGCTGGGGACAATGTGCACCTACCATCTGCTGAGGACTGTGGAAGAGGCAATGTGCTCTCACAGTATGACGAAGACTACTGTGGGGGCAGTGGGCTCTGACAGTTTCCAGAGGACTGCTGCAGCGTGCAATTTTCTCTCACAGCATGCTGAGTTCTGCTGCAGGTGCAATGGGCTCCCACAGTCTGCTGAGCACTGTTGCAGATGCAATGGGCTCCCACAGTCTGCAGTGGACTGCTGCAGGTGCAATGGGCTCTCACATACTGCAGGGGGCTGCTTCTGGGGGCAGTGCGCTCTCGCAGCATGCTGAGGACTGCTGCAGGGGCAATGTGATCTCACAGTCTGCTGAGTACTGCTGCATGGGCCATGCACTCTCACAGTCTACTCGGACTGTTGCAGGGAAATGGGCTCTCCCAGTCTTCAGAGGACTGCTGAAGGGGCAATGGGCTCTCACAGTCAGCTGAAGACTGCTGCAGGGCAATGCGCTCTCACAATCTGCAGGGAACTGCTGATGGGGGGGGCAATGTGCTCTCAAAGTCTGCAGGAGACTGCTACAGGGGCTTTCACATCCTGCTGAGGACCGCTGCAGAGGCAATGTGCTCTCAAAGTCTGCAGGAGACTGCTACAGGGGCTTTCACATCCTGCTGAGGGCCGCTGCAGAGGCAATGTGCGCTCAAAGTTTGCAGGAGACTGCTACAGGGGCTTTCACATCCTGCTGAGGACCGCTGCAGAGGCAATGTGCTCTCGGAGTGCTTCAGGGATCAATGTGCCCTCACACTTTGCAGAGGAATGCTTGTGTAAAGTGCTCTCGTGGCCTGCAGAGGACTGCTCCTGGGGGTAGTGTCCTTTCACAGTCTGCAGGGGACTGCTTCAGAGGGCAATGTGCTCTCACAGACTACTGAGGAATTCTGCAGGGGCAATGTGCTCTCACATTCTGCTGAAGACTGCTGCAGGGGCAATGCGCTCTCACAATCTGCAGGGAACTGCTGATGGGGGGGCAATGTGCTCTCAAAGTCTGTAGGAGACTGCTACAGGGGCTTTCACATCCTGCTGAGGACCGCTGCAGAGGCAATGTGCTCTTGGAGTGTTTCAGGGATCAATGTGCCCTCACAGTTTGCAGCAGAATGCTTGTGTAATGTGCTCTCACAGTCTTCAGAGGACTGCTGCCGGGCAGTGTGCTCTCACAGACTACTGAGGAATTCTGCAGGGACAATGTGCTCTCACAGTCTTCAGAGGACTGCTGCCAGGGCAGTGTGCTCTCACAGACTACTGAGGACTGCTGCCGGGGCAGTGTGCTCTCACAATCTTCAGAGGACTGCTGCCGGGGCAGTGTGCTCTCACAGACTACTGAGGACTGCTGCCGGGGCAGTGTGCTCTCACAGTCTTCAGAGGACTGCTGCTGGGGCAGTGTGCTCTCACAGACTACTGAGGACTGCTGCCGGGGCAGTGTGCTCTCACAGTCTTCAGAGGACTGCTGCTGGGGCAGTGTGCTCTCACAGTCTTCAGAGGACTGCTTCAGAGGGCAATCTGCTCTCACAGACTACTGAGGAATTCTGCCGGGGCAATGTGCTCTCACAGTCTTCAGAGGACAACTGCTGGGGCAGTGTGCTCTCACTGTCTTCAGAGGACTGCTGCCGGGGCAGTGTGCTCTCACAGTCTTCAGAGGACTGCTGCCGGGGCAATGTGCTCTCACAGTCTTCAGATGACTGCTGCCGGGGCAGTGTGCTCTCACAGTCTTCAGGGGACTGCTGACGGGACAGTGTGCTCTCACAGTCTTCAGAGGACTGCTGCCGGGGCAGTGTGCTCTCACAGTCTTCAGGGGACTGCTGCCGGGGCAGTGTGCTCTCACAGTCTACAGGGGACTGCTGCAGGGGCAGTGTGCTCTCACAGTCTTCAGAGGACTGCTGCCGGGGCAGTGTGCTCTCACAGTCTTCAGAGGACTGCTGCCGGGGCAGTGTGCTCTCACAGTCTTCAGAGGACTGCTGCAGGGGCAGTGTGCTCTCACAGTCTTCAGAGGACTACTGCCAGGGCAGTGTGCTCTCACAGTCTACCGGGGACTGCTGGTAGCGTGTGCTCTCACAGTCTGCAGGGGACTGCTCGTGGAATGTGCTCTCCCAGTCTGCAAGTCTGCAGAGGACTGCTTCAAGGGGGTGAAGTGCTCTGTCTGCAGAGGCCTGCTTCAAGGGGGTAAAGTGCTCTGTCTGCAGAGGACTGCTTCAAGGGGGTAAAGTGCTCTGTCTGCAGAGGACTGCTTCATGGGTTCAAAGTGCTCTGTCTGCAGTGTACTGCTTCAAGGGGGTAAAGTGCTCTGTCTGCAGAGGACTGCTTCAAGGGGGTAAAGTGCTATGTCTGCAGAGGACTGCTTCAAGGGGGTAAAGTGCTCTGTCTGCAGTGGACTGCTTCAAGGGGGTAAAGTGCTCTGTCTGCAGAGGCCTGCTGGTGTAAAGTGTTCTCACACTCTTCAGAGGACTGCTGGTGGCGTGTGCTCTCACGGTCTGCAGGGGACAGCTCGTGGAATGTGCTCTCCCAGTCTGCAAGTCTGCAGAGGACTGCTTCAAGGGGGTAAAGTGCTCTGTCTGCAGAGGACTGCTTCATGGAGTCAAAGTGCTCTGTCTGCAGAGGACTGCTTCATGGGGTCAAAGTGCTCTGTCCACAGAGGCCTGCTGGTGTAAAGTGTTCTCACACTCTTCAGAGGACTGCTTCAGAGGGCAATCTGCTCTCACAGACTACTGAGGAATTCTGCCGGGGCAATCTGCTCTCACAGTCTTCAGAGGACAACTGCCGGGGCAGTGTGCTCTCACTGTCTTCAGAGGACTGCTGCCGGGGCAGTGTGCTCTCACAGTCTTCAGATGACTGCTGCCGGGGCAGTGTGCTCTCACAGTCTTCAGGGGACTGCTGACGGGGCAGTGTGCTCTCACAGTCTTCAGAGGACTGCTGCCGGGGCAGTGTGCTCTCACAGTCTTCAGGGGACTGCTGCCGGGGCAGTGTGCTCTCACAGTCTACAGGGGACTGCTGCAGGGGCAGTGTGCTCTCACAGTCTTCAGAGGACTGCTGCCGGGGCAGTGTGCTCTCACAGTCTTCAGAGGACTGCTGCCGGGGCAGTGTGCTCTCACAGTCTTCAGAGGACTGCTGCAGGGGCAGTGTGCTCTCACAGTCTTCAAAGGACTACTGCCAGGGCAGTGTGCTCTCACAGTCTACCGGGGACTGCTGGTAGCGTGTGCTCTCACAGTCTGCAGGGGACTGCTCGTGGAATGTGCTCTTCCAGTCTGCAGAGGACTGCTTCAAGGGGGTGAAGTGCTCTGTCTGCAGAGGCCTGCTTCAAGGGGGTAAAGTGTTCTGTCTGCAGAGGACTGCTTCAAGGGGGTAAAGTGCTCTGTCTGCAGAGGACTGCTTCATGGGTTCAAAGTGCTCTGTCTGCAGTGTACTGCTTCAAGGGGTAAAGTGCTCTGTCTGCAGAGGACTGCTTCAAGGGGGTAAAGTGCTATGTCTGCAGAGGACTGCTTCAAGGGGGTAAAGTGCTCTGTCTGCAGTGGACTGCTTCAAGGGGGTAAAGTGCTCTGTCTGCAGAGGCCTGCTGGTGTAAAGTGTTCTCACACTCTTCAGAGGACTGCTGGTGGCGTGTGCTCTCACAGTCTGCAGGGGACAGCTCGTGGAATGTGCTCTCCCAGTCTGCAAGTCTGCAGAGGACTGCATCAAGGGGGTAAAGTGCTCTGTCTGCAGAGGACTGCTTCATGGAGTCAAAGTGCTCTGTCTGCAGAGGACTGCTTCATGGGGTCAAAGTGCTCTGTCCACAGAGGCCTGCTGGTGTAAAGTGTTCTCACACTCTTCAGAGGACTGCTGCCGGGGCAGTGTGCTCTCACAGTCTACAGGGGACTGCTGCAGGGACAGTGTGCTCTCACAGTCTACAGGGGACTGCTGCAGGGGCAGTGTGCTCTCACAGTCTTCAGAGGACTGCTGCCGGGGCAGTGTGCTCTCACAGTCTTCAGAGGACTGCTGCCGGGGCAGTGTGCTCTCACAGTCTTCAGAGGTCTGCTGCAGGGGCAGTGTGCTCTCACAGTCTTCAGAGGACTACTGCCAGGGCAGTGTGCTCTCACAGTCTACCGGGGACTGCTGGTAGCGTGTGCTCTCACAGTCTGCAGGGGACTGCTCGTGGAATGTGCTCTCCCAGTCTGCAAGTCTGCAGAGGACTGCTTCAAGGGGGTGAAGTGCTCTGTCTGCAGAGGCCTGCTTCAAGGGGGTAAAGTGCTCTGTCTGCAGAGGACTGCTTCAAGGGAGTAAAGTGCTCTGTCTGCAGAGGACTGCTTCATGGGTTCAAAGTGCTCTGTCTGCAGTGTACTGCTTCAAGGGGGTAAAGTGCTCTGTCTGCAGAGGACTGCTTCAAGGGGTAAAGTGCTATGTCTGCAGAGGACTGCTTCAAGGGGGTAAAGTGCTCTGTCTGCAGTGGACTGCTTCAAGGGGGTAAAGTGCTCTGTCTGCAGAGGCCTGCTGGTGTAAAGTGTTCTCACACTCTTCAGAGGACTGCTGGTGGCGTGTGCTCTCACAGTCTGCAGGGGAGAGCTCGTGGAATGTGCTCTCCCAGTCTGCAGAGGACTGCTTCAAGGGGGTAAAGTGCTCTGTCTGCAGAGGACTGCTTCATGGAGTCAAAGTGCTCTGTCTGCAGAGGACTGCTTCATGGGGTCAAAGTGCTCGGTCCACAGAGGCCTGCTGGTGTAAAGTGTTCTCACACTCTTCAGAGGACTGCTGCCGGGGCAGTGTGCTCTCACAGTCTACAGGGGACTGCTGCAGGGACAGTGTGCTCTCACAGTCTTCAGAGGACTGCTGCCGGGTCAGTGTGCTCTCACAGTCTTCAGAGGACTGCTGCCGGGGCAGTGTGCTATCACAGTCTTCAGAGGACTGCTGCCGGGGCAGTGTGCTCTCAGAGTCTTCTGAGGACTGCTGCCGAGGCAGTGTGCTCTCACAGTCTTCAGAGGACTGCTGCCGGTGCAGTGTGCTGTCACGGTCCTCATCGGACTGCTGCCGGGGCAGTGTGCTCTCACAGTCTACCGGGGGCTGCTGGTGGCGTGTGCTCTCACAGTCTGCAGGGGACAGCTCGTGGAATGTGCTCTCCCAGTCTGCAAGTCTGCAGAGGACTGCTTCAAGGGGGTAAAGTGCTCTGTCTGCAGAGGACTGCTTCATGGGGTCAAAGTGCTCTGTCTGCAGAGGAGTGCTTCATGGGGTCAAAGTGCTCTGTCTGCAGAGGACTGCTTCATGGGGTCAAAGTGCTCTGTCTGCAGAGGACTGCTTCAAGGGGGCAAAGTGCTCTGTCTGCAGAGGACTGCTTCATGGGGGTAAAGTGCTCTGTCTGCAGAGGACTGCTTCAAGGGGGTAAAGTGCTCTGTCTGCAGAGGACTGCTTCAAGGGGGTTAAGTGCTCTGTCTGCAGAGGCCTGCTTCAAGGGGGTAAAGTGCTCTGTCTGCAGAGGACTGCTTCAAGGGGCAAAGTGCTCTGTCTGCAGAGGACTGCTTCAAGGGGCAAAGTGCTCTCTCTGCAGAGGACTGCTTCAAGGGGGTAAAGTGCTCTGTCTGCAGAGGACTGCTTCAAGGGGGTAAAGTGCTCTGTCTGCAGAGGACTGCTTCAAGGGGGTAAAGTGCTGTGTCTGCAGAGGACTGCTTCAAGGGGGTAAAGTGCTCTGTCTGCAGGGGCCTGCTGGTGTAAAGTGTTCTCACACTCTTCAGAGGACTGCTGCCGGGGCAGTGTGCTCTCACAGTCTACAGGGGACTGCTGCAGGGGCAGTGTGCTATCACAGTCTTCAGAGGACTGCTGCCGGGGCAGTGTGCTCTCACAGTCTTCAGAGGACTGCTGCCGGGGCAGTGTGCTCTCACTGTCTTCAGAGGACTGCTGCCGGGGCAGTGTGCTCTCACAGTCTTCAGAGGACTGCTGACGGGGCAGTGTGCTCTCACTGTCTTCAGAGGACTGCTGCCGGGGCAGTGTGCTCTCACTGTCTTCAGAGGTCTGCTGCAGGGACAGTGTGCTCTCACAGTCTACCGGGGACTGCTGGTGGCGTGTGCTCTCAGTCTGCAGGGGACAGCTCGTGGAATGTGCTCTCCCAGTCTGCAAGACTGCAGAGGACTGCTTCAAGGGGGTAAAGTGCTCTGTCTGCAGAGGACTGCTTCCTGGGGTCAAAGTGCTCTGTCTGCAGAGGACTGCTTCATGGGGTCAAAGTGCTCTGTCTGCAGAGGACTGCTTCATGGGGTCAAAGTGCTCTGTCTGCAGAGGACTGCTTCAAGGGGGTAAAGTGCTCTGTCTGCAGAGGACTTCTTCAAGGGGGGTAAAGTGCTCTGTCAGCAGAGGACTGCTTCAAGGGGGTAAAGTGCTCTGTCTGCAGAGGACTGCTTCAAGGGGGTAAATTGCTCTGTCTGCAGAGGACTGCTTCAAGGGGGTAAAGTGCTCTGTATGCAGAGGGATGCTTCAAGGGGGTTAAGTGCTCTGTCTGCAGAGGCCTGCTTCAAGGGGGGTAGAGTGCTCTGTCTGCAGAGTACTGCTTAAAGGGGCAAAGTGCTCTGTCTGCAGAGGACTGCTTCAAGGGAGTAAAGTGCTCTGTCTGCAGAGGACTGCTTCAAGGGGGTAAAGTGCTCTGTCTGCAGAGGACTGCTTCAAGGGGGTAAAGTGCTCTGTCTGCAGAGGACTGCTTCATGGGGGCAAAGTGCTATGTCTGCAGAGGACTGCTTCATGGGTGCAAAGTGCTCTGTCTGCAGAGGACTGCTTCAAGGGGGTAAAGTGTTCTGTCTGCAGAGGACTGCTTCAAGGGGGTAAAGTGCTCTGTCTCCAGAGGATTGCTTCAAGGGGGCAAAGTGCTCTGTCTCCAGAAGACTGCCAGTGTAAAGTGTTCGTACACTCTTCCGAGGACTGATGCAGGGAAAATGTGCACACTCAGTGTTCAGAGGACTGCTGCAGGGGCAGTGTGCTCTCACAGTCTTCAGAGGACTGCTGCAGGGGCAGTGTGCTCTCACAGTCTGCAGGAGACTGCTGCGGGGGCAATGTGCTCTCGCGGTCTGCAGGAGACTGCTGCGGGGGTAATGTGGTCTGACGGTCTGCAGGAGACTGCTGCGGGGGCAATGTGCTCTCACGGTCTGCAGGATACTGCTGCGGGGGCAATGTGCTCTCACGGTCTGTAGAAGACTGCTGCTGGGGCAATGTGCACTCATAGTGTTCAGAGTACTGCTGCAGGGGCAATGTACTCTCAAAGTCTGTAGAAGACTGCTGCTGGGGCAATGTGCACTCACAGTGTTCAGAGGACTGCTGCAGGGGCAATGTACTCTCAAAGTCTGCAGGAGACTGCTGCGGGGGCAATGTACTCTCAAAGTCTGCAGGAGACTGCTGCGGGGGCAATGTGCTCTCACGGTCTACTGACGATTGCTACAGGGGCAATAGGCTCTCACTGTTTTCAGAGTACTGCTAGGGTAACGCGCTCTAACAGTCTGCAGAGGGCTGTCACGGGGAGCACAACCGTTCTCACAGTCTGCAGAAACTGCCGCATGGGCACATTTAATGTGCACTCACAACTCGTAGAGACTGATGCGGGGGTAATAAGCTCTCACGGTCTGGAATGTGCTTTACAAACTGCAAAATTCTGGCACTGGGATAATGCAGTGTGGACTTCCTTAAACACTCAAAGTCAGAAGAACAAAGTCTATTCTACCTCGAAATCCTCAACTTTAAAATCAAAAGAAACAAATGCTATTCTCCCATTTCTTAACTTCTCTCACTTTCTTTTGTTTTCATTTCATTCTTTCTTCCTAGGTGTTAACTTTTCCTTTTTTTCTCTCTCGAGAAACACTTTTTTCGTCCTTACTTTTTCTCCCCGACACCATTCTTACTCCAGTCCTTTCCTCCACCATTCCTTCTCTTCCCTTTACCGCCAATCCACCTTTCCTTCACTTCCTTCTTCCCACCTTCAAGATTTAACCTCCCCTCAATACTTTTCCCCTTTATTCTTTACTTTCCTTCCCTATTTCCATACTTTCCTTTTTGGCGTTTCCTTAATTTCTTCCTTAGTTTCTCCATTTCGTTTCACCTTTCCCTCTGTCTCTTTATTTCTGTCTCCCCCTCCACCCTTTTCCTTCTTTTCATGATTTTCGTTCCTTCCCTTGTCCTCTTCGGCTCGCTTGACCCATCCTCCCTACATTCCACCAGCCCATGTTCTCCCTTTTCTTCTTCCCTTCCGTCAATCTCCCATTTCTTCATCCCTTCTTTTCACCTGTCCCCCCTTCCTTACTTCTTTCTCACTTTATTTCTTTCCTTCTGCCCGCCCTACTTTCTTCTTTCCATCACTTCCTAACACCTTTCCGTCCTACTCCTACTCCCTTTTTCTTTTTCCTTCCATCACTCCTTCCTCTTTTCCTCCATTCCTTCTCTTTGCAGTTCCTTCCATCTTTGTCAAACTTTTTCCCTCCTCCAACTTATTTTGTTTTTCGCATCCTCCCAGCATTTCGGACACATTTGACCAGAGGCGCCAGGTCTGGATTTTACTTGTATATTTTATTATTTTTATTGATTCACCAAATACAGTGAAGATGGTGTGTCAAATGTACAATGGCTCATTCTTAGAATGTCATGATCAATTTTTTGCTTCGTTGTATTCATAAAATGACATCGTATTATTGAAAATATTCAGGTTTTCCATGCACATCAGACCAGAGTAAGCGGTTTAAAAAAAAAAAAAAAAAAAAATACAAAATTAAAAACACAGCTATTAACATCCCAAGAAAGAGGACTCAAATAACCAACACGTTATTTGGCGACATTCGTAAACAGTGCAATAGAATTCTTGGACGTCTTCGGGTTACAGTCTCAAATTCCATCAACAAAGCAGAAATCACAGTTTAAGATTTCGGAAATACCACCAGGGCATGCGGCATCTTCTGCCAAATATACTGTCCTTTAAAAAAAAAATGTTCCTTTTTTTTTTTTGCTCTGTGTGGTTTTCAATGTGGTTGCTTCTTGGTGTAAAGAGTCCACTGCAGCAGACTGCATCGCATGCCCAATTGATACTTGCATCGACATTGTTATGCGCCCAAAAAATAAATAAAACCCGAAAAATGTCCAACAAGTTCTTCCCGCGCCTTCCTTCCCTCCCGCCCCAAAAATACTGATATATGTGTATATATATATATATATATATATATGTGTAGAACAGAGACCAGCCACAGGTTCCAACAGCCTTGTGTTTCGAAAATCTCGCTCCGTTGACTGTCATGAAAAATAAATCTAGGGTCGGTCCCCTTAAATGCAAATAAGAGACATCAGACGAGCATATATCATTTATAACAAAGATTTGGGTATAAAAATACAAATATGAGATCTGTTAAAAAGGAGCGTGCCAAGGTGGGGATGACCATTTGGCACCAAGACCGGAAGCTCATGCAAAAAAGATGGAGCAAATAATGTCTTTTATTACCATTTTTTATTTTTTTGCGGTTTTTGTAGGTTTTTTTGGGTGACAGCAAAAGGAACCACTGTCTTGAAAGTCCGCCTTCGCCTTCCCATCATCGCTGCTGGCTTTCCGTCTTTTAAATGTTTTCCCTCCTTTTTTTTTTTTTTTTGCTTCCGATCTGCTGGTATGTTGCAAAGTGACGGCAGTGTGAGAGTTGAAAATGGCGGTGAAGTTTAGGGTCGGTAGGTCTTGTCCAATGACAAGGGATGGAGCGTAGATAAACCTTCGATCACGGACAATTGTGTATCTATATACATACATATATAGATAGAGCTATAAGTACATTCCACGACTATATACTAGTACTGGACTAGATTAATATAGATGAGACAATAAAGTGCAATGCTAAACAATACGGCCCCCTAGTGGGGGCGCTAATGGTTCTATCAATTTGGAGTGAAAAATCTTCAGCTCACAGATAAACAGCACCCTTACATATGGGTTTCAGCCACCTGAGGTGGGGGTTGTGTGGCCTCTGGAGCCCTCCCCCGTCGAGGTGCAAGGTGTGTGTGGGGGGGGGGCCTACATTCTCCCACCAAAAAACCCTACATATTGGGTTCAGCATGGAGCGAAACAAGAGGCCTCAGAAATGGTAGGGTGAGGGCACAACAGGGGTGGCAGCCTATGGGTGGAATTATTTATTTTATTATTATGGGTGGCGCAAGGATGGAGCAATAGCGGAGCAGGGTGTGGTCCTAAAATGGGCCATTCCTCTGGAGGTGGTGTGTTCTGAAACGACAGTTGCCAAACAGCTGGGTATGTTCTGAAATGGACAGGCTGTAAGGAGCTGGGCACGTTCTGAAGTGGACAATTTGCAAACAGCTGAGTTTGCGTGGGAATGGAAAGTTTGTAAAGTGCTGAGCATGCTCTGAAATGGGCAGTTTGCAGACAGCTAGGCATGAGATGAAATGGGCAGTCTGTAAAGAGCTGGTTATGTTCTGTAATGGACAGTTTGTTCTGAAATGGACAGTTCGTAAAGCGCTGTTTATGTTCTGAAATGGACAGTTTGTAAAATGCTGGCTATGTTCTCAAATGGACAGTTTGTAAAGTGCTGGGTATGTTCTGAAATGGACAGTTTGTAAAGTGCTGGGTATGTTCTGATATGGACAGTTCACAAAGATTTGAGTATACGTTGAAATGGACAGTTCCTAGAAAGGTGTGTATGTTCTGCAATAGACAGCTCCTATAGAGCTGGGTATGGTCTGAAATGGACAGTTTGTAAAGTGCTGGGTATGTTTTGAAATGGACAGGTGGTAAGGAGCTGAGTAGGAGTTGAAATGGACAGTTCTTAAGAGCTGTGTGTTCTGCGATGGACAGCACCTTTAGAGCTGGCCATGGTGCTGAACTGGAAGTACCTATTGAGAAAGACATGGTGCTGAGATAGACGGCTCCTAAAGAGCGAGGTATTGTGTTGAAAAGGACAGCTCTTGTACAACTAATGAAGTGCTGAAATGGAAGTCCTTTGAAAGAAAAACGTGGGTTCATATGTGGAGGCCTTATAGAAAAGGCGTCTACTGAATACCGGCTGCTATGGAGTTGGACAACATGCTGGGATGGGCAGGTGACGTGATGATAAAATTGTACAGTTCACATAGGTGGTATTGTGTTAAAATGGACATCAATTTAAAAGCTCCTCCCCTTAAAGCTTCTATGACGTTACATTTGGTCCGCCCCATAAAGACCATGCTGAAAACCTACAGAACTCAGTGTTATGTGATTGACAAGGTCCTGTAGACCGAGGGGTGTCCTAATATCAATTTGCACCTACTGAGTTTCCCCAAAATAGACAGCCCATGTGGAGTGGCCCTAAAGAGTAAAGTGCCCCGTAAAGTGGAGATTGGCCGAAAGGTCTATCTTCTACAGACACAGGTGATGCAGCAGTAAGCACATCGCCTGGAGCTGAGGATATGCAGAAATGACTGCCTCTAGGGAACGGGGAGACAAAACGTCGACAACACTTGTATAGTCAGTGCATCAAAGCTACCACCTGAGGTAGGGACAATGGAACCTATGCTAAGAGGACAGAACTGATTCTTCCAAGCAGAGAAACGATCCAGTGGGTTTAGTGCTGAAACGGACAGCTACCTTTCTGCTTGTCCTGCACCTATAGAGCTCCACTGGGCCTAGACCTGAAGACGGCAACTGCTATCTCCTAAGGAGCAAGTGTTAAAATGAACTGCTCCCCAGCGGCTGATCCTGCAGAGGATACCTCCATGTGTGCTGGTGATGAAGTATGCAGCTGCCATGCGGCTGGGTGTTGACAAGGACAGCTACCGAGACCCTTAAGCTGAAGTGAACAGCTCCCATACGGCTGCTTCTGCACAGAATTGCTCCAATGGGTCTCGTGGTTAAGTGCATGACTACTTTATGGCTAGAAAGCTCTCACAGGGAACGCGCTGAGAAGGACAGCTGCTAAGGAACAGGTACTAAAGCGGATAGTTCCCCAGGAGGCTCATGCAGCTGCAAAAGGACAGCGCCCATTCTGCCGGTGCTGAAGCGGGCAGTTCACACTTCGAGTGAACATATTGGTGATGTGGACAGCTCGGGGTTGGTGCTGAAATAGGCAGCACCCCAGAAGCAGGTACGAAAGTGAATAGGTCCACTGATGCTGGTCCTGCTCAGGTTAGCACCAAATGGTTCTATTGCTGAAAGGGATTAATGCTATGCAGCTAGTATTGACTCGTGCTAAAGTGGCAGCTGCTAAGGAGCATGTGCTAAAGAGAACAACTCCCATGCAGCGGGTCCGGAGGATGGAAGCTACCCAGAGCCTGGTACTAAAGGTGATGCACCCCTGGTTCTAAAGGTGACAGCCCCCTTGAGCCTGATAGTAAAGGTGACAGCTGCCTTGCACCTGGTGCTAAAGGTGACAGCTCTCCTGGGCCTGGTACTAAAGGTGCCAGCTCGTCTGGGCCTGGTACTAAAAGTGACAGATCACATGAGCATGGTACTCCAGGTGACAGCTCCCCTGGGCCTGGTACTAAAGGTGACAGCTCATCTGGGCCTGGGACTAAAAGTGACAGCTCACCTGAGGATGGTACTCCAGGTGGCAGCACCCCTGGGCCTGGTATTAAATGTGACAGCTCCCCTTGGGTTGGTACTAAAGGGGATATCTCCCCTGGACCTGGTGCTGAAGGTGACAGCTCCCCTGGACCTGGTGCTGAAGGTGACAGCTCCCTTGGACCTGGTGCTGAAGGTGACAGCTCCCCTGGACCTGGTGCTAATCGTGCAGCTCCCCTGGAGGTGATAACTCTTCTGGGCCGGGTTCTAAAGTTTACAGCTCTCCTGGGACTTGTACTAAAGGTGAGAGTCCCCTTGGGCTGGCACTTACGGTGAAAGCTCCCCCGGGTCTGGTACAAAAGGTAGGTGACAGCTCCCCTTGGTCTGGTACTAAAGGTGACAGCTCCCCTCGATCAAGTGTTGAAGGTGACAGCTCCTCTGGACCTGGTGCTGAAGGTGACAGCTACCCTTGGGCTGGCACTAATGGTGACAGCTCCCCTGGACCTGGTGCTGAAGGTGACAGCTCCCCTGGACCGGGACAGGACAACTCTTCTGGGACTGGTACTCAAGGTTACAGCTCCCCTAGGCCTTGTACTAAAGGTGACAGTCCCCATCGGTGGTATTAAAGGTGACAGCTCCCCTTGGGATGGTACTAAAGGTGACCTTGGGTTGGTACTAAAGGTGAGCGTCCCCTTGGGCTGCTGCTAAAGGTGGGAGTCCCCTTGGATTGTAAATAACGGCGACAGCTCCCCTGGGCCTGGTACTAAAGGTGAGAGTCCCCCTGGGTTGGTACTAAAGGTGGGAGTCCCCTTGGGCAGGTACTAAAGGTGAGGGTCCCCTTGGGTTGGAAATAATGGCGGCACCTCCCCTGGGCCTGGTACTAAAGGTGTCAGCTCCCCTGGTACTAAAGGTGTCAGCTCCAATGGGCGTGGTACTAAAGGTGAGAGACCCCTTGGACTGGTACTAAAGGTGAGAGACCCCTTGGATTGGTACTAAAGGTGTCAGTTGCACTGGACGTGGTACTAAAGGTGAGAGTCCCCTTGGATTGGTACTAAAGGTGAGAGTCCCCTTGGATTGGTACTAAAGGTGAGAGACCCATTGGACTGGTACTAAAGGTGTCAGCTCCCCTGGTACTAAAGGTGTCAGCTCCACTGGACGTGGTACTAAAGGTGAGAGACCACTTGGACTGGTACTAAAGGTGTCAGCTCCACTGGACGTGGTACTAAAGGTGAGAGACCCCTTGGACTGGTACTAAAGGTGAGAGACCCCTTGGACTGGTACTAAAGGTGTCAGCTCCCCTGGTACTAAAGGTGAGAGACCCATTGGACTGGTACTAAAGGTGTCAGCTCCCCTGGTACTAAAGGTGTCAGCTCCACTGGACGTGGTACTAAAGGTGAGAGACCCCTTGGACTGGTACTAAAGGTGTCAGCTCCACTGGACGTGGTACTAAAGGTGAGAGACCCCTTGGACTGGTACTAAAGGTGAGAGACCACTTGGACTGGTACTAAAGGTGTCAGCTCCACTGGACGTGGTACTAAAGGTGAGAGACCCCTTGGACTGGTACTAAAGGTGAGAGACCCCTTGGACTGGTACTAAAGGTGTCAGCTCCCCGGTACTAAAGGTGTCAGCTCCACTGGACGTGGTACTAAAGGTGAGAGACCCCTTGCACTCGGTGGTAAAGTAGATGCTTCTTGCTGAAGGTGGGAGTGGTACCAGCAGCTGGAGGCTGGTGCTGAAATGAACAGCTCAAATGAAGTAGGTTGTGACGTAGAGCGCATCCCTAGGGCTCATCCTAAAGTGAAGCGCTCCCAGGGGCTGCTGCTGAAATGAATGTTTCCCCGCGCAGAGGGGGGGGTGCGCACAGCCCCCACAAGGCCGGAGGTCGGTGCTGAAATGGACAGCTCGGCAAGGACGTGCATTGGCAGCGCTGAGGCGCACAGCCCGCGCCTCTGCTGGCCCGGACGCCGGGCGCCATCAACGAAAACCGTCCGTTGGCTTGCATTCTGGTCTTGGAGAGTTGCCAGCAGCCTCAACGTCTTCCCCGTCTCTCATCGCGGTGTCCACAATCCACAAACATGCACAGCCAAAAGTGCTCGAAAAATCAGAGAAAACAGTCTGCAGATCTCGCGTGTGCAGCCTCCGTCTCGCCGTCTTACACCCCTGACGAGGACTTGTCCGCCATCCCTTTCAGCACCTCGTCTATCCTGTCGTCCTCGATTACCACTGCGGGGGGAGGGGAGAGGGGGGGGGGGGGGGGAGAGAAGACAGAGCGAGGGTCAGATTGTGCAAAGATGCAGGCAGCGTGAAAGAGACCACCCAGGCGGAGCCCCGGCGCCCCTCTGTCCCATGCACAACTGTCCGTCAATCCATCCATACGTATATCTGCCCATCTAGCCATTTATGTCCGTCCATCCATGCATCTGTCGATCCCTTCATCCATCCGTTTGTCTGTCTCCATCTGGCTGCTTGTCCATCCATCATCCAGCCCTCCGTCCATCCATCCATCCATCCATCCATCTATTCATTCATTCATCAGTCCATCCCTCCAGCCATCCGTCTGCTCGTCGGTCCATCTATCTCTCTGGTTGCGTGTCTGTCCTTCTGCCCCCATCCAATTATCTGTCTGTCCATCTATCTGTTCGTCAGTCCACCCAGCCATCAGTCCATTCCACTTTCCTTCCGTCCATGCATCTGTCCATCCCCCCTAGTCATCAATCTTCCAATCCCACCGGCCATCCGTCTAAACCTTCATCTGTTCCTCCATCCATCTACCCATTTCAGTTATTGATTCATCCATCCGTTCATTCATCCATCCATCCTTCCGTTTGTCCATCCATCTGCCATTCTTTCCATTCATCTACCCACCCATTCACTCACCCATCTATCCGTTTGGCCACACATCTGTCTATCAGTCGGTCTGTCCCATCATCCATCGATCCATCCACATACTGAGAAGCCCATCGCCCGTGAGAAGCACCCACAGGCATAAATGCACAAACGATGGACACAAAGATGTGTGTGTACATATACAACAGTTGTACTAGGAGCGCTGCGTGTTGTGCATAGGAGAGGATATTGACACATAGTATCATTTTAAAAAGAATTCAAGAGCTCCTGATGTGCCAACCATTGTTTCAGGCACAATGCAGAAGCCATCAGTCATGACAAGCAGCGGGCTGGTGTTTCATTGCGCCTCTTGTGCACCCTCCTGTGTACACATTGTGCTCGTTGTGGTCCCTGTTGTGATCTGTTTTACTAAATATTCTCCATTTCTGCTTCAGGCATGTCCCATTGGAGCCTGGACTGTGCATTATGTGCGATATATTGCGTCCGTACTTCAACAGGATGCTATCACGATAGGCATAAATCGCGATAGATAAATTTGGCAGGACATTATGCAAACGTGGACAGCTCAATGGGCTGCTTTTACAATATCTGCATATTGTGAAATTTAACAGGGTGATATCTAACTGGGTCGCTATCACAAAAGACAGATAATTGTACAACACATTTAGGAAATTGTCCTTGTGATAACACGATGGCACAGAGCATAATGCATGTTATACTATTCTGTACATTTTATCGTAAGTGGAGAAGCCATCATATCCTACCCTTTTTAAAAACACAACAGTTTACACAATGCCGCCTGCTTATCTCTTCCTACAATCACCGCCATCGTCAAGCTTTTTGTGGGCTGTTTTTTACACAAGAAAGAAAATTGTTCAGATTTCAGGATTGGTTCTGTGTAACGCTTTATAGAGATTAATTAATTACATCACGATGCACCATTAACTTGTTTTTTAAAACATTTTTTAATATTATAAAATGTATAAATTCAGCAATGTTTTAACGGTTGTTACGAGAACATATAGAGGAATGAATTCATTTAGCAAGTAGGATTGCATAGTGAACCATTAGATGAGGTTTTTGTGTTTCCTCCCTTCCTACTTTCCCTCAGTTCTCATTTGAGCATCTAACAATATTATGCGAGTGTTAAAGCTGGGATGTGACAGTGTGCGGCGACTGTACAAACCAATTGTTTTTAAAGGTACTGGTGATAATAATTGATAGTTGTTTAATGTTTTTTTTATGTACCTTTTATTGTACTTTTATGGTCTAATTTATTTAGATCGAATAAAGTTGGTATTGAATTGAATTGACAGGGCACAATAATATTGTAACAAACCAATATCACAACAGTTTTCTATCTTAATAATGTGATGTCACAGCAAGGGGACAATGCTACAACAACAGATTGCTATCACGATAGGCAGATACCTCAACATGGAGCTATCACCCACGACTGATATCGCAATAAGTGGATATCATGAGTGCTTCTTATCAGAATAGTTTCACAGTTTAAGGACGCCTTCCACAGCCCCCTGCAGCAGTTGGGTCCCCCCCCCACAGCCCGTCTGCAGCCGGGTCACTGACAGGTCTCGGCTTGTGTGCGTCTTTGACGGAATATAGCTCACCACTGATCCTCTGCACTGCTCCTAAGCGCCTTATGCGGTATTATGCTACGATACACACCTTTACCACGCTCTCCTCTGATTAATCGAAGTTGTAACTTTATCACTAGCCTTAATCCATCCATAAAAAAGTGTCTGACACCCCAACCACCCCCCCCCCCACACCCCCGGCCCCTCCCGCCACTGTTGCTGTGCACGACTGACATTAGTGATCATTTGTAGTGCGCGTCATTTCTTGCACCTGCCCCTTTCTGTCTTTTTACTTGTGTGCTCATGTGTACGTGTGTGTTTTCGTCTGCAGTTTTTACTAAGGGGTGTGTGGGTGGGTGTGTCAGTAAGTATACACGTCTTTTTCCTAGATGTGTAATTGTACAGCAGACTTGTTGTGTGTGTATATATATATATATATATATATATATATATATATATGCAAATCTTTATTTGTGTCTGTGTATGTATGTTTATGGGAGAGTGTGTGTCTGTGCACAAGTGCAGGCACTACTGTGTGTCTATCACAGCATGACCGTGTGAATATTTCAATGTGAGGGTGTGTCTGTGCAAGCATGGGTGTGCGCCTTTGTGAGGGTGTGTCTCTGCAAGCATGTCTGTGTGCCTTTGTGAGGGTGTGTCTGTGCAAGCATATGTGTGTGCCTTTGTGAGGGTGTGTCTGTGCAAGCATGTGTGTGTGCCTTTGTGAGGGTGTGTCCCTGCAAGCATGTCTGTGTGCCTTTGTGAGGGTGTGTCTGTGTAAGCATGTGTGTGTGCCTTTGTGAGTGTGTCTGTGTAAGCTTGGGTGTGCCTTTGTGAGGGTGTGTCTGTGCAAGCATGTGTGTGCGCCTTTGTGAGGGTATGTCTGTGTAAGCATGGGTGTGCCTTTGTGAGAGTGTGTCTGTGGAAGCATGTGTGTGTGCCTTTGTGAGGGTGTCTGTGCAAGCATGTCTGTGTGCCTTTGTGAGGGTGTGTCTGTGCAAGCATGTGTGTGTGCCTTTGTGAGGGAGTGTCTGTGCAAGCATGTGTGTGTGCTTTTGTGAGGGTGTGTCTGTGCAAGCATGTCTGTGTGCCTTTGTGAGGGTGTGTCTGTGTAAGCATGGGTGTGCGCCTTTGTGAGGGTGTGTCTGTGCAAGCATCTCTGTGCGCCTTTGTGAGGGTGTGTCTGTGCAAGCATGTGTGTGTGCCTTTGTGAGGGTGTGTCTGTGCAAGCATGTGTGTGTGCCTTTGTGAGGGTGTGTCTGTGCAAGCATGTGTGTGTGCCTTTGTGAGGGTGTGTCTGTGCAAGCATGTCTGTGTGCCTTTGTGAGGGTGTGTCTGTGCAAGCATGTGTTGTGTGCCTTTGTGAGGGTGTGTCTCTGCAAGCATGTGTGTGCGCCTTTGTGAGGGTGTGTCTCTGCAAGCATGTGTGTGCGCCTTTGTGAGTGTGTGTCTCTGCAAGCATGTGTGTGTGCCTTTGTGAGGGTGTGTCTGTGTAAGCATGGGTGTGCCTTTGTGAGGGTGTGTGTGCAAGCATGTGTCTGTGCCTTTGTGAGGGTGTGTCTCTGCAAGCATGTCTGTGTGCCTTTGTGAGGGTGTGTCTCTGCAAGCATGTCTGTGTGCCTTTGTGAGGGTGTGTCTCTGCAAGCATGTCTGTGTGCCTTTGTGAGGGTGTGTCTGTGTAAGCATGTGTGTGCGCCTTTGTGAGGGTGTGTCTCTGCAAGCATGTGTGTGTGCCTTTGTGAGGGTGTGTCTTGTCAAGCATGTGTGTGTGCCTTTGTGAGGGTGTGTCTGTGTAAGCATGGGTGTGCCTTTGTGAGGGTGTGTCTGTGCAAGCATGTGTGTGTGCCTTTGTGAGGGTGTGTCTGTGTAAGCATGTGTGTGCGCCTTTGTGAGGGTGTGTCTGTGTAAGCATGTGTGTGCGCCTTTGTGAGGGTGTGTCTGTGTAAGCATGTGTGTGCGCCTTTGTGAGGGGGTGTCTGTGTAAGCATGTGTGTGCGCCTTTGAGACGGTGTGTCTGTGTAAGCATGTGTGTGCGCCTTTGTGAGGGTGTGTCTGTGTAAGCGTGTGTGTGCGCCTTTGTGAGGGTGTGTCTGTGTAAGCATGTGTGTGTGCCTTTGTGAGGGAGTGTCTGTGTAAGCACAGGTTTGTGCCTTTGTGAGGGTGTGTCTGTGCAAGCATGTGTGTGTGCCTTTGTGAGGGTGTGTCTCTGCAAGCATGTGTCTGTGCCTTTGTGAGGGTGTGTCTCTGCAAGCATGTCTGTGTGCCTTTGTGAGGGTGTGTCTCTGCAAGCATGGGTGTGTGCCTTTGTGAGGGTGTGTCTGTGCAAGCATGTGTGTGTGCCTTTGTGAGGCTGTGTCTGTGCAAGCATGTGTGTGCGCCTTTGTGAGGGTGTGTCTATGTAAGCATGTGTGTGCGCCTTTGTGAGGGTGTGTCTATGTAAGCATGGGTGTGCTTTTGTGAGGGTGTGTCTGTGCAAGCATGTGTGTGCGTCTTTGTGAGGGTGTTTCTGTGTAAGCATGTGTGTGCGTCTTTGTGAGGGTGTTTCGGTGTAAGCATGTGTGTGCGTCTTTGTGAGGGTGTGTCTGTGTAAGCACGGGTGTGTGCCTTTGTGAGGGTGTGTCTGTGCAAGCATGTCTGTGTGCCTTTGTGAGGGTGTGTCTGTGTAAGCACGGGTGTGTACCTTTGTGAGGGTGTGTCTGTGCAAGCATGTGTGTGTGCCTTTGTGAGGGTGTGTCTATGTAAGCATGGGTGTGCTTTTGTGAGGGTGTGTCTGTGCAAGCATGTGTGTGTGCCTTTGTGAGGGTGTGTCTGTGTAAGCATGTGTGTGCGCCTTTGTGAGGGTGTGTCTGTGTAAGCATGTGTGTGCGCCTTTGTGAGGGTGTGTCTGTGTAAGCATGTGTGTGCGCCTTTGTGAGGGGGTGTCTGTGTAAGCATGTGTGTGCGCCTTTGAGACGGTGTGTCTGTGTAAGCATGTGTGTGCGCCTTTGTGAGGGTGTGTCTGTGTAAGCATGTGTGTGCGCCTTTGTGAGGGTGTGTCTGTGTAAGCATGGGTTTGTGCCTTTGTGAGGGTGTGTCTCTGCAAGCATGTGTCTGTGCCTTTGTGAGGGTGTGTCTCTGCAAGCATGTCTGTGTGCCTTTGTGAGGGTGTGTCTCTGCAAGCATGGGTGTGTGCCTTTGTGAGGGTGTGTCTGTGCAAGCATGTGTGTGTGCCTTTGTGAGGGTGTGTCTATGTAAGCATGGGTTTGTGCCTTTGTGAGGGTGTGTCTCTGCAAGCATGTGTCTGTGCCTTTGTGAGGGTGTGTCTCTGCAAGCATGTCTGTGTGCCTTTGTGAGGGTGTGTCTCTGCAAGCATGGGTGTGTGCCTTTGTGAGGGTGTGTCTGTGCAAGCATGTGTGTGTGGCTTTGTGAGGGTGTGTCTATGTAAGCATGGGTGTGCCTTTGTGAGGGTGTGTCTCTGCAAGCATGTGTGTGCGCCTTTGTGAGGGTGTGTCTGTGTAAGCATGTGTGTGCGCCTTTGTGAGGGGGTGTCTGTGTAAGCATGTGTGTGCGCCTTTGAGACGGTGTGTCTGTGTAAGCATGTGTGTGCGCCTTTGTGAGGGTGTGTCTGTGTAAGCATGTGTGTGCGCCTTTGTGAGGGTGTGTCTGTGTAAGCATGTGTGTGTGCCTTTGTGAGGGAGTGTCTATGTAAGCACGGGTTTGTGCCTTTGTGAGGGTGTGTCTGTGCAAGCATGTGTGTGTGCCTTTGTGAGGGTGTGTCTCTGCAAGCATGTCTGTGTGCCTTTGTGAGGGTGTGTCTCTGCAAGCATGTCTGTGTGCCTTTGTGAGGGTGTGTCTCTGCAAGCATGGGTGTGTGCCTTTGTGAGGGTGTGTCTGTGCAAGCATGTGTGTGTGCCTTTGTGAGGGTGTGTCTATGTAAGCATGTGTGTGTGCCTTTGTGAGGGTGTGTCTGTGCAAGCATGTGTGTGCGTCTTTGTGAGGGTGTTTCTGTGTAAGCATGTGTGTGCGTCTTTGTGAGGGTGTTTCGGTGTAAGCATGTGTGTGCGTCTTTGTGAGGGTGTGTCTGTGTAAGCATGTGTGTGCGCCTTTGTGAGGGGGTGTCTGTGTAAGCACGGGTGTGTACCTTTGTGAGGGTGTGTCTGTGCAAGCACGGGTGTGTCTTTGTGAGGGTGTCTGTGCAAGCATGTCTGTGTGCCTTTGTGAGGGTGTGTCTGTGTAAGCACGGGTGTGTACCTTTGTGAGGGTGTGTCTGTGCAAGCACGGGTGTGTCTTTGTGAGGGTGTGTCTGTGCAAACACGGTTGTGTCTTTGTGAGGGTGTGTCTGTGCAAGCACGGGTGTGTCTTTGTGAGGGTGTGTCTGTGTAAGCATGTCTGTGTGCCTTTGTGAGGGTGTGTCTGTGCAAGCACGGGTGTGTGCCTTTGTGAGGGTGTGTCTGTGCAAGCATGTCTGTGCGCCTTTGTGAGGGTGTGTCTGTGTAAGCACGGGTGTGTGCCTTTGTGAGGGTGTGTCTGTGCAAGCATGGGTGTGTGTCTTTGTGAGGGTGTGTCTGTGCAAGCATGTCTGTGTGCCTTTGTGAGGGTGTGTCTGTGCAAGCATGTGTGTGTGCTTTTGTGTGGGTGTGTCTGTGCAAGCACGGGTGTGTACCTTTGTGAGGGTGTGTCTGTGCAAGCACGGGTGTGTCTTTGTGAGGGTGTGTCTGTGCAAACACGGTTGTGTCTTTGTGAGGGTGTGTCTGTGCAAGCACGGGTGTGCCTTTGTGAGGGTGTGTCTGTGCAAACACGGTTGTGTCTTTGTGAGGGTGTGTCTGCAAGCACGGTGTGCACTTGTGTGATGGTGTGTCTGTATATGTGCGCATACACGTACATGTGTGTATGCATTTTTAGTGTGTTAGCAATAAAAACACTGACAGGCAGCCGAGTGCCTGGACCGCAGGAAGCGCTATAACGACTTCCACTGGAGCAGCTGGAACCAGTTTACTGTATCACAATAAACCAGTTCGAATACGCAACTGGGAAAACGAGAAAGAAGCTATCTGTCCTTGTTTTTATGTACGTATTTACCTATCTATCAATATATCCGCGAGAGTCAATAAATACACGTTATCACCTGTTGGTGGCCGTTTTTTCTATTCTCCCACCACGCGTTTCATGTTGATAATGTCTGTCTATTCATCAACCTTCCTTGATCGCTGGAGGCCTCTGTCCAGTCACTCGTCCATCCATCTATCCACCCCCCCCCCCCCACTAATCAAACCCCTTCACCCAGTCAATCACCGGGGCATTCAGCCATCTATCCGGGTGTCCATCTACCTAGCACTCCGTCCTTCCAGAACTCTCTATGCCACTAGGGTTTTTTGCGCCTCTCTTCCATGGTACAATACTCAATGCGCTACACCGCCACCACAGAGTGTCCGCACCAATACACTAACAAACTAGATAGCACGTGCCTTACTCACTCTACATACAATCACAAGCGCGTGGATACCCTATCGGGTGATTAGTGCGCTATACAAATCAATATAAGATAACATAGCAGATGAGACGGGTCTGAAAGAAAAGCGGGCTCGAGGCTCCCTGTCACTGCACGAGAGATGAGGGCGCCCCGCAGAGGGGGCACCTGGATTCCTTTGCGGGGACAGGTCTATGCTCGCTTTCTGCTCCCGTTAGCAGGAGCTGCTGCACAGCACAGACCCTGCAGGGGTCCACGATTTATGTTCCTAAAGGAGATTCCAGCAACTTCTAGCCTCGGACGGCTGCTAGGATGCAGGAACTTCAGCATCTTCTAGCCTCGGACGGCTGCTAGGATGCAGGGACGTCAGCATCTTCCAGCCTAGGACGGCTGCTAGGATGTCAGCATCTTCCAGCCTAGGACGGCTGCTAGGATGCAGGGACTTCAGCATCTTCTAGCCCAGGACGGCTGCTAGGATGCAGGGACTTCAGCATCTTCCAGCCTAGGACGGCTGCTAGGATGCAGGGAGGTCAGCATCTTCCAGCCTAGGACGGCTGCTAGGATGCAGGGACTTCAGCATCTTCTAACCCAGGACGGCTGCTAGGATGCAGGGACTTCAGCATCTTCTAGCCCAGGACGGCTGCTAGGATGCAGGGACTTCAGCATCTTCTAGCCCAGGACGGCTGCTAGGATGCAGGGAGGTCAGCATCTTCCAGCCTAGGACGGCTGCTAGGATGCAGGAACATCAGCATCTACTAACCCAGGACGGTTGCTAGGATGCAGGAACACCAGCATCTTCCAGCCTCGGGCGGCTGCTTGGATGCAGGGACGTCAGCATCTTCTAGCCCAGGAATGCTGCTAGGATGCAGGGACATCATCATTTTCCAGCTCCGGATGGCTGCTAGGATGCAGGGACGTCAGCATCTTCTAGCCCAGGAATGCTACTAGGATGCAGGGACATCATCATCTTCCAGCTCCGGATGGCTGCTAGGATGCAGGGACGTCAGCATCTTCTAGCCCAGGAATGCTACTAGGATGCAGGGAAATCATCATCTTCCAGCGCCGGATGGCTGCTAGGTTGCGGTACTTCAGCATCTTTCAGCCCAGGACGGCTGCTAGGATGCAGGGACATCAGCATCGTTCAGCCCCCGACGGCTGCTAGGATGCAGGGACATCAGCATCTTTCAGCCCAGGACGGCTGCTAGGTTGCAGGGACATCAGCATCTTTCAGCCCAGGACGCCTGCTAGGATGCAGGGACATCAGCATCTTTCAGCCCAGGACGGCTGCTAGGATGCAGGGAGATCAGCATCTCCCAGCTCCGGACGGCTGCTAGGATGCAAGGACATCAGCATCTTTTAGCCCAGGACGGCTGCTAGGATGCAGGGACATCAGCATCTTCTAACCCAGGACGGCTGCTAGGATGCAGGGACTTCAGCATCTTTCAGCCCAGGACGGCTGCTAGGTTGCAGGGACTTCAGCATCTTTCAGCCCAGGACGGCTGCTAGGATGCCTGACACCAGCATCTTCTACCCGAGGGCGGCAGCAAGGATGCTGCTGGGGGACGCGCACCGCCGGCTGGGCAGAATGCTGCATGGACAGCTCTCATCCAACCCCTCCGAGACGCGGCTCGTCGCGGATCTGTCAAAGCAGCAATGTCTTCGGGGTGATCCCTACACATTTATGGATGCTTTCACCTTTTCTTTAAAGTGTAAAACCCAAACACCGCGGGTCTGGTGATTTTTTGTTGGACTTAAAATAATATCACAAGCTTGTACAATGCATACGCTTTAAGATCTCAGATGCTGCAAGGCGAGCACCTGCTCGACCAGCCTTCCACATGCACCAGCCCTAGCCCCTCATGCCCCGCTTCGAGGCGCCCTTACCTCTCTTGGCCCTCCCGATCTGGCCCAGCTTGGGGGGCCGCTTCTGCTGGTTGCCCCCGAAGAAGGAGCTGGTGTCCTGCAGGCGGCAGCTGAAGGGGAGCTGCCCGTCGCTGTCGGAGCCGTAGCGCGCCATCTTCTCCTCGGAGTAAGGCAGGATCTCGGACATGGCGCCTGGAAGACGGTGGGGCTAGGCTCGGGGACGAAAGGCGTCCGGTCCTCCTGCGGAGATGGCGCAGTGCGCGCTCGGCGGCCACCTGCGCTCCGGGCTGGGGGGCGGGGGGTGCCTGTGCGTCCTCCTCCGAGGCTCCGCGCTGAGGGTGGAGAGAGTGATGGAGCTGCGAACCGTCCCTGGCAGCCTTTGGAGCAGTCTGGGAGAGTCCTGCATCATAAAAGAAACCCCAGGCGGAAGGATGAAGTCATCCATGCGGGGGCCGGCCGAGGAGGGCCTGGGTCCTCCCCCTCCCAGCCTGGCACCAGGAGGCAGGTGCGGAATAGCAATGAAGCGCTGCTGCAGAGCGCGCTGCACACACGGCCGGGGTGGGGGAGGGGAGGCCCCCAGCGCCAAAACACTCGTTAGCTCCCTTTCTTTCCCTTACACCAGCCCCCCCGGAGCTCAGCCTTTCTTGCTGAAGGTGGCTTCCAAGGCTGTGGAATGCGCCCCCTTTATTTAACTTCATTTCCCGGGCTCATTTGTGTTAAAGGTAATTGATTCTGGTCTTCCAGCGCGCGCTCTCTCTCCCTCCCCCCTCTGCAGAGAGAAGCGCCATTCACAAATCCACCCCCCTCCCTCCTTCTCACCTTCCAGTCTCATTCACCTGTCACTGTTGTATTATGAATCACCCCGGCCAGGCCTGGGCGCTTTCAGTGTCTGGTTCCCGCATTGCTGCAGACACCCTTCCCTTTGGTAGTGTCTTGCTGTGGAGGGTGGGCGACCCTCCTGATTAATAGCCCCTCTGTGCCCCCGATACATTATATCCGTGATGTCACCCATGCCCCCCAGGGCACTCACTGCCTCGGTTTGTAATGCACCATAAACAACAGAGTGACGTGGGGACGTGGCAAGTCTGTCTTAATGCACGTGCCTGTGGTGTGTCTTTAAATGTAGTGCACCTCTGTGCGCCTGGATGCGTATTTTGTGTACCTGTGTGTTAGTGGTGTCTGCGTGTGCTTTTGCAATTGTGTATATGTCCATATATGTTTATGCATGGGACATAGTGTGTGCACGTAGTGTTTGTGTATATGGTGTTTGCTCGTGGTCTTCATGTGCGCGTGAGAAATGGTTTGCAGGCCACTGGGCAATCAGGGGGTCCCGGTCCCCAGTTTTGACAACAGGAGCCTTTCACCGCTGCCATCTGGGATTCCCCCACTGTTGGAACCAAAACTGAGCACCAAGTACACCCCTTTAGCACTTGACCCTAAGGGTAGAGGAGCAGCGCAGCCTTAGAGGCACTCAGATAGGTGGGGCGGACACTGAATAATGCGAATAACATTAACAAACATGGTCCAAGCAGTACATGGTCTTATAAAGAAAAGTGCTTTATTCTGCAGACTGCTAAATCACTAGACATGGAAGATGGCAGTACTTCTGAAAACTGGTAAAACAGGAGGTATGGCCGCTGTTCGAAAGGGGCAGTTACATCTCTGATGAGGGGAGTAGCCAGAAAATTAAAATACCTCCCCCCCCCACTTGTTCTGTATCTCTTATGCCCAGGGGTGAGGGAAGCAAGTAAGCCTTACTCACACTATATTTGGGCCCCTCATCCCACCTTCAGTCCATCTATCTTGCTTCCTTCCTTTATCCTTCGGTCTATCCACCCTTTCATCATCACTCGTCCACCCATCCTTCAATCCTTCCACTCACACTTTCAGCCATTCATTCATTTTCCCATCCATACACCCCTTCTTTTTCATCCATTCGTCATTTCACTCTCCATTTATCAATTCACCCATCCATCCACACTTCCATTCATCCATCTACCCATTAATCTAGCCTTTCACAGTGGCGTAGCAAGTCCTTTCTTACAGATATCGCATTGAAGTTTTTGGGATCAGAACGATTCCCTGAGTGCACCTTTCCACTTCTGGTATCAATTTGCTTCTGCTGGAAAGTGGTACCAAACAATGGCAGGTACCCGAACAGTAGTGCAGAGGACCCTAATTTGTTGAAACGTGAAGTGAGGTGCAGTACTTACGGTCCACCGTTTTTACATTATTTCGTGTGAATTGCCACATACAAGTTCATCTTTATTTTGCACATCACACCACCTCAGTTTGGACTCACCCATATACAAATCAGTCTTGACCCTGCTCCTAAAGGAACAGTCTAGTCCGAAATACAAGGCCAGGTTCTCCCTGAACTGGAACACAAGCATCCCAACACAGGTTTATCTCTAATTTGGGGTTCATCAGTTGGGTATAGCTTGGTTTCAAAGGCCACTGCAGGGAACCCACATCTGGACAAAACCGTACCACAAAGGATATCGCACTGAAGTATACAACAAAGTGATGGATGGAATGCTTGAGTTAATCTCAGTCACTGGTAACTACTCAGGTTGCATCCCAGTCCATTGTTACTTTACACACCACGCCACCACAGTTTGGACCCAGCCTTATGCAAATCAGTCTTGACCCTGCTCCATTAGGCGCAGTCCAGTCTGAAGTGCCAGGCGAGTCCTCCCTGAACTGGGACATATGCAACCCTAGACTGGTGTCTCCCTTATTAGGGCTCATTGGTCTGGTGTGCCTCGGTCCAGTAGCATAGTCTGCAAGTGACCCACGTCTGGGCAAACTCATCCCACTTAGGTCGCTGCACTGAAATATACAAAAAAGTAATGGCTAGAATGCTCTAATTAAATTCAGCCACTGGTAATTATTCGAGGCTGCATCCAAGTCCATCATTATTTTGCACACCATGCCACCTTGGTTTGAACCAGACTATACGCCACCGGAACCAAACTTTACCTCGCTAATGAGCAGTGGCGGATCCTCCTTTAGGGCGGAAGAGCATTGTCCCGCCTGCTGCAAGCACAGCAGCAAACGTAAATTATTAAAATGGTCATTACCATTTCATTATTAAGTCCTGATGTTCCAGCTAGAGTATGAGGGCAGCGGCAAGGCCATTCCTGCTGATTGGCAGCAGGAATGACTTGCCTAAAGCTTAAAGTGCACATGTCGGATTGGCTGGATGTCTTTCGATGTCCAGCCCAACATGCGCACTTCAGACTGTACAGATCTGAGCTGTTTTAAACAGCTGGGCAGATTGCAGACAAAGGCACGCAGTCTCAAAAGGAGCGCTGGGTTAGCCTGCTCCAACGAATCCTGGTGCTTCTCTCATGCTGAAAACAGCATGAGAAAAGCTCCAGGATTGGTTAGGTTCGTTGGCTGTTGTAAAGAAAGTCAACCACCTTCCCTCCCTTTGGAACTGGATCAGGTTCTTGGCTGCTCTCAGTCAGAACACACACTCACGCTCACAATGAGACACCGGACCGAATGGCCTTATCTGTAAGTCTCGGCATTTCCACTAGAAATCCGTGATTCTGTTCAAATCTCCTCATGCATAAAAAACAAACAAGCATTTGCAATGCAATAGGTCTCGCATTTACGCGAGTTTAAGCTATTGGCATTGTAAATGACAATGCCTTTTATTTATGTTTTAAAAAACGAAAACAAAAATAAAAGGCATTGTTATTTGCAATGTGAATAGCTCAAACTTGCATAAATGCGAGACCTATTGCATTGCAAATGCTTGTTAGATTAGTGAGCAGGAACGCTCCCTTTTGGCCAGTGCGACAAATTAAATAAACAAGCGCGGCCGCTAAAGTGAAAGCGGACCGCGCTGCAAATAAAAAAAAAAATTGTGCTTACCGACGACTTGTGAAGGAGACCGCGTAACGCCACAAGTAAAAGATCGAGTCCTCATGGGAGGTAACAAATGCTGACAGGGTGGTAACAAGGAGGGACTAACAAGCCTCATTATCAATCAGAAGCCAGCATTTACCAAGGACAATGACACCAGCCAATCAAAAATATGGGCGGAGAGAAGGCGAGGCTTCCACAGCATACTCGACTACTGCATGCCTCGCAGAGCGAGCAGCGCACGCGCGCTGCCGCTAGGCTCGACCTAAAAATGAATGTGACTTTGTGTGTGTAATGTTACTGGTGCTCATGTGAAGCGCTTCAACGCCTTCCGGGCGAGTTTGCGTTATAAATATAAAAAGTGATGCAACACAAGTATCCCAGGCTGAAACTCGTTAGAGCAGTTTTTCATTCTTGATCACCCATACTTGGAACCGAGTGGCACCAGCACAAAGTGTTTATGCCGCAATTAAGAGCTCTGGAACTGGGGCTGAAAGCACTGTGAGTTTCTCACAGTGCCAGTCAGTCGGTAAAACACATGTTTAGAATATATGGCCATCCACTCTTTGGCCTCTCTGTCGAGAGCACAGGGCAGTGGTCACGCATTCCAGTTGTAATTATGACTCTTTGCAAATGGTGGCGAAGGTAAAAGAAAATGCAGTAGTTGGTCATTGACTATTATAAGTCATCCCTAACTTTTACGCCCCACCATTTTCAAATGTCACTAGGCACCACTGCTAATAAGCTCTAATTAGGGCAAAACCGGTCTTGGGGTGCTGGTGTTCCGGTTCAGGGAGGACCTGGCCTGGCAGTTCAGACTGGACTGTTCCTATTGGAGCAGGGTCAGGACTGATGTGCATTTGTGTTCTCCTGGAGTTCCTGCACCAGAGTCAGGAGGGTTTGAAGGGTAGGTGAAAAACCAACAGATGTTGGGTGGGATGGACTTCCCCATTCATACATCTTTACTAAGGTGGATGCAATTGCTAGTTAGATTAGAGCTCAGCTCTGCACATAAATGGGCACGCAGGGCTCAGGTGCTGTCGCTGCACAGACTGGGTTGAGCCGATGTATATCTCAACCTTATTCTCAGACATCTATAGGATCTCTGAGGTGCAGGCTTCCCTGTCTGCTCTGAGAATGATGGAAGAAGGGTTGGACGTCACTCTCATCTAGGGACCCACCATTTTCTGCTGTAGACCTTGTGCCCTCTTAAAGGACCAGGGGCGGCTCCTCCCCTAAGGTGGAGGAGAGTCGCCACACTAAGTGTAAAAAGAAAAAGATAATGATTATAACGCAACGTTAATAACGTTACGTTATCTTTTTCTTCTTCTGTAAGGAGCCAGCCAGGTTGGGATGGCTCGGGGCTTGGCTGGTCATAGCCTGGGAGAGGGAGGAGGAGTGGTTGCTGCTGCACCTTAAGGGTCGGCCGGCCAAACCATCATTCGCATTATGCATGTTCTCCACAGGCAGTATTGAACAGCCTGGGTGGAGAACATGTAGAGCCTCCCAGTCCCCGTCTGAGCACCGAACTACAGCGCTCAGACCAATCACAACGCTGCTGTAACGCAGCATCATGATTGGTTAGGGGAGTCTGGGAGCCTGGGTGCTTCCTGTTCCTGTTTCGGAGAAGAGGCGGTGGCTGGCGACCAGCGACATCAAGATACGTTTTTTATTTTCTAAACTACCACTCCCCACCCCGCCCACCCCCAGCCACCGTTCCCAACCATCTGGCACTGGAAAGGACACCATTCACAAACTATACAAACTTCCAGAAAAGTACCACATACCACAACACACACAGCACAGTGAAGGGAGAGCAAAGTATACCAGCTATGAGGAAGTGGATGGATTCTCGCTGGGTAGAGAGGGCAGAGTCTTCTATGTGGGGATTCAGATAAGAAGCCTTATGTTGGAACTGGCACTTTCTGGTTGACTGAGGCGATGCCCTAGCCAGGCAGAACCTACCACTCCCATCAGGGGCGGGTGATTACACTCACTGTATAACCTCACCCTTGGGTAGCTTGGCACTGATCAGTCAGGCTTATCACAGAGGCAATGTGTAAACCATTGGCACAGCACTTACAATAAATACACTGAGCGTCACAAAAGAGACTTTCATATGTGATGTATGTACATACTGTTTGTATTCAACACACACAATAATTAACACAACATGAACCTTATGTATTTCGTGGCATAAATCACACTTGGAAATATTACTAAAGCAGTAATATGCCCAACCATGTTGAAATTACATCAATAATATACACATTTGGGAAAGATCCTATTCTACCCTCACCCCCCCACACACAAACAGCATCTTATGCGGTGCAACACGTTGTCAACCCCAGGCCACCCTAGTAATTTTTACAATTCAATACCACACAGTTATAGGGTGCACACCAGGTCACAACGATATCAGAAGTATGGCCATACAAATAATTATAACACTTTTTAGCAGCATCGCAGGCCGAGGCTGCATGGGTAAAACCATTGTCAACCGTAGTGTTCTTCTGGCAAGACATCAACGTGTAAGGCAACACCTCCGGCCAGTGTAGTGAATCACAGGCGATCCGCAGACTGTTACTCCCACACATACACTCACAATACATGGTGCAATGGATATCAGGCAGGTTCGTATGGAACGTGCTCGCATACATATGCACACAGCACCGTAATGTGCGGTACAAGCGCATAACCAGCAGGTCAATTGATAGCACACGGCAGACCCCGTGGCCCAAGCCTCCCTTCACTCTCCAGGTCTAAACTGGGGTGGCATGGTGAGCAAAAGAATGATGGATTTAACCCAGTTATCTTGACTGGGGGTGAATGTTTTGATTTGTTCTGCATTCCGTCCATCAATTGTGTGTCTTTTGCTTTCTTGCCCCAAGTGCGCCGGGTATGCCCAGACGTTGGGTCCCGGGCTCACTGTGCCACTGGATTCAAGCTATCCTGGCTGATGAGCGGTGAAAACCTGAAACCGGTCCTAGGATGCTTGTTTCCGGTCCAGGGAGGACCTGGCTTGGCAGTTCGGGCTGGACTGTTCCCATGAGGCACAGGGTCAAGACTGATTTGCATATGGTCAGGTCTAAACTGGGGTGGCATGGTGAGCAAAAGAATGATGGATTTAACAAGATCTCTTGACTGGGGGTGAATGTTTTGATTTGTTCTGCATTGCGTCCATCAATTATGTGTCTTTTGCTTTCTCGCCCCAAGTGCGCCGGGTATGCCCAGACGTGGGTCCCGGGCTCACTGTGCCACTGGATTCAATCTATCCTGGCTGATGAGGGGTGAAACCCCGAAACCGGTCCTAGGATGCTTGTTTCCGGTCCAGGGAGGACCTGGCTTGGCAGTTCGGGCTGGACTGTTCCCATGAGGCACAGGGTGAAGACTGATTTGCATATGGCCAGGTCTTAACTGGGGTGGCATGGTGAGCAAAAGAATGATGGATTTAACCCAGATCTTTTGAGTGGGGGTGAGTGTTTTGATTTGTTCTGCATTCCGTCCATCAATTCTGTGTCTTTTGCTTTCTCGCCCCAAGTGCGCCGGGTATGCTCAGACGTGGGTCCCGGGCGTACTGTGCCTCTGGATTCAAGGTATCCTGGCTGATGAGGGGTGAAACCCCGAAACCAGTCATAGGATGCTTGTTTCCGGTACAGGGAGGACCTGGCTTGGCAGTTCGGGCTGGACTGTTCCCATG
Source organism: Calotriton arnoldi (assembly GCA_963921515.1). NCBI lineage: Eukaryota > Metazoa > Chordata > Amphibia > Caudata > Salamandridae > Calotriton > Calotriton arnoldi. The sequence goes on along the minus strand of CAWUFW010002017.1, from coordinate 1,230,176 downwards.
AGGCACAGGGTGAAGACTGATTTGGATATATGGCCAGGTCTAAACTGGGGTGGCATGGTGAGCAAAAGAATGATGGATTTAACCAAGATCTCTTGGCTGGGGGTGAATGTTTTGATTTGTTCTGCATTGCATCCATCAATTGTGTGTCTTTTGCTTTCTCGCCCCAAGTGCGCCGGGTATGCTGAGACGTGGGTCCCGGGCTCACTGTGCCACTGGATTCAAGCTATCCTGGCTGATGAGGGGTGAAACCCCGAAACCGGTCCTAAAATGCTTGTTTCCGGTCCAGGGAGGACCTGGCTTGGCAGTTTGGGCTGGACTGTTCTCATAAGGCACAGGGCAAGACTGATTTGCATATGGCCAGGTCTAAACTGGGGTGGCATGGTGAGTAAAAGAATGATGGATTTAACCCAGATCTCTTGACTGGGGGTGAATGTTTTGATTTGTTCTGCATTCCGTCCATCAATTGTGTGTCTTTTGCTCCCTTCACTCTCCAGCTCACAGAATATCCTACATTCACAGATGGAAGATAACCAGCCCTCCCCCGGATACTAGGCCTCACGCGGACGAAGTCACACTTAGTCAGGTTCCCAGGGAAGCAGGTGGGGGTAGGTAGCAGGACTAATTAGGAGGCAGTCGTAAAATGGGGCTTTGGCAGCCACTCGGGAAGTTCACCCTGAGGATGCGGAGCAGAAGCGGGCGGAGGGCAATAGTCGGTCACTCAAAAGGGTTCCACATGGGCCTTCCAGCATCAGACCAGTTCTGCGAAGCACAGATGGGTCACACAGTCTCTTGACCCGCTTCCGATCACTCTAGAAAACGTTCCTTCAGCCCAGTCAATCACTCTCACTACCCAAGCCCGAGTCGGGGAAGACTACCTGGCAACACAATGTCATCGGGGGCCGGGTGAGGAGAGGGCAGTTGGTCCACCACACTAAGGGCCAAAAAGGGAACAATCGATGAATGGGGAATGAAGCAGGGTAGCACCCCGTCAGGTACACGTTGATCAGAGTCGCACCCAGGCAATCCAGGCACAACGTCTAGTGCTCATTGAAATGGATCGCACCGGACACTCCTGGTCACACACAACGAAGAGTCGTAAAGTCCGTACCTCTCTGGAAATGAGGCGCAACGCCTGGTGCGCGTTGATACTGGTCGCACCAGGCAATTGCGGTCACACACAGGCACAAGTTTAGCAATGTCACACGAGGGAGAATGAGGCACTACTACAATTACGCTCCCACCTCCAGGGGTCATAACCTATGAATCGGAAACCGCACACAATGAGCATGCAGTCAGCATGTCGTACGAGGGCGATGTGGCACAATTGACAAAGCGTGCCGCGCAGGATCCTGCAACTGGTAAATCCGCTCACCAACAACAATATGCATGTGTGTGTGGAGGTCCCAATGATGCAGGGGCCACATGCCTTAGATGCGGGCAAGACTTCTGGGGCTCCACACAAGGCAATCTGGTCTACAGGCACAATTCTTAGTTCCATGCTCAACCCCACACTGCCAGTTGGGATCCAGCAGATGATGTGGGCACTTAAGAGGGCACCGCTCTTCAGGTGTCACAAGTAGACAGTATGGCCCCTTGTAGAAGGAGAACATCAGGTAAGCTCCACTTCCTAACATGTGTTGGAAGGGCACTCACACTTTCCCACTGCACTTACAGTGGGAAAGTGCCCTAAGGCCACTACTTGAGAATCAGCAAAACCCGGGAGGAAAAAGCAAAAAGTTTAGGGAAACACTACTTAAAGAGTATTAGGTTTAACACCTTGTGATAGGGCAGTAGCCATCATCATCAATGGGTGGGGGCACATCATATGTGTACCCCCAAACTAGTTTCAGAATAAGAGAAGAATCAAAAGCTACACAAAAGAAATAAAATGTGGAAATGCAGGTGAGGTAATAGGATGCTTAAAATGGTGAAATGCAATCTTACTAGTGTCCCATAAAGAGAAGGGTAGGTAGGTGGAAAGGACACCAACTTGAAAGTCCTGGCATAAACCACCACAGCACAGTAATAATACCCTGGCAAAATAGGAAGATTGTGAATCCACACTACCACAGGAAGACAATAAGAGGGACAGGCTCTCATCATGATTAAAGGGGATCCTAGGTTACACCCTTTAAAGGGCAGTAGTCACGGAAAGCACAGTGGTAAAGAAACCATACGATAACAAACAGGTGTGTAAGATGACCTGCCATCAGTCCCAGAATATAAAGAAAGAGATAAAGAAAAAGAAAAATATGCTCTCTAAGGTGCCAGTGAATACCAGTCTTTTACATTACTCATAGCCTGTGTCTCTCTACCACTTTTTCTTCGTTTATTTTGGCCTGCTTTGCTTAATTCTTTTGGGCAATTGTAGACACCTTGGTTCTATCTTTCTGATTTCAGTATGCCTGGGAAAAGTGATTGTGAGTGTGTGGACTGGAAAAGTGAGAAGCGTGTTGACATTTCCTGTGCCAGTACTTAATTTGAGCCGGTGGTTTCCGTGCTCGGCGCCTGCACTTAATTGTCAACACCGGTACTTATTATATGCTGACACATGGTGGCGCTGTTTATCTAATTTACAGATTAGCACAACAACAGCTGTTTATTAATGCAATATACATTGAAAATGACTAATGCGTGTGTCCCAAACTATCCCTATAGCTTTGGGGGCCTGGAATAATCTGAGTTGTCACTCTTGCAGGAGTGTGATGATTAGTAGTTGTGTAGGTACTGTCCCTGGCATTGCTTGCAGGGGCAATGGGGGGTGCAAGCCTCAGTAGCCTCCTGACAAGGGCACTGGCACTTCTTCTTTTTACAAACTAAGCACTGCTGTACACCCATAAGGTCCAGAGGTATGGCAGTAAACAGATCCTGGATGAATGATGTACAGTCTTCCCTAGTCAACGAAATGATTTTATTGAACTCCCTAGACAGTGTCTCTTCTTCCCTTGGTCGCAGCAATCATTTTATGCAGTTGCTTTTCTATACGAAATATATAAACAGCTCTATCCTGTACACAGAGCTTTGTAAATTTAGTTTAGCTGAAAATTGTTTCGGCTACCTGTATCCTTTCAAACAATTGGCACAATGCCTACTCTTTAATGGGTTTGTGAGAGATGGTGACAGATTGTGATTTTGCGGTCTCTCGCTACAGTTTCCAGCCCAGACAACTTTGGGTCCTGTAGTGGTTGTTAAAGGCCCTCTGCGCAAGTAGCTCTGACCAAATACAGGGAAAACGCAGCTATATGCCTGCTTTGTAGATCTGAAGTCTGCCTTTGATCGAGTGCCACGGGAGGAAACGTGGAAAAAGATGGCCGCATGGGGTGTACCAAATAGCCTTTTAAAGGCAATTAAAGAGCTATACACAGGAACCTGGGCCCAGGTCAAAATTGGTGATGGCAAGAGTGTAACGAACAAAGTTTACACAAATAAAGGATTAAAACAGGGATCTGTCTTGGCCCCATGCCTCTTCAATATATATTTAGCAGACCTAGCACAAACTATACGGAACGTCAACGCTCATCCGCCCATACTGGCTCAAGAAGAAACGGAATATCTACAGTACGCTGACAATATTGTCTTATTGAGTCAAACGCCAATAGGACTTCAGCAAAGTATGGACGCCTTAAAAACATACATGGATAAAAATGGGCTAGAGCTAAATCTGAAGAAAACTAACGTTGTGCGGTTGGTAGGCTCGAAGATCAAGAAGTGCACCTGATTCTTGGAAGGGAACAAAGTTGAGGAAGTTAGGACATACAAATACTTAGGATTTATCATGGAGCATCAAATGAAAGGTAAACAACACATAGAAACAATGCAGGCGAAAGCGCAATCCTTAAACTACGGCTTCAGAACATTAAAAAAGAAACTGAGCTGTCCTTCATTTGACCATCTTTTAACAGTGATGCCAACAGTGACTTATGGTATGGAGATATTGAAAGGACGCGCAGAAGGGATTTTAAATAAAATCCAAACAAGAGTATACAAATCTGTGTTCAGCATCACGAAAACTGCATCTCCAGCACAGGTGCGTTTGGAGTTTGGGCTGCTAAATCAAAAATACCAATGCAAAGGAGCCTTTATAAAACTATGTTGGAGATTACGCGCGTCAGAAAGAGGGTCAATTAACCATATGTGCTGGAAGGAAATAGAGGAACAACTACAACAAAAGAAAAAAGATTCTTGGGGGCTATATTTAAAACAGACTATCGAGGAGCTTGGAATAGAAGACGCCTGGAGTGCAAGTATTGGGAAACAGGCTTTTTATAAAGTGATAAAAGCTACTAATAAGCATCTTTCATACTTAACAGATAAGACAAGCCTTGCACTCAGACGTCATGCCTGGACAGTGATTAATTCCTACAAAAACTACGGCACCAGGATTATCTTACAGCACACTTTTCATTAAAAATAAAACTCCAGTTTATGCAGTACCGTTTTGGAAAATGGGAAATAAAAGACCTGATGCCATCCTGGAAGGATCAGACATCGAACAAAGAATGCCGTTTATGCAAATATAAGGAATAAACTCTTGCACACATATTCTGTGTTTGCCCGAGTTACCTGACAGAAAGAAAGATAATGCTGAAAAGAATCTTTAGAGAACTAAAAATAAGAACATGCAGGCAAGCAGTAACCCATTGGTTGGGTGGCTCCTCTATACCGTTTATATGCCGGGAGTAAAATTTGTAAAAATAAACATGAAAGCATTAGAGCAATCAATTTAAAACCTGTGATAACGAGAAAGAAGACACTTGAATTAAAATGCACCTCTGCATAATAGCACTTTAAAAACTAGCTCTTGTATATTGAATAATGGGATTACATAAAGCACTGAGAAAAAATGCCATGTACAGAGTAGCTAGTTTTTCAAATTGAGGCCATACTAGAACAGTATTAATGTAATTTTTATACTTATTTTTAAAATGGAAGTACAAGTTTCTTTTAAAAGAGTCGTCAGAAACATAAGTTATGATCAACTTTCATGCAATGTAATGAATGAATGAATGTGTAACGGTTTTTATTGACCAAAAACATAAATAAAATATGATATGATATGAATACAGGGGTATTGAGCAAACGGTGTACTCCGAGGAAGAAAGACTATAGTGCTACTAGAAAACCCTACCCATTGAGAGTAGAACGTTCTAAATTAAACAGAGTGATTCTGAAAGAGAAGCACTGAAATGTTGAAGCAGAAGGTCTATATCAGTCATTATTGGCCCTCTTATTCTCTATTTCCCTCAATAGGGCTTCCAAAAATCCAGTGCTGTAATATAACGTTATAACCCAGCGCCAAGGGCAATACCAGTTATTAAAGGCCCTCTGTACGAGTTATAATGGCAGAGCCACAAAAGAGAGACAATAAGATGGGAGAGGGCCTTTAACAAGTGGTATAGCCCAACAATGGCTATAATGTTATTAGAACATTTTACCCACTGAGGGTGAAAATTAAACAGAGTGAAAGAGAAAGACAAATGTTAGAACGTTGGAGTAGAGGTCTATATCAGTTATTGCCCAGCTCCAATTTTAGTGTCTTTAATGGGGCTCTCAACATTTCTATGCACTAACAATATTTTTTTTATTTGGCTGTCTTTCGAGGGAAAAACTAGAAAAGGGCAATTGTCTCTTGAATAATTTACTAAGGGGATCATTTTGGAAGTTGGAGGATCAGTGGCCTTCGCCCCAAAAAATGTCAGATGCCCTGTCTGCCAACCTCAGGGTTCCTCCATCCCATGTAAGGGTGTTTTTTTTGTTTTGGGGTGGCCATTAGGGACATGATGGGCCTTATAAGGCACTCCTTCAGTGGTGGCTGGCTTGTACCGAGGGTGTTGGGGTGAGGGACACAAATAAAATAAAATAAATTCACTTACCTCGGCAGTGCGACGTCTCACTCCCTCTGGTGTCTTCCAGGAAGCTTCCAATGCAGGAAACTGCCCTACCTAATCCTGGCGTTGCTTTCACAGCATGAAAGCAGCAGCAGGATTGGATAGAGCAGGCTCTCCAAGCGCTCCTAAGAACACTGGAGGCCTGCTCATTGAGAACTTTAAAATGTGCATGTCTGTCTGGCCATCCCAAGACGGCCGGCCAAACAGACATGCGCCTTTTAAAGTGCATAGCTTCCTGCTGCTGCCTCTCGGCAGCGCTGGCCCCACCCCGATACTTAGTTCAGGACGGGTTGCTGAAAAATAAAACGGTAATAAATAAACTTGATTAACGTTTTATTTTTCAGCTCTGGGGCTTGTGGGGCGACACTCATCCGCTCAAATGGAGGAACCGCCCCTGCACTACTTCACACTCATTTGTGCCAGACATGCCAGAGATGTTGGAAACTGGGAAACCACTGAGGTGGGAGGGGATAGCTCAGGTCTCGAATATGGTGCCTGAATGGCTGTAATTTACTCCTGCCCCCAGGGATCGACTGGGCTGATGCCAGTCACCCCTGGTTTAGCGAAGGAATATAAGACACTTGTGGTCTTAAATTGCAAGCCAGTCAGAGAGGACAAGAGGGCTGTTTTTGAGGCCTCGGAGAGGCCTGCCACTGACAACAGCTCATCCACACCATTGCTATATTTCCAAGCCATGGCCATCCTAAGTCTGTGAGAGTCATCTTCCAAGTCCCAGTCATTGATGATACTCCAGAATCCTATTAACAGCGGAAGCACTCAATAGATGGTGTTCTCTAGTCAACTACACAGGTACGAAATGATTAGGTTCACTCAGTGCTTAATTTGTGAAAAAATAAGTGACAGGGCCCTGGTCAGGATGCCACTGTGGCTTGCACCACTCATTGCCGCAGCCTGCACTGCTAACGTCATACCAACATAACAACTAACAATTACACTCCTCCAAGTGTGACAATTCAGACTATTCCAGACCCTCAAAGGTCTAAGAATGGCTTTGGGGGCAGGTATTAGCCATTTTAAGGTATCTTGAATCAATGAACAATTGTGCTTGTACAAGTCTCTAAATTAGACAAACAGAGCTACAGTGTGGCAGACTATCATAAACGCAAGTGTTGACAATGAAATGCCGAGCACCGGAAACCACCGGCTCAAATTGAGCACTGGTTTCACTCACATCCCATCATCTGTTTTCCTTTGATTTGCCCCAGTCTACTGGTGGGAAGCTACGTACCCCTACCTTTTTTTACCAGGACAAACCCTTGTTATGACCTTAGCATTTGCAGAAAGGTCACTGTGGGTTATATCTACAAGCTACCTTTTTCTTCCTATTTATCACACCTCAGATGAACACCTGAGCAGTTCTCCAAGTTGGCCTTGTTTGCAAGTTGGCTGTGCTTAGGAATGTCTTGTGCCACCACGCAGCTTGCGAAGATGGTGGTCTTCTCGACAACCCTTTGCCATTCTCTCCTACCTTTTCCACTCTAAGTCACAGTTTCAGCACAAGCAAGCGTGCAGCGGCATCACTAGGGGTGGAAGCTGGGCATGACGCAGAGGTGGAGGTGGGCAAAGGTCCCAAAGATTATGAATCTAGGGGGCCATCAGTGGCTTCTCTTGAGGCTCTTTTTTCCACTCTCTCGGCGGATATCAAAAAGGGGTTTTCTGTTTCAGAAGCCAATCAAGGAGAGATTAGGAATTTTTGCGAGACATTGGAGAAGAAAATTGATCTCCTAAATAATAGAACTGATACCTTGGAGAATACAGTAGGAGAACTGAAAGATGACCTTGGAGCGGCAAAAGCTGACATACTGTCTCTCAAGAAGGAGGAATCGGTTCTTCGAGATAGGCTTGAGATGTTGGAGAACAACTCCCGAAGAAGCAACCTTCGTATTTTGAATGTCCCGGAGGGAAGGGAGGGGGATGACCTCAAATCCTATATGATTTCACTTTTAAAAGAATCATTGCAGATGGAAGAGTCAGAAGAAGATTTGAGGAAGGACATACAGAGGATCCACAGAGACCCCTTTAGAAGAAACCCTAATAGAATAAAGCCCAGAAAAATTCTCATTAACTTTCATACCTACTCCCTGAAAGAAAAGATCCTCAATATGGCTTTAAAGGGGAAATCATTGAAGGCCAGAGACTTTTCATTTGAAATACGTTCAGATCTGGCCCGAGCTACCCTTGACAGGCAGTGGGAGTTGGGCAGGAAGCTGGATGATTTTAAGAAGCTTGGGGCTGTGGCTCAACTAAAATTCCCAGCGACTTTGAAAGTTATGCATAATAACAAAATGCACAATATTAGATCGGTGCAAGAGGCAGATGAGTTATTGGGAAGTCTGGGGAAGGGTGAAGTATAGTAGGTAGGCCTATCTCTGGAGATTGAGCGCTCATCTAAGCTAACCATCTATGTGAACAAACATAGTAGATTTCACTAGTAGGCCTTTTCAAAATATACTCTTTTCTTTTTCTGTTCTTTTTGGTTTTCAAAAATAGTATTAGAGAGGTAGTTACAGACCCGCTATTTACGGATTTATATGTGGATACTTAGTTAGTGGGAGTTAAGGGCCGGGCTCAAAACCTTTCCTCTTTCTACTCTCTTTTCATTATTATAAAGGGACTGCACGGGTGGCTCCCGGGAGCAGAAACTGGACTTCACTTGTCCAGGTAAATGAGGGGGTTCTCCTGGGAGGGGTTTGTTGGGAGGGGGTTGGGTGCACGGGCGGGGAGTATAGGGGTAAAAAAAAAAAAATCCTCATTCACCTTAATGTTTGTTCGTACTGCCTTAGTTGTGTTGCGATTGGTCTGGTGTTGGTTCCTTCTGCGATTCATCAGTCTTGTAAATCTTGCATGTACCTTTAAACCCCCATGAAGACGATCCAGTTTTTATCCTGGAACGTTAATGGCCTGCGTGTGAAAATCAGAAGGGTAAACATTTTGCAATATATAAAAGACTCTCCCGCGCAGGTCATTATCCTTCAGGAAACTCATCTTTTGAAGGAAGAGATCTCTGAAGTATTTAAAAAGCAAAAATGGGTGGATCATCTAATCTGCTCTAATCAGAGTGCCAATATAAGGGGTGTTGCTATATTAATCAAAAAACAAGCAAAAGCCCGCATTCTAGATTTTCTGGTTGATCCATGTGGCAGGTGGGTCATTGTGAAGGCGATCATCTCAGGTCATCCACTTACCTTGGTGGGCTATTATGGCCCAAACCAAGATGACCCTCCTTTCTTAAAACTATTTTTTGAATCTCCTGGATTATTCAGACCCTGTGATCATGGCTGGTGATTTTAACATTGTCTTGAATCCGAAATTGGATAAGTCAGCAAGTAGTAGAGCTAAGGTGCCCTCTAGATCTAGAATGTACCTCCAATCCATGATGGCACAGACGGGACTCTGTGACATCTGGAGAGATAGATCGGGTTCTCGGCTGGGTGTCTCATACTATAATAGTAAATATGGCCACAAGTCGAGAATCGACTATATTTTGGTTAGTCATAGCTTGCGGGGTAAGATTAAGGATATCGGATATCTAACTCCCCATCTGTCCGATCATTCAGGAGTATGGATGGATCTTGTCCTGGCAGATGGTCAGCAGCCTAGTGGCTGGACGTTTGATCGGACCCTACTTCTCGATGGTGAGGAGATGAAATATTTATCTCAGGAGGTTGAGGGTTTTTGGGTGTCAACGTAGGCTCTGCTGCAACTTCGGTGGTTTGGGATACTTTAAAGGCCTTTTTAAGGGGCATGATCAAGAGCAGGGTCTGTTTTAGGAATAGACAATATAGAGAAGTGGTGGCTTGCAAGGAGACAGAGTTGAAAATAGTAGAGTTGGGTCTGAATAAGGAGACGGACTCTGAGAAACAGCAGGAAGATTTGGTCAAATTAAGAAGATTAAAAGATCAGTTGGATACCATCCTTCAGACTAGGGTTGCACAAAGATGGGAGGCGAGTAAGCTTGCCCACTTTGAATATGGAGAAGGTGCAGGCAAGCTCCTGGCATGGAAGGTGAAGTCTGATAGGATGCGTAATCTGATCAAACAAATTGACAACACAGGTGGGGTTACTACTCTGTCCACAGACGAGGAGATAGGGGGAGCCTTTTTCGATTTCTTTCAGGATCTGTATCAAGAAGATAGCCCGGTGGATAAAATGATGGCTATGGAGTGGCTGCATGGGAGTAAGCTTACCCCTTTGAATTTATTTCAGCAGGAGGACCTAGAGCAGGGTATCTCTCAGGAAGAGGTGAGAATGGCTATTCTTGCCTGTAAAAGTGGGAAAGCTGCCGGCCCAGATGGGCTGCCAATAGAGCTTTATAAATCCTTGGGACAGGTGGTAACTCCCATTTTGGTACAGCTTTTTAATGAGATCTTATCTGAAGGTGTGAGGCCTCCAGTCTCATGGGGGGAAGCTACCATTACCTTGATCTTGAAACCGGGTAAGAACCCAGCCCGTTGTGGGTCTTACAGGCCCATTTCGCTGCTGAATCCAGATTATAAAATCTTTGCCAGGATTCTGGCGGGTAGGCTGGGCTCGGTCGTTGGAGATATACTCCACACCGATCAGAAAGGTTTCGTTAAAGGTAGGAATTTATCGGACCTGACCTATGATTTTATCGGGGCAATAGATCTGGCCACAACCTACTCGCTCCCCTTGCTGCAATAACGTTGGATGCCACTAAGGCTTTCGACAGGGTCAACTGGGTGTACTTATCTGCAGTTATGGAGAAATTCAATTTGGGGGGAAAGTTCTGTCATGCAAACCAGCTGATTTACCAAGATCCGTTAGCTAGACTTTTGGTAAACGGCAGCTTGACAAGACCTTTTAAGATCACTAGGGGTACTAGGCAGGGCTGCCCTCTTTCTCCCCTCCTCTTTGACCTGTATATTGAGCCTTTTGCCCAGCGGTTAAGAGAGGAGGCTAGCATTTTACCATTTAAATATGGGGCTTGGGAGAGAAAGGTTGCCCTGTATGCCGATGATATTTTGGTCCTTTCCGCAGACCTCGCTAGGACCTTCCCTACGGTTATAAGGTTGGCCAGAGATTTCGGGCAGGTATCCGGTTATGAGGTGAATGCTGAGAAGACTGAGGTCATGACCTGGAATCTGGCAGGGTGTCGGCATCAGACCAAGCGCGATATGAGATATTTGGGGGTTAAAATTGTTCAAGAAATCGATAAGATCTCAGCCATTAACCTGGCAAATGTTTCAAAGGAGTGTAAAAAACTTATGAAGTCCTGGGCACACCTCCCTTTAACCATTCTAGGGAGGATTAACTTGGTGAAAATGGTGGTGCTCCCAAAAATCACCTTCCTTTTTAATACCATTCCATTACACTTTGACAATCGAGATATAGTTAAGTTACAACAGGCTATTAATTCGTTTGTCTGGGCATATGGAGGTACCAGGATTGCCTGGAAGAAATTGAGACGCAGGAGGGAAAAGGGTGGACTTGCACTGCCGGATTTGCAATACTACGCATGGGCCTTTCAATTATCGCATTCCAGGATGCTTTTAAAAACTCCGGACAACACAGGGGTGGGCGCCATGTTTTCTGCAATGATAAAGGGGGCTGGTCTATCTATGGAGGGATTCCTGTTCAAGTTTGGAGAACCAAAATTCTTCAAAAAGATCAAGCTAAAAGTCCTGCAGGGAATGGCTAGAATATGGGCCAGTATTAAAAGGTTGACGGGCCTAAATTACTTCTCAAACCGGGCCCCTTGTGGGACTCACTTGGCGCACCAGATTGCCTGAAGGACAGGTTAGCTCTTCCACTTAGAGCAGCAGGATTGAAGACGTGGGGAGACCTTGCTCATGAGGGCATGCTTCTCTCCTGGTCATCATTATGCAACAGGGTGGAAGAGGGCTTGTCTAAATTCAAATACATTCAGTTGCAGAGCTGGTTCCAAAACTTGAAAAACCCATAGGAATAGCTAACACTCTTGAGGAGCAGCTAGTCACAAGACCGATAGGAAGGAAGGAGGTCTCCTTCCTGTACTGGGCTATCGAGGAGGCAGTGGATGGAGATTTTAAATTGGCTGAAGAACTGTGGGGGGGTTTTATACCAAATGAACAATGGGAACATCTGTGGCAAACATCCTTTAACATCTTGTTTGACATTGTTAAACCAGCCTGGCTTAGGAGGAACCACTTGTTCACGCTTCACAGGGCCTATCTATCTCCGTTAAGGTTGACTAAAATGTCGAGGGGGCCTCCAGTTAGTTGTAAAAAATGTAATATGGAGAGAGCCTCTGATGTGCATATGTTTATGGAGTGCCCGGCCATAGCAGATTTTTGGGAAAGAGTGGGGAACCAGCGGGGAAGCATAGAGGACGCATCGTAGGAGCATCGCGAGGGACGCACCTTGAAGTAAGTGTGACTACAGAGGTCCCTCAATTCCTCCCTTCCCATGGGGCATTTCTACCCCTTACCCGGGATTTTTTCCTTTCAACTACTCAGATGAAAGGTCTCCTAACTGTGAGTACAGAGTTAGGTAACAGTGATCAAGGGCAGGGTACACCTTAGCGCGTGTATACCACCCGGGTCACGTACTTTTGATCCTGACGAAAACCTAGTATTATCGATTATAGGTTGAAACATGTAGACCTTTTTACGCACTTTTCTGCACATTTTTACTTAAAGATACCAGTTGGTCAATTTAACCAAAAGGGTGTCTTGTTACTAATTTTTAATATTGCCCAGTAGCTCCATAATTAAACTAAATTTTTGAGTTATATCTGGCCAATTTTTAAATCACTTTTTTCACTCACCTACACAAAAAAACAACCTGCTCCACTGTAATCAGGTGTTGAAGCACACCCGGATGGCATTCGGCCATTCGGGTGGGACCCCGATGATGAAGCATGTCACCAACTAGGTTGGTGAGTGAGGGGTCTTCATTAAGAAAGGACATTTCTTTTCTTGTGCCCTTTTTTCCTAATACTTCGGAGTCATTGACTTGTCTCCTGGTTGTACTCCTCCCATTGTTTGTTTACTAGATTTAAAGGGGATCAGGAGTATTCCCCTCCACATTTTTTGTGGAAATCCCTTTCTCTCTCTTGTGTTTTTGTAAAGAGTGGGGAACACCATCACGGACATTCTAGCCCTCCCAATTCAAATAAATCTCATCCTGATAATTTTTGGAATATCCAGTGAAATTGTAGGCCACGCTAGATCTTTTCTTTTCTATGCTATACTGCTGGCCAGGAGGGAAATATGTAGGAGATGGGTAGAAGTTGTTCCTCCTCTGCACTGTGATTGGCTGTCCTCTTTGCTTTCGACATCTAGGAGAGATCTCTGTAGAATTCAAGGCAAGAAAAAGAGAGCACTATGGGATTTCTTACTAAATTGGTCCAATGCTTAGGTTTGGGAGACTTGATAGCCCTCTCTTCCTCTTTTTTCTTTTTTTTTCTTGTTTACTTATTTATCAATGTATATGTATCAATATGTATTGATATTGATTTATGAGAAAACTTTGGTCCAATGATTACGCCTTCTTGAAAACTCTTTAGGCTGTGCTGTTGGGCAGTCCCAGTTTTCCCATCTGCTCTTTGCCAACATCAACAGTCTCCAGGGTCATCTGGACCAATTGGGAGAGTGACCTTCCCCTTTATTATGGGGTTAGTGTCATCCAAGCCTGCTGCAGTGCCGGTAGGCGGGGCGCTTCCTCCTGGTCCCCATCCAATAGCCTACACCTCTTTGTGATCGAGTAACGGTACGGGCGACTCGTATGTTCACTAAGGTCTGAGGTGAATGAGGATTAAAAAAAAAAAAAAAAAAAAATTACACTCCTCCAAGTGTGACAATTCAGACTATTCCAGACCCTCAAAGGTCTAAGAATGGCTTTGGGGGCAGGTATTAGCCATTTTAAGGTATCTTGAATCAATGAACAATTGTGCTTGTACAAGTCTCTAAATTAGACAAACAGTGCTACAGTGTGGCAGACTATCATAAACGCAAGTGTTGACAATGAAATGCCGAGCACCGGAAACCACCGGCTCAAATTGAGCACTGGTTTCACTCACATCCCATCATCTGTTTTCCTATGATTTGCCCCAGTCTACTGGTGGGAAGCTACGTACCCCTACCTTTTTTACCAGGACAAACCCTTGTTATGACCTTAGCATTTGCAGAAAGGTCACTGTGGGTTATATCTACAAGCTACCTTTTTCTTCCTATTTATCTCACCTCAGATGAACACCTGAGCAGTTCTCCAAGTTGGCCTTGTTTGCAAGTTGGCTGTGCTTAGGAATGTCTTGTGCCACCACGCAGCTTGCGAAGATGGTGGTCTTCTCGACAACCCTTTGCCATTCTCTCCTACCTTTTCCACTCTAAGTCACAGTTTCAGCACAAGCAAGCGTGCAGCGCCGACTTCACCTCCAGGTAAACCTCGTCCTTGGGTAATTCCCCATTTGGAGAAGCTGCGAGGATATGAACATGGGCTATTCTTCTTGCTCCTCTGTGTTGTCTTCTCCAAACCATACAAGAAACAGTTTCCGACTAGGAGGAGTTACTATTTTAATTTACCAATCCAAGATGGATGGTAATTACTTGAAGATGATGCCTCGCTTCCAAATCCAAGATGGCGTACAAAGTATCTCTCTGAGGTAATTTCCATCTCTCTTCATGTATGAGGCTGCTGAGCCCAGGAAAGGATGTGCCACGATGCAGCTAAATTATTTTTTTTCGTGTTAATTGCCCCTTTGCTCATGGTTTCTCTTTTTTTTTACTTCCTAAATTTCTGGATTCATGCATTCTAGGTACTTGTCTGCTCTGGTTCAGAATGAATAATTTTTGCACGAGGGCTACAGGAAGGAGTTGTCTTTAACAGAGCAGAGCATCTCTGTTTTGGGCTGTTGAAAGATTGTTGGATTCATCTGTGGACCTCTTTAATTTCGAATACTTAAGGCTGAATTGTGAGTCAGACATTTGTTAATGTTCTACACTAGAGAGTGCCAGGAATTAGATTAAACATCAGTTTTAGCCAAAAACCTTTCTGAAATGCATCCTTAATGTGTTTACTGTATTCATTTACCTCACTCATGTGCTTAGTGAAGTGAATTAAATATGTGAGCTGGCTGCAGCTGTAATGATGAAAGCATATTGTTAAACATACAGTAGATGAAAAGTTAAATTAACTGGCAAATTATATTTTAGTATGCCAAAAGCAAAGCGGTAGTTAAGGATTCATGTTTAGATTTGGTGTGTTCCAACCTAAACTCAATATTGTGTAAACAGAGATCTGGAACCTCAAATTAATCCTCACCATCAGAATATATCCGAGATGAACTCACCAATACTAGCCAGCAAATCAAATATTGATCAGCAAAAGGCACCAGAGGTGGTCCCAAGTAGCACCCACAGAAAAATACTCTGGAAACCCCTCACAATTTCAGTGACTTCTGGACAAGTGTCATTTCATTTTTTATCAAGAACTCAGGGCCTGATTCACAAAGGTAAATGTACACTTTCATGTAAGTTTACGATTGTATCAAAAAGAGAGAGAGTGGCCCCACTACACCAAGAGACAGGGTACCAAATACAATCAATGTATCGAAAAAACAATTTCTCTTGGATGACTTCACACATTCAATATATCTCACACTCAATCACTCATGTGGCTTTCAAATGTCCTCAGTGAACTATTAAGACAAGGCCCATCAATCAATTATGAAGAATTTTTGTATAATACTCAGGCAATCTGCTCCAATTGTTCTCCAAATATCTAGGAGAACAGTATATAGTTGACACTCGAAAGATACAGAAGACCTCTAATTTCTAAATATCAGAATGGGGACTGAAAAGCCCTCCAATCGCTTCCAACGCCTTACAGCAATATCTTCCCCATCAATGTTGTGCTTAGGTGCAAGTCGGGGACTCCATGCAATCCTTTACGGGCCGCTGGATACCTTCCGTTCCTGGTGTACGTGCGGAGAAAGAAATATTTAGAAATTAGAGATCTTCTGTATCTTTCGGGTGTCAACTATATACTGTTCTCCTAAGTATTCGGAGAACAATTGGAGCAGATTGCCCAAATATTATGTTGGGAGAAAATATTAAGTATAGCGGATTGAGATACAACTGATATTCCTACAACCAGCAGGAATATTGTAATCACAAGGCACATACTACATTATTTTATCCGTGAGAGGGACATTAAGAATGTGGGTCCTGAAGAAGGTGGCTTAAAAATACATTGTCCACCGAAACGCGTCGACGCTTCTTTTTTACTGTTAAATTCGAGGAACTGTGATGTCTAATCACAAGGCACATACTACATTATTTTATCCTTGAGAGGGACATTAAGAATGTAGGTGGCTTAAAAAGACATTGTCCACCGAAACGCCTAGGCGCTTCTTTTTTTACTGTTAAATTCGAGGAACGGTGATGTCTAATCACAAAGCACATACTACATTATTTTATCCTTGAGAGGGACATTAAGAATGTGGGTGCTGAAGAAGGTGGCTTAAAAATACATTGTCCACCGAAACGCATCGACGCTTCTTTTTTTACTGTTAAATTCGAGGAACGGTGATGTCTAAATACAACAGAATTTTTTGACTTTGACAATATTGATTCAATCGAATTAACATGTTTATGATGATATATGTTTATCACTTGGATTGTCTCTCGTTTTAATGTTTGTTGCATCATATTTTAATGAATTTGAGATCAATTTTAGGATTGTTTTTAAACCTTTGAAAATTATTGTGTACATGAATTGTGCTTTTCATGACTATAATTGTTTTTAATAAATGTGTTTTGATATATACAAAAATTCTTTATAATTGATTTGTGGGCCTTGTCTTAATAGTTCACTGAGGACATTTGAAAGCCACATGAGTGATTGAGTGTGAGATATAGTGAATGTGTGATGTCATCCAAGAGAAATAGTTTTTTCGATACATAGTTTACGATTGTATGCCATTCACAAAGGGATTTATGAGTAGTATCTTTATGAGTATCGACTCTCCGCACATAAAAAGACCTATCGTGAATAGCATACAATCATAAACTTCATGAAAGTGTAAGTTTACCTTTGTGAATCAGGCATGCTAGCGCCCCGCTCCCACACCACCAAAGCAGTACTGACACCACCCACCAGATTAGGAGTTTTCTCCTGGTCTAGCGGGCGGTGCTCTGGCGGTCCCAGGCGGTGAGCCTTAGAAAGGCACCGCAATGAGAATGCCAAAGCAAGTTCCTGCATGGCATTGACTGTTAAGTCCATGCCATGCAGGAACTGGGCATGCATGCAGACAGAGGGGTACACCATGTGCCCCTCTGCATGTATCCCCATTGCCCTGAGGCACCAGTTTCCTCACCGCTACAGTTTTCATGACATGCTCACCACCATGAAATCTGTGGCGGTGAGGAAACTCATAATATGCTTGGCAGGTAATACAGCAGGTGGACCACCAGTCTGGTGGTCCAGGGACCGCCACCACGGGTTTGGCGGTCCAATAGACCGCCAAACTCGTAATCAGGCCCTCAGTGTTTTTCTAAGAACATAGCCATGGTCAACTTTTGTATGTCATACCTCACAAAAGAAACTATTGCTGTAGATTATTAACAAGATTCCCTGGCTTTCAAACTATGACCTGATTATGACACAGTTTAAATCAATTTTCGGCAAAGACAAGCCTTGTAGTCAGCCCATACTGGTCTCATTACATTAAAACAAGGAAATCAAGACCTTGTCCCCTGTATCTGTTATTGAGATCCTATGGTCCACGCTAAGAGACACTTAACCATCCAGGTTGAGAACTTGTACGGTGTTGGAATAAAAATGTTTTAGCTGAGTTGTTCATGCATTGTATGTCTTAAGTTAGCATTCGCGGCACCATTTTATATTCAGCCGCCATTTTGAGCCATGATCTAAACTAACTTCTGTCTCTCTGCCCCAGCTGAAAGCAGCTGCGATAGTTTTCGTTTCTCCAAGGTTGAGCCTTGCCGTACTAATGAATACACTGTTCTTGTTAGTGCATACCTTTCCCTCTAGATAGGCCTGCTCCCACCCTTAGAGAGGCGGGCACAGGCAGAGTGACCTTGGCACTGAGATAGCATGTGCCCGGTCTCAGGACCGAAACTCATTCTTCTGTATCTCCTTTGTTCACCAGCTACCAACTGGAAATTTCCAGTCAGGGCGTGTCTTTATTGGTTCTGAATTGTATATAATTTATCGCCATGCTTGCTGAAGTCAGTCCCTCTGCAGCAATCCAAGGAGGCTGGTCAGACTGGACTCCGCTCGAGTGTACCTGAATAAAATATACTTGGTTTGTATTCTTTACTGTCTGACCGACTCTTCATTTGTATGGAAGGCTGAGAAGTGGTCGCGAGTGACCCGGGTGGCCCTAAACGGGTCACTTCCTTCAACGGAACACATGGGAGCACCGGGCACAGATTATTATTATTTGCAAAAGCATTTATGCATCATTCGGCAACTGATTTACCCGTTTCGGTGTTCACCATTAAAACAAATTCAAAAGTCTGTGCCAAGGAGACAAAACACTAGCCTTTCAGTGATTTAAGGTTACAACCGGCCTTGCTAACCATTACTCTTCTTGTTTCCTCATTTCCTGTTTCTCCTTTCGGGGCAGGCTCTGCCCATGTGCCTCGTATTTAGTCTCTGTTGTTTGTTTGTTGATTGTCTTCCATCTTGCTGCTGGTGTCCTGGGGATTACACTGATATCCTGGTTGATGTCTGGCTTTGTCATTGCTTCAGTGTAGCAAAAACCTCCCACAGGACCTATATTGCTTTTATATCGGCTGACAACAGCTCAACGGGGCTATCCATCAAACAAACTTCAATTTCTATGTTCCTTTGTCATTTTTTTATTATGAAATTATTTCATATTTTTTTCTTTTTCATTTACATACAAAAAGTGATAAAAGAGATATTTTCAATAAAAAATAATTTCCTCACAATTTATCTTTTTTGCGACAATTTCATCAATTGTGACAGGCTAACATTTATATTATTTTTTCATCGTAAATAGTGATTTCATTATTTAATCATAATCACATGTCCCCTAGAATATAACCCCACTTTCATACAAACCAGACATACTACCATGCTCTCTCACTCTTTCATCATGCATATTCAATACCCAACCCGCTTGCATACACTGAAAAAAGGTCACGGTGAGGACAGATCGAAAACCATATCCATGGCTGTGTTGTCAGTTGGGTATCAGACATCCGGGTCAACGTACGTTTCGGTGACTCATAATTGCTTTAACACCACCTTCTTCAGGACCACCAATTTTTAGGCAAAAAGGTGGGTTGAAGGGGAACCTAAAATATCGAGACACAATGTTATCTAAGGAAGCCCCATACTCATAGTAGTAGTGAAATACTTGATTTCATAGTGCTCCTTGGTTTGTTTAAACATAAATGTAAATTAAAGAATTGCCTTCCCGGAAATCAGAAAGTCTCTACTACCAACACCATTCAAAAAGTGCCATCAAGGAAAAGTGTGAAAGAGAAGGTTTGTAGCCAGATTCACAATCCATAATTTATTTGTGGACCTGACGTACCATTGTTGTACTAAAAAAACTGCCCATGTGCACAGAACAAAATCTGGAAAAAGTGAGAGCTAAAAATCCTCTTATATCCCTAGAACCTTATAAAAGAGGGCAGTTTGTTATTTGAGGAAACTTTAAAACTTACAAACAACATCAGATTATAGTTCCATCTCAGTCCAAGGGAATGATGGCCCTACTATAAGTTCTCACTGCGATTTCAGGATTTTAAAAAGGGCTTAGGCCTGCTGAGTCCACTCTATGGATCACAGAAAAAGCATTCAGGCATGGACGTTAAAATGTTTCTATTTTAACTTAATCTGTAAATAGATGCTGGAGAATCCAATACCTGATAATATGTTATTCCATGTGATCTTCACTTAGTAATTAGAGGCGCAATACTTAAACCGTATTTACGGAGCATGGCACGGAATCCCTTATAGTTTGCACTCAAAAGGTTCTTTCCATCTAATCACCCTACGAATACATAAGGAGAACATAGACAGCATAAAATGAAATGAATGGTCAAGGCCTTGACCATTCAATTCATCATGTTGATGTTTGTCACCAATTCACCCATACTGAAAAGTGTTACACTGCTTAGGTACATAAAGCTTGAACCTATAATACCATCCTGGTCGTACGTACCAGTCCAAAACCCGCCACCAGTCCAGGCCAGGTCTCTTCTACAACACCAAGTGCTCATATGTTTTGTTTCCTTTCCCTATTTCACCGTCTGTCTTTGACCAGGCGAGGGCTTTGTTAAGGCATATGCGTGGTTAAGGCAAGCGTGGTTGGCTTGCCGGGAAACGACATGCGTGGCTGAGCCCGGGTTGTTAAGGCCGTTTCCCATACACAACACCTGCGGAGACACTCGGAGAACACTGGGACTCTAGGTGAATCCATGTCTCCAGCCGAAGCTTAACACCTGAACAAGAAAGAAAGTCTAATCTTCTAAGAACATTCCCTCAAGAGGCAATTCAGAATAACTAACATCTATGATGGACGAGAGATACAAATAACTACATTGATACTAAAGGACATGTGGAGTAAATCACTCCAGAGCTTCACATGGTAAGACTGATGCTCAGTAAGTTCCTCGCCCTCAATAAGCGTTACAGGTACTGTCCGCAAAATATCCACACGAAAGAAAGTCATGCAAGGGCATGATAACCTTGGCCATGTTATGAACGGTAACAGACAATACTCACAGTGGATGAGAAACACCACCTAGGTGGCCAGCTGTGCAGAAGAATCCTTGTTATCACACAGGAACACGCAAGGCAGTAACTGAGGGGCGGGGAACTTAATACACAGTCACGATAGACAGAGAGCTAGAGAGGAAAAGTGCTTATCAGCAAAGGAGGTAAAATATACGTATGATATTGTCTTTGCAGAAAGCAAGGACACATATCGCACTGGGAATCTGAGAATCAAAGCAGCAGGGATAAGATAGCATCAGATGGGGAATTAAGGAAGCCAGGAAAGGACGGGAAAGACTGGAAAGAGGGTAAGTACAGAAGTAGTGGAAGTTCAGGAAACAAAGTTACGTTGAAAAAGTGATAGCTCAGGAAACAAGGAAACATGACAGAAAAATGCTGTCTCTGGAATCAATGATTAACCGCAAAACAGGCTGTACTAGTTTAAGAAACGAGGAAACAATGCTGAACAGTGCAAGTTCGGGAAACAAGGATTGTCCGCAAGGCCGTACTAGCTCAAGAAATGAGGAAACAATGCTGAACAGTGCAAGTTCGGGAAACAAGGATGGTCCGCAAGGCAGTACTAGCTCAAGAAACGAGAAAACAATGCTGAACAGTGCAAGTTCGGGAAACAAGGATGGTCCGCAAGGCCGTACTAGCTCAAGAAACAAGGAAACAATGCTGAACAGTGCTAGTTCGGGAAACAAGGATGCCCTGCAATGCCGTACTAGTTCAAGAAACGAGGAAACAATGCTGAACAGTGCAAGTTCTGGAAAGAAGGATGCAGTGCAAGACAGTACTAGCTCAAGAAACGAGGAAAGAATGCTCAACAGTGCAAGTTCGGGAAACAAGGATGCTCTGAAAGGCTGTACTAGCTCAAGAAATGAGGAAACAATGCTGAGTAGTGCAAGTTCGAGAAACAAGGATGGTCTGCAAGGCTGTACTAGTTCAAGAACCAGGAAACAATGCTGAACAATGCAGGTTCAGGAAACAAGGATGCCCTGCAAGGCCGTACTAGTTCAAGAAACGAGGAAACAATGCTGAACAGTGAAAGTCTACGAAACAAGGATGATCTGCAAGGCATTACTAGTTCAAGAAATGAAGTAACAATGCTGAACAGTGAAAGTTCTGGAAACAAGGATGCTCTGCAAGACAGTGCTAGTTCAAGAAACGAGGAAACAACACTGAACAGTGCTAGTTCTGGAAACAAGGATGGCCTGAAAGGCCATACTAGTTCAAGAAACAAGGAAACAATGCTGAACAGTGCAAGTTCGGGAAACAAGGATGGTCCGCAAGGCCGTACTAGTTCAAGAAACGAGGAAACAATGATGAACAGTGCAAGTTCGGGAAAAAAGGATGGTCCGCAAGGCCGTCCTAGCTCAAGAAACGAGGAAACAACGCTGAACATTGCAAGTTCAGGAAACAAGGATGCTCCGCAAGGCCGTACTAGCTCAAGAAACGAGGAAACAATGCTGAACAGTGCTAGTTCGGGAACAAGGATACCCTGCAAGGCCGTACTAGTTCAAGAAACGAGGAAACAATGCTGAACAGTGCAAGTTCGGGAAACAAGGATGCTCTGAAAGGCTGTACCAGCTCAAGAAATGAGGAAACAATGCTGAGTAGTGCAAGTTCGAGAAACAAGGATGGTCTGCAACGCCATACTAGTTCAAGAAACGAGGAAACAATGCTGAACAGTGAAAGTCTAGGAAACAAGGATGATCTGCAAGGCATCTACTTGTTCAAGAAACAAGGAAACAATGCTGAACAGTGCAAGTTCGGGAAACAAGGATGCTCTGCAAGGCTCTACTAGTTCAAGAAACGAGGAAACAAGGCTGAACAGTGCAAGTTCGGGAAACACGGATGGTCCGCAAGGCCGTACTAGCTCAAGAAACAAGGAAACAATGCTGAACATTGGAAGTACAGGAAACAAGGATGCTCTGCAAGGCTGTACTAGTTCAAGAAACGAGGAAACAAGGCTGAACAGTGCAAGTTCAGGAAACAAGGATGCTCTGAAAGGCCGCACTAGTTTAAGAAACGAGGAAACAATGCTGAACACTGAACAGATAAACACCTATCTAATGGTCAAGTTTATTCACAAGAACAAGTAACCATTAACCTCCCCCCAGCATGTTGCCCATATGTGCAGTCCTGGCAAATGTCCCCCCCTGAAATGTGGTGATAGAGAGTCTGCAGAAGGTTTAAAAAATAAAGTGGTTCACTGGCTCGATTCCAAACATTTACTCTCATCAGCCAACGCCAACCAAATTCTATTCAGACGTAGAGTGATGTGGGTTGGTCCACAGGCAAAAGTCTTTGAGGGGGACTGTGTTGTCGTTAATTTAAAAAACCCCATTATAGTAGGAGAAATCCATGGAAAGGCAGTATTATTACCACAGGATGGCCGTAATGTGGTTGTTCTCCCTCTAGGGTTTTTTTTAATCGCCATTTACGGAACACTAACCCTCCTCGTGTAAGCACCCAAAATGTACAGACATCAAGGCCTCACCACCCACGATATACCCATTCTCATGACAGTTTTCTATCAAACAGATACCAGGTTCTGAGTACCGTAGAAGACAATGATTGACTTAGTCGGGAAGTTCACAGTAAAGATGAACACGTGTTATCTAGTAGTATGAAGGTTTCTAAGTGTAATATGTGTAATAATGGCAGTCAATATGGCCCGGAACTTGATTTTGAGTATAGGAGGGAGGTACTCATGCCAGCCAATACTACCATTAATCGTGTAACCTGCCCCAAACCCAGTCTAGCAGAAGGGGAGGTAACAAACATGAATCCCTCTGAAAGCAGTGCGGGAGAAATTTCAGGCTTGCTACATGGAATGTGAAAGGGCTTACCAACGAAATAGG
Source organism: Calotriton arnoldi (assembly GCA_963921515.1). Lineage (NCBI taxonomy): Eukaryota > Metazoa > Chordata > Amphibia > Caudata > Salamandridae > Calotriton > Calotriton arnoldi. The sequence goes on along the minus strand of CAWUFW010002017.1, from coordinate 1,206,682 downwards.
GACCCCAGACTGGACTAATTTCATTTCTGAATATGACAGTCTATGTTTTCAGGAAACCTGGTGTACCAAACCGATACATGTGGAAGGGTACTCATCATATTCTTCCGAAGCACAAGCTGGGCGGGCAAAAGGGGGGCTTTTGACCCTTATCGCCAACAAAATCTCAATAACTGTTTAAAAACCTGCTATCCGGATCCAATTTTTCAATATACTATGGCTGAAGAAAGAGGGCAAGAGCGATCTGGTCTTAGTAAATTTTTACAACAATATTTTTGACTATACACGTAGTAGTGTGGTATCGGCGCTTAATCGCTTCCTGGAGTACTTTTTAAATAGCTTAGATTCTAATTTTATACTATTATGGGCAGGAGACTTCAATTTACAGGCCTGTGCACTTTCTGATACCCAGGTATGTGGATGTTTTGATCAAGAGGTGACCCAGAGTGATCATTTCTGCCACAATGAGTATGGTGAAGCCCTGAATCACATTATTGTTAAATATGAATTACAGCTTTTAAGATGTGGCAGTGGTATTAATGGAGGACAAATCCCAACCCTTTACAGGGAGGAATTCAACTACGACCATTGATCACATATTGATATCTGCGGCATCTAATGCCGCATGTGGCATACCCCTCATAAGCACAGTGACCCTAAGCGACCATAACCCAATATCATTATCACTAGATTTTTGGGGCAAGGGGCATGACTCATTGTTAATAATATCATTGCTAGTAGACCCAATGGAGTAAGAATCAAGTGGGAAGGAACTGATCCTACCATTATGCAAAAGAAAATCGTCCAGGAGAATTATAAGAGAATTGAATATTGTCTTCAGGAGAGCGTTTTACCAAACTTATTAGTTAACTAATTTAAGGAAATTTCTAGCTCTATAAAATCGCTTTTGACCCCCATCCTACTAGAGCAGGGGTCACTAACAGGGGATGGTTCGACCCTGCCTGCACTAACGCACACCGAGCTCTCAAACATGCCCTGAATAATTCCCCACGGGATACCTCGATTATTAAAACATTGCGTCTTCAATATAAACAAGCTCTGGTTGCAAGGAAAAAAACACTACAAGATGAAGCATGGGTTAGCTTTGCCCTTGCGGCAGAGACAAAGAACACCAAGCTGTTTTGGAACACAGTGAAAGCGCCCTTTTCAAAAAAGGAAGACATACCGGTGTTCAGCTGTAATGTCCCCTGTGATAGCTGGGTAGCCCATTTCGCTAATATCTTTAGACAGAACAATGAGGACTTGACTGGGCTGGAAGCTGATTTGGGGGTAGCTAAGCTCGAAATCTCTTTGATAGAAGTTATGCTAGCTCTACAGGCTAGCGCAGGGGGGAGGGCCCCGGGACCAGATGGAGTTTCAGTGGATGTATACAAATCTGCCCCAGATCTTTGGGGACCCATTTTAGTTAGGGTTTTCAATACCGCAACAACCGATTGTATCCCATCTTCCTGGGAGACATCTATCATTATCCCAATATATAACAAGCATTGGAAATGCAATAGGTCTCGCATTTGCTTGAGTTAGAGCTATTGGCGTTGTAAATGACAATGTCTTTTGCCCATGTGTTATGGAGTGTATGTATGTGGGGTTTAGTGGAATTATGTGGGTTGGATTGGAATTGTTAGTTGTGGAATTGTGTGGCATGGAATTGTGTGGCGTGGAGTGTATTTGTGTAGTGGAATTATGTGGTATGGTGTGCATTGGAAATATGTGGCTTGTAATTAGGTGGTATTGAGTGTACTGGAATTATATGGAGTGTGATTGTGTGTTTATGGATTGTAATTATGTGAAATTGTATTTTGTGTTGTGGAGTGGTATGTGTTGGAGTTCAATTATGTGTTGTGCTGTTGAATTATGTGGCATGATGTGGAATTTTGTGGTGTGCATTGGATGTATGTGGTGTGTTGTGTAATTGTTTTGTTGAGTTGAATTATGTGGTTTGGTGTTGAATTATGTGGTGTGGATTGTAAATATGTGGAGTTGAATTGTGTGGCGATGGAACTGTGTGGATAGCTTTGCCTTTTTGGTGAAAAAACCAAAACAAATAAGAGCTAAGCTCCAGATCTGTGTCTTTAGGTGTTAAAAAAAACTGATGTCAGGACACATAATTTGAGCCTTTATGGGGCTTCTTGTCATTATTTTCATGGGCAGGATGGAGTAGCGACAGAGGGAAAAGATGCCACCTACCAGAGGAGAGAAGGTATTGCAAGAATTACCACAGAAAGAAAGAAGCAGATGGTCCCACCTACCAGAGGAGAAAGCTATTGCAAGAAGGCTGCTAAAGAAAAGCTGATGCCTGCGGAGATTCACAAGCAAAATCACCAAAAGCCAGAATTAAAGACTGCAGCAAAATGGTATCACGTGAAAATCAAACAGCATCTGCATGGCAGCCCTCTGCATACCAAATTACACACTAAAGGCTTGTGAGATTCTTGTAACATTTGAAACCCTTTGGTCTCCTTATTAGGCAACCATAACCACCACTCCTTGTATATAGAAAATATACAGAAAGGCACACAAGTCTAGAAACACCACAAATGTGTTCCAACCACACCAATGCAGAAAAGAAAATGCAAATAAATAAATAAATAAAAACACTATCTTGGAACACAAGTGCTTAGAACAAACCTCCAAATCTTAAAAATTGTTTTTTTTTCTAATGCTGCAAAAGTATTACTTCAAGCACATGGTATCACCAGAGATTAGTTACGTGTTATTCACATCGAGCCATTGCAAAACTTGGCCATCTGGGCCTTCACAGTGAAGATAACCCAGTTCCTATTTTGGGCTCTGGACAAACGTGGAGGTACTTTCTCACAATTAAGTATGGCTAAGGTCAGCACAATAATCAATCTTGTGTGCTTGATTTGTTTGAAGTCAGTCTCCCTCTCCATGTAGGAGTATGTTTCGTAGGGAAATGAACCCACTGAATAGTATACAGTAAACAACGCCAGTCACAAAGTTTTTGGTAACTAAACTGGACATGTGCCTACGCGATATCTGCAGTGTGTCACATCAGCTCCACAAATTAGTTGCTGGTAGCTGTGTAAGTTATCAATTTTTATGCACTGGAAACACAAGAATATTACGCAACTAAAGCAGCTCCAACTAATTTAATATCAACATAGATTTTTGACTCTTAAAACCGCTTCAGACTAGTAAAATGTTCTATATCAGCATGAAGCTTTGCAATGTCATACAAAATTGTGCCAGCTAATTTAAACAAGCATTTGCAATGCAATAGGTCTCGCATTTGCAAAGTTTTAAGCTATTGCCATTGTAAATGGCATTGTAAAAGGCATTGTAAATGGCAATGCCTTTTATTTATCTGTTTTCAAAACTAACACATAGATAAAAGGTTTGTTATTTACAATGCCAGTAGCTCAATACCATTGCAGGAGAGAGACACGTAGAGCTCCGCCAGTGCGCCTCGATCTTACCCTATTATTCTTGTACTGGAACGAGCACCTGAGTCCACTGTTGCAACACTCCTACAATTCCAGTAATGAAACAAGAACACCGTACTATCCTAGTGCTGAAGACCCACTGTGTGCTCTGCCAGTGCCCCTCAATCCTGAGCCTTGCTATTGTACTTGTGAGGCTAATTTACAGCTCTGCCAGTGTGACTGAATCCTGATCTGCGCCATCCCTGCCATGCCACAAAGACCCACACGCAGCTCTCCCAGTGCATCTCAATCCTGGACTGCAGCCCCCTATTTGATTAAAGCTCTGATACCACACACTGTTCTTCTAATGCACCTCCTTCCAAAACGTACACCCCTGCCGTTCCATTATATACAGCTCCCCAAGTGTACCTGCAGCTGTGAACCCATACGCTGCTCTTCCAATGCACCTCACTCCTAACTACACCACCCCTCCATTCCACCTAGATTAAATACAGCTCCCCCAGTCTACCTGCAGCTCTGAGACCACACGCTGCTTCTCCAATGCACCTCCTTCCTAACTTACACCAGCCCCGCCATTCCATCACATACAGCTCCCCCAGTCTACCTGCAAATTGGACCCCACACGCTGCTCCTCCAATGCACCTTCTTCCAAACTTACCCCACCCTGCCATTCAATCAGATAGAGCTCCCCAGTGTACCTGCAGCTCTGAGACCACACGCTGTTCTTTTGAGGCACCTCCTTCCTAACTTCACCACCCTGCCATTCCACCACATACAGCTCCCCTAGTGCACCTGCAGCTCTGAGACAACACGCTGCTTTTCCAATGCACCTCCTTCAAAACTTGCCCCACCCCGCCATTCCATTATATACAACGCCCCAGTGTACCTGCAGCACCCCCATTCTATTCCAGCTCTGAGACCACATGCTGATAGTATACCGAGATCAGTTACAGAAAGTAAGTAGATATGATCCGGATGTTAATTACTTTATCAGTGCGTTTATATAGCGCCACAAAGCATGACCTCGCTGTAAGGCACATAGCAGCCTTCCTGCTAAAGGTGTTGTAGTTTAAGACACAGTAAAGTAACTGTTTTTCGGACATAAAATAAGCACAAATCCTTACTCAGGCGAGCCTTACCTGTTCTTCTTGGGGACGGCGTGCCTGTCTGTATGTTACAGGGACTTCTTGCAGAGGTGTAACTTTCGGGGTACAGGGGCTCCTTGGTGCCCAGATGCGCAGGGTTATTTCTTGGGGTGCAAGGGCTCCTTGGCAGTTAGTGCTCACAGCTCCGGGTCGGGCACTCACAGAGCGCCTGTCTGCTCCACGGAGCCTAACAGAAGGAGAGGCGCTGCAGCCTACAGAGAAGCCCGGCCCAGCCCCTGGTTCATGCTTCTGCTGAAGGAGGAGCTGAGGTGGGAGGAGGAACCAGCCGGAGGTAGTGAGTACCTACGTCTGTGTGTTGTGAGAACCCATATAGATGAGCCTCGTCATAGAGCGCCTCTGTGCTCCACCCGAGGGTGGCAGCACAAGCAAACTTAAATCGCCAAGACACATAAGCCCACAGCCAGAGCGTGCACATCGGCTGTCCGACGCCATGAGTGTGCGAGCGTGCACATCGGCTGTCCGACGCCGTGAGCGTGCGAGCGTGCACATCGGCTGTCCGACGCCGTGAGCGTGCGAGTGCCCATGTTTCCTCTTGGCGGGGGGCTTGGTCGGGCCGGCGGAGCTGGGCTTGGAGGCGCGAGTAAAATGCAATTAAAACAAGCAGTCCAGGCGCAACAGAACTGTTTAAAGACACCTTCAGCTCCTACCTGAACTCCAACAAGCTGAACAACGGAGGCGACATCGCGGGGCGCACTCCATGCCTCCGGTGCAGATGACGGCGAAACCGGAAGTCAGGCAGCCTTCGTTGGGACGTGGGCGGGGCCTGCCAAATAAACAGGAAGGAACCGCCGGAGAGGACGTCCGGAACCCTGCAGGCTCCATGCTGAAGTCCCGGCCCCATCAGAGGGACCGGGCGAAGAGCGAGGCAGACTGTATGGCACCAGAGGCAAGACGGGGCTCCCGAGTGGTGAGGAGAGCCCTGCGGCGTGCCGAGGAGACGGCCAGGGAACCTGCAGACCGAGGAGAGACGCCCTCCTGAACCAGCCGGTGAGTGAGGGCTTGGCTGGGTGCATTGCCGGCACCCATTGTTTTAGCAGACCCGCTAGACAGCGGGCCGCTCCATCATGGGGGCAATTTTGTAGACCTGCTGAGCCCCGGTGAGACATGTAAGGCGCACGCTGAAGGACACGCCATGAGCGTGCACATCGGCTGTCTGAAAGAGACGCCGTGAGCGTGCACATGGCCTGTCCGGGCGCCGTGAGATGTGCACGCGTATGGTGCGAGCAGGAGTTGTGACAACGCCGCGAGCCGTACGCGTGCACATCTCCTGTCTTGCCATACGCGTGCACATGTCCTGTCCCGCATCGCTAAAAAGTCGACAACAATAGATCTCGCCTACGCGAGCAGCGCATGGCGCTGCATCGCTAGGCGAGACCTAAAAATGGTGTAATCCGCTTTTTCCGACTTAAGATGAAACTGAAAACGGGCAGCACGAATAAGGAGGAGCAGCATTAGCATACATCAGTGTACAGATTCAGTCAATCAAAGAACCACAGAGTACAGGTGGCAACCAATGAAAGACGAATGTCCAGGCGTCACGTAGGAACACATTTTTACCACAAGGACAAGATGGAATATGTTCTTTATACTATTGGAATTGCGAGCAGCATAGCTGGTGACGTCATGTGTAAAATGATTGCACAGAAACAGAACACAAAGATCTTACAAAATATGCACATAACCATATTTAATGTGAAAAAAGGATTATATTTTTTACAGAGAACGATTCGTGCATTCACTTGCAAAATAGTTCACCCTTCTATGGAGAAGGCAATCCTACGTTTTTTTCCCTTAGTTTAGCTTTAATAGGGGAGGTACATTTCACAGCGCACCAATTATCGGGATGCAACGTGTTTATTAGTTTAATACTTTTACTCGGATATTGGCACTAATATGCACGTGGTGTTGGTGAGGACGTCATGGTGACTTACCACCACACAACAGTCACCAATTCTTTAGAAATGCTGGAATAACCGAGACCTCATACACAAAAAACCCATCTGTGATTTAAAGAACTAATTTGAAAATAACCTTGTGCTCTCTGTAAATGACAGTGTGCTACCACACCACGCTTTAGTTATATATTTGCGACTGTGTGCTCCAAAATGCACCACAAGCAGCACACCACACCCTCACCACTCACCTACTGAAAGGGCGTGGCTCTTTTGCTACACTTGCTCTTTGAGTGACCTTGGATTTTTCACCATCCCTATAAACTGTAATATAAACATTGGGGCGGAGCCTTCGCTCTGGAAATTGTTCCAGCACCACTGGTGACATCAGCAGAGCTTCCAATTCTAGCGTGGGACTTCACCGTCGTTTTTAGTTCACAAACGTGACAGCAACAGAGCTCTCAACTCAGAGTTGCGACATAATAACGGCAACTTCCAATTCACAAGGGTGTAGTCATCAAAGCCCCCAATTCACAACTGTGTATTGCGTTGTAGCCTCTGTATATCGATTTCTGTCTCTACGCGTGGGAACGCAGCGCTTCTTAGTGGTCGAGGGAGAGCTACTCCAGCATCACTAAAGCTTCTAACCACACATGCACTCTATCCGCAAGGGTTCATTTTCACAACTGGCACATCATCAGGACTTCAAATTCACAGCGTTAACACCACTTAAGATCCCAATTCACACGCAACTCACACCGACGCTTCCAAAACCTGCTGTGACTTAACCCGAGCCTCTATCTCACTAGTGTGTCTTCAAACTTCCATGCCACAGGCGCGCTGTCTCCTTACTTATTATCTAACTTGCAAGCCTCACATAGCTAATTCATCTAAATCACAAGCATAACATCACTAATGCTGCAAGTTCACACGTGGCATGAAAAACAAATCTAATATGTGTGACATTGCAAAAGCTTCGAAATCACTTAAGACATCAAGAAATCTACTAATTCAAATGTGTGATATCTCTCAAATGTTTAACTTACGTGTGAGATCACGAGAGCTTTGAATGCACATGTGTGACTTCATGAAAGATCCGAGTTCACTCGAGTGACAACACAAGAGTTTCTAATCTATTCGCATCTGAAAAGCTTTTACTTCATAGGCGTGGGACAAAACGCTTTAAATTCACGTGTGTTATCAAAAATATTTTCAGTTTACTTGTGCGGTATCAGCAAAATTTCAAATTCACATGTATAACGAGATCTGCTTCATAAGTGGCACAGCCAAAGCTCCAATTAAGCAGGTGTTGCTGAATATCAAACACCAATACATCATTTCACTAGACTATCACTGATAACAATCGTTGTTCACGAGGGTGACACCAGTTTAGTTACCCACATTCAATGACGTCACCAACGCTTGCAGTTCACCGCCAGAAAATCTAAAAAGCTTATAACGCGCAGATAACCTCACCACAACCTCCAAACCTCTCAAGAACACAGGTATGACAACAACATCGGACCAGAAGAGAGACGTCATTGATATTCCCAATTCACAGCTGTGATAAAAAGCCTTCCAGCTCCAACAGCTGCCATTTAAAAGATATTATGACAGAAGCTTTTATTTTACAAGATCATTTTAGTAACAATCGTGAAACCCTAAACACTTCCATTTATAAAAAATACATCGCGAAAATGTGACTAACCATGAAAACAACCACAGGCGGGAGGATATTAGGAAACCGGCAGACTTCCGGACCCTCTGGAGCCTTCACAAGGTCGGCAGAGCTACGATCGAGGAAGTCATATGCCAGGCGCTATGACGCTAAGATTCTGTTATGATGTAGCAGCCAAAAAGTAAAATGTGACATGGGAGGTGTCTCGGAGGGTAACAATTGTGACAGGGGACATGCGTTTCTGAAGCACATGATTTCCTTCTTCTCTGCTCGGTGCAGCGTGTCCTATGCCTCTCTCCGTTCCGAAGCCAAACACCCCTGATAAGAGAACAAAAGACTGTTCACACCAGTAAAAACAAGCCGCAATAAACTCAAAACAATTATTATTAGTTAAACGTAAAACGTAATACAATAGTAAACGCACAACCCACATGCCATTAATAGTAAAAAAAAAAAGTGCCGACATAGCAATTATAAAACAGACCATGTGACGCCGCCAGTAAAAGATCCAGTCCGGGTGGGCGGGGCGAAAAGAGGACAGGGTGGGAACCAGGAGGGACTAAAAAGCCTCAGTCACAATGAAAACACACAGTTTACCCAAAAGAATGACGCGAAATAAGGGGCGGAGCCTAAACTCCGCTTCTCAAAGCAAATCGATTACAAGAAGCCTCGCAGAGCGAGCAGCGCCCGCGCGCTGCAACGCCCAGTCGAGACCTAAAAAAGGGGATAGAGTTGATCCAAAAAACTGCCGCCCAATCTCACTTTTAGACTCCTCGATGAAGCTAATGAGTAGAGTCATGTTATTAAGGTTAGAGGACTGGGCAAAGGAATAATCGATCCTAACCTCGGCCCAATATGGTTTTCGAAAACAGATAGGGACTGTAGAACAGTGTATCAATCTTGAGCTCCTAATAGGGAAATATACTAGGGCCAAACCAGGAGCTCTTTATTTATGCTTTGCAGATCTGAGCAGTGCCTTCGATCTGGTAGATCACAATCTATTATGGGCAACTCTGATCTCATTAGGGGCACCTAGACCCATTGTGGGGTTTCTATCACGACTCTATGAGAAACTAACTAGTCAAGTACGTTTTAACCCGCAGGGGGAATGTACATCGAAATTTAAAGTAGGGCGTGGTATCCGACAGGGCTGCGTCTTGGCACCTCTGTTGTTTTCACTATTTATCAATGGGGTGGACAGTCATTTACAGTCAGTACAGGCCGATACCCCTATGGCTGGTGGGCAATCGATACCAGTGCTGCTCTATGTAGATGATGCAGTACTTTTAGATAGAACTCCATTGGCCCTGCAGAAATTGATGAACGCCTTTGGGAAATATATGGCTTCTAAAAAAATGATTATAAACAAAACCAAAGCATTTACTATTATATGTAGCCAAAGACGAAAACCCTGTAGAACCCTCCCTTTCTATATTGATAACACCCGAATCGTTTCAGTTAATTCCTTTTGTTATTTAGGCATCTCATTTGCAGGAAATGGCTCTTGGCAACAACATATGTTAAATACCAGAGCCAAAATGAGTAGGATCTCCCAGGGGATTTTTTAATTTGCTTCTAAACTGGGTAGTATACCCACTCGAGAAATGGTTGCCATTTATAATGCAAAAAGTGTGACAACTGCAATTTATGGGGCGGGCCTCTGGGGCTATGTAAATGGCCACCTATTACAAACGGAGGAAAATAAACTTTTAAAACGACTGTTATGTTTGCCACCCTGTGCATCTAATATGATAGTACATAACGAGGTAGGACAGCGGTTCCTTGAAGACCAATTGTTGGTGAAACCGCTCTTATTATGGACATCGATATGGGCAAGGGAAGAGACTAGTTTCACCAGAAATATCATTCTCGACTGCTTAACCATGGATAAGGTTTTAAATATACCTTGGTTCTCATATATCGACTTCTGCCTGGGCAAATTATATAAATTGTCAATTTGGTCTGACCCTATCCTGTTTACATCATTATCTAAGAACAGGATTAAAAGCATATTTATTCAAAATAGGCAAGATAAACGTGAGTCAGATGATGAGTTGAAATCATCGGTCGTATTCTATAAGTCACTGGATAAGGAGGAGGGAGACAACAACTACCTGTTCTTTGTAACCATCATGCAGCACAGATTTCTTTTAACACCTTCACCGCGATCGGAATTCTGCTCGGGTGCTGGACATTCCGATCGCGGGCGTGGTCGTGACGAGCTCAGCTCGTCATGCGCACACGCCCAGCGCGCAGCATGACGAGCTGAGCTCGTCATGAGCATCGAAGGGGTTAACAAGGTTGAGATGCTTTTCCCTCCATGAGATCCTGTCCCCCCAACACATATCCCTGTCCCTGCGATGAACAGAGTAAACAGAGCACCTTGCACTTTTTATTATTTTGTAAATTGTACCGGAACCCCAGGGCGTTGTATCTAAAACCTTTGTTATTAACCTGGAATATCAGATCTTATAAAGTGGCGATGAAGTATTTGGCGTCACTAGGCGATCCCTTCCTGTGTTACAATACAGCACTTTTTATACTAAACGCAATGAAAATAAGGAAAGCTTATTATAATGGATCATGAACCTGTTATCCCTTTTAACTACACTATATCAGATGATGACTGACTATCTTTTTATTGCGTTTTTTAGCAGTACTAAGATGATTTGGATTTTATGATGTGACCAGCTTTTATTGTCTCTATTTTATATTGGTATGTTGTTTTTACTGATGTACTTTTATGGTTGTTTTGTCTACAACCGAATAAAGATCAACTGACTGACTGACAGTGAAAGTCTAGGAAGCAAGGATGATCTGCAAGGCTGTACTAGTTCAAGAAACGAGGAAACAACGCTGAACAGTGCAAGTTCGGGAAACAAGGATGCACTGCAAGGCTGTACTGGTTCAAGAAACGAGGAAACAACGCTGAACAGTGCAAGTTCGGGAAACAAGGATGCACTGCAAGGCTGTACTGGTTCAAGAAACGAGGAAACAACGCTGAACAGTGCAAGTTCGGGAAACAAGGATGCACTGCAAGGCTGTACTGGTTCAAGAAACGAGGAAACAACGCTGAACAGTGCAAGTTCAAGAAACAAGGATGCACTGCAAGGCTGTACTGGTTCAAGAAACGAGGAAACAACGCTGAACAGTGCAAGTTCAGGAAACAAGGATGCACTGCAAGGCTGTACTGGTTCAAGAAACGAGGAAACAACGCTGAACAGTGCAAGTTCAGGAAACAAGGATGCACTGCAAGGCTGTACTAGTTCAAGAAACGAGGAAACAACGCTGAACAGTGCAAGTTCAGGAAACAAGGATGCACTGCAAGGCTGTACTAGTTCAAGAAACGAGGAAACAACGCTGAACAGTGCAAGTTCAAGAAACAAGGATGCACTGCAAGGCTGTACTAGTTCAAGGAACGAGGAAACAACGCTCAACAGTGCAAGTTCGGGACACAAGGATGCACTGCAAGGCTGTACTAGTTCAAGGAACGAGGAAACAACGCTCAACAGTGCAAGTTCGGGAAACAAGGATGCACTGCAAGGCCGTACTAGTTCAAGAAACGAGGAAACAACGCTCAACAGTGCAAGTTCGGGAAACAAGGATGCACTGCAAGGCCGTACTAGTTCAAGAAACGAGGAAACAACGCTCAACAGTGCAAGTTCGGGAAACAAGGATGCACTGCAAGGCCGTACTAGTTCAAGAAACGAGGAAACAACGCTGAACAGTGCAAGTTCGGGAAACAAGGATGCACTGCAAGGCCGTACTAGTTCAAGAAACGAGGAAACAACGCTGAACAGTGCTAGTTCAGCTCAGGGATCGCTATAGCACAGGGATCAGGAGTTTCTGGAAGGTACAGTAGGCCAATGACCAACACTGGAATGAAGCAAATAGAGGCTTAAAGTGCTCACCATTGATCACACACAAGAGCTGGTTCCTTCACTCACCTTTGGCTTGCAAGGGTGGAGACAAAGCAGAGTCCAGGGTATTTTAAGGTATGGAAAAGCATGCAGACTGCAATAACACCTGGCATGGACCTCAAGGCAAGTCCTCAACATTTTCTGTCACAAAGCCATCACGTGAATTCAGGACACGGATATAGCAGAGGGTCAGGGATCCTTATCCAAAATTGGAAATTCCATCAGGTATTGGAGTGCAGGAAGCAAACTGTGACCCGAGGTATTATTTATAAACGTATTTGAAAGTTGTCAGGATCCGTAACCAGGGATCAGGAGAACAACGTATCTCCCTAGACATAGAACTTGGTGGTTATGGAGAACTGGGAGCTGCAGAGTGCACTGCAGGGAGGCATACTGCAAGAATGGTTGCCCCTACAGCATGCAGTTGTCGCTGCTAGGCAGACATATATTGCTTTATGTCTTTTGCTCCTTTACCTTGTAGTCCTTCTTAAGGGGTCTGGGAATGCCTATCTGTGATTATCTGAACCAGTGAAAGAGCCATTATCCAGTGCTCGGCCAGATGGAAAGAGATGTTAGTTCTCTCTCTCTCTCTCTCTACCTTCCTGCTCTCTTTTTCTTTCTTTCTCTCTCTCGCTCTCTCCCTCCCCCTCTGTCCCTCACTCCTCCACTTTTTCCTCCCCCCCACATCCTTTCTGTGGTGCTGGTGTTATTACAACATCAGACCAGGAGTGTAGGGGAGGTGGGGGGCTAGGGGTCTACAATGAGCATCCAGGTCAGTGAACCCCTGGCAAAAGTTACTATTCAAGAACACTTTATTTTTCATCATGCATTTTTATTGAAAAGTGTGTTTCCCCCTAAACGTACAGGAAGAGTTTGTACACATTTGCAAGGAGACTGATATAGATGTATGTGCAAACAGTTTTACCAAGCAATTAAGCAATGCTTAATTTATTAAGAAAAAAATACAAAATAAGTGCCAGGGCCCAAGGTATTTCACAGACGTCCACTGCAGTTGGCACCACCCCAGCTCCTCTCGCTACAGTCAAATGTCAGCACCATCATTACTTACTGCTTATCACACTCAAACAAGTGTGACATTTTGGACTATTCCAGGTCACGTGAAACTGTAGGGATGGCCTGGACATTCACCATCATGTTGTGGACTCAGAAATATGGGCCATATGTAGTAACACATTTTCCCATAGACACAGAATGGGGAAAACCCTTTCATACATATGGTCCTATGTGCCAGTGTTCAGAAATAAATGCCGGTGCCAAGCACTGGAATAAAGTGGCACAAATTAAGCAATGTAACTGAAGGTATTTATTCATGAAATGTATTATTTCAGATTTTAGTGTCCCTGATAGTAGTTTATTCATTTACAATAATGATATTTATTGCATGTTCAGAAGCAGTAGTTAATTAAATACTTTTAGTTAATCACAACTGTTATACCTAGCAGCATTATATTTAAATGCCAAACAATATCAATGTATGGATAGGGTGCTACAAGTATTTAGCTGGAGTGAGGAATTCCTGCTCTTTCAGACGGAAGGTGTGGGAATGCTGTAATATTGTTTACTGTGTCTGACCATCTAGAAGTTACCTGCAAATATTATAAAAGGTTTCAAGGGTATAACATCTTCTTGGTAACCAAGCATAGGCCTTATCGTCTTATAGTGGACATGTTAGCAGCACCATATTTGCACCTACATTCAGAATTACGCAGCGGAAAGATGTCCAAGACTTTATATAGTGTTTTACCGTCTTTACTCATACTTGTCCTAGAAGTGACTGAAAGGGGGAAGCACGTTATACATCAGTATTATAATAAGAAGGTGCAACTTGGTGGTCTTTAAAGGTCATACGCAACCCCCTTACAATTTCATCTGATTAGCCAATGTTTAACTGAACACACATGGCAGAAATAAGGGAAGGAAGGGATCGTGTTTTGTTGCCATAAAACTTGATCTTGCCACAGCCTACATACAAGGGCTTCCATCGCTTGCAAAGGGACCACTGACACTGTTCCTTTGGAGCTGTATTAGATCCGCAGGGGTTTACATCGTAGGTTGTCAAGGGCAGAATCCACATCAGATTTTGGGTTGTATGTGATTTCATAGAACAATGATTTAATGGAATACCATTACTGAAAAAAACATTTCATCTAAACGGTTTAATGGAAATTTTCAGGATGAATGGCATTTACCATTTCATAGAAATTAATTAATAGAAAGTCCTTTTTTCAAAATTGGCTTCTGCATACTTATTTTTAAGGTGTAGATGAAATTGTTTGCAGGTCTTACTTTCAGAAACATTTTTGCTGAATGTATTTATTTCAATATTTCACATCAGGAGACATTATTTCGGATTTATATCTTTGACATTGTCAAGGAATTACTTTGGATGTTTTTAATTCATTGAACCCTCTCCACCCCTAAACTCCATCCATCTCTGCCCCCTACAAATGGCTCCTCAAGCATAAAATACAGCCATCTCTGAGCCCTAAATTCCACTAATCCCTGAACCTTAAAACCTATTCTACTCCTAAACTCTACCTAGCCCTTAACCTAAAACCCTCTCACCACACCTAAACTCCACACATTCCTGAACCCTAAAACCCCCTTTCTATGCCTAAACCCCACCCAGCTCCGATCCCTTGAAATTCCACACCACCCCTAAACTCCACTAATCTCTGAACCCTAAAACGACCTCACCGCCCCTTGAAAACCACCCATTCACGACTCCTAAAAAGCCTCCCCACCCCTAAACTCTCACATCCCTTAAGCCTAAAAACACTTCTGCATATAAACTCCACCTATTCCTTAACCCTTAGAACCCCACACCATCCTAAACTCCACCCATTCCCAAACACCAAAAACCATTCACCACCCCAAACCTCTACCCATGACTGAACCTTAAAAACACATACCAGCACTAAACTCCACCCACCCACAAAACCTAAAAAACCTCAACTCCCCTACACGCCACCCATCCCATAACCCTTAAAACCCCTCACAACCCTAAACTCCACTGATCCGTGAACCCTAAAAATCCCTGAGCACCCTAGACGCCACCCAAGATTGATCCCTAAAAACCGTCACCTCCCCTAAACTCCAGCCACCCCTAGCCTTAAAAATCTAAAAAAAAAACTAATCGCCACCAAACCTGCCCCATCTCTGAATCTAAAAAAATCCTCACTATCCCTAATTTTCACCCGAATGGGATTGTTCCTTTACTTTTTTATTTCTTTCAATTTCCTTAAAATTGTCTTTCCTTAAAATTGGTTTGCCATGATTTCGTTTTCCGCAATGTGGTTTCTCCATTTTCTTTTTTCTAATAATTCACACACATCACAAATGTTCAGGATAACCGAGATCAGTTGCATGTAGATTTATCTTATGTGTTTATTCTAAAACTCTGGCATGGGTCTAGTGCTCTTCAACTGACATTGGACACACCCACACAGGTTTGCATTTTACACATCTTACCTTTTGAGACATTGGGAGAGGAATATGATGCAGGTCTCTAGGTGCAAAGGTCAGCAATGTAGCACCTGGACTACAGTGACCGAGACAAGATAGGGGAAGGGAGCAGGCATCTCTCTAGTGGACAGAAATCTCTAAACCAGAAAATTGGGCTTGGAAATTGGAGTGAGGTTAAAGTTATATTTGAAGTGTTTTCATACACTGGAGGAAAGTCTTGCGGTGGAACTTGAACCATTGGCAAAAATGATACCAGTGAACCCACCGCCGCTGTGCCACAGAGGCAGAAATGTCTAAATCTGCCATATTTTCACCACAGGTATGGCGGAGGAGTGAGTTCGGCCAGCAGCACTAGCGCTATGTCTAAAGGCACTTATCTCAAGTTTGGTAAAGTTCCAATTAGGGTGGAAACTTCTAGTTCTGACCAAATCGTGATTGCAAGTGTTGCATCAATAACCCATGTTGTAATACCCTATGAGGCAATAGCTTATGCAGGAATACCACATCACTGTGCATTGGGAAAACCCATATTATGCCAGGGAATAACCGCACGGTATTAGTAATACTGGGTGTTCTATAACCTCAAGATTTTTCCAAACAATTTGGCATGAGCGCTTAAATCGAGGCCTTGACTGTGCAATCAATGGTCAATGCATCGATGCCTCCCTCTTGAGCACCTCATAACTAAGAGCCAGACATGCAAATATCTGGTGACAAAAATACCGGTCGCAAAGTGCGTCTAGCTTTTTTGCGACCATTAAAGATTTTTAAGAACTTACTTATGTACTAATATGTTGGTTCTTAAAATTTGAATCATAGTAGTTTGGAATCTAACCTAACTCATAAGATTAATAAGGTAGGGTGCAAATTGTGACTCACTACAACTGGATGCCATCACTGGGATGGTCGCCTGCTGGGGCCAGCTGACCACTATGTCTGTAATCATATTTTAATAAAGTAAACTTTTTTTTAAAAAATGCAGCCCATTTTCCTTAAAGAAAACTGGGCTACGTTTAAAAAGAAAAGTTTACTTTATTTTGAAATTATTTTTTGAGAGTTTGCAGTGTTATTGTGGAACACCACCTACTCCTAAACAAACATTTTTAACATTCACAAAGTAGAAGGGACCTCCTTCCCTTGTGCGACTGGGTTACCACCCCAACTTGGGGGTCTGTAATTTTTCAATGTTTTATGGCTGCTCTTTCGGTCCTAAACCATTGATATATATGGATAGGAATCGCTAATTGGAAGGGACACCTACAACTCGCAATGGGTTTGGTACATTGGTAAAAGCAGTTTTTTGGTTGCAAACTCTGAATCGGAAAAAATGTTTCGCACATCTAGCCATGAATTATCTCTTTTAGTTCATTCTGAGGCTAGAGGTTGATTGTATAAGTAGGGTACGTTTTATAGTATCCTTCTTGCATTAATTTTATTATTGTAGCTTAAATGTATTTTTTTTTTACTGTTGATTTGTATGGGTTGACAACATGTATTGATCTTAGACCCAGCATTGCTACAGATTTACATGGCTGCTCGCGTGAGAACAATACACCGCAAAATGACGTGAAAGATAGCATCACTGAACTTTCGCCTGCAAACTGGTTTTTGAGTTGAAAGTCTCCGTAAGCACACTGATAAATAGAATTGCATCATGTAGCGTGTACCCCTGATAATGTATGCATCATGGAGCGGGGACTGCAAAAACTCCTACAGGAGTCCACGCAAACCCATGGTTACCAAATCACACAGAGTAACACGACCCAGTGCTGCATGGAATACTAATGCCAAATGAACCCAGGTGTAAAAATGGGTAAATGGTGCGGTAGGTGACATCATGTAATTTTTAAATACGCAATGCATTTAACAATCATGAAAAGTACACATTTTATGCCATATATAACATATTAGAACATTGGAATGTTGGGAGCTCCATTGAAGACAATGGAGTACTCCATGCTTCTACGGGCCGGAAAAGGCCCGCAGAGCAACATTCCAATGTTTTACAAAGGCCTCTCGGAGCTCGAGGGGATTTAAATCCCCTCGAGCTTCGAGAAGCCTTTGTTTTATTTGTTAGAACATTCTGCCCTCTAGTGGCAGAATGTTCTAATAGCCTTATAGCCCTTCGTAGCAGGGCTATACCGGCTATTAAAGTCCCTCACCCTTGTTAAAGTCCCTCGCCTTC
The DNA here is from genome assembly GCA_963921515.1 of Calotriton arnoldi. Taxonomy (NCBI): domain Eukaryota; kingdom Metazoa; phylum Chordata; class Amphibia; order Caudata; family Salamandridae; genus Calotriton; species Calotriton arnoldi. The sequence continues at coordinate 1,188,930 of CAWUFW010002017.1, read as the reverse complement.
GGCTCAGGCCTTTTACGCGGGAGCGGGCCTTTAATAGCCGGTATAGCCCGCTACGGCGGGCTATAAGGCTATATTAGAACATTGGAATGTTGGGAGCTCCATTGAAAACAATGGAGTAGCTCCGGGCTTATAATGGCTGGTATAAGCCCGGAGCTCCAACGTTCCAATGTTTCTTTGTTCACAGCTATGGCTGTGAACAAAGGCTTCAGGGAGCCTGAGGGGATTTCAATCCCCTCGCACTCCCTGAAGCCTTTGTTTTATTTGTTAGAACATTCTGCCCTCTAGTGGCAGAATGTTCTAATAGCCTTATAGCCCTTCGTAGCTGGGCTATACCGGCTATTAAAGTCCCGCACCCTTGTTAAAGGCCCTCGCCTTCAGCTCGGGCCTTTAACGCTGGAGCGGGCCTTTAATAGCCGGTATAGCGCGCTACGGCGGGCTATAAGGCTATATTAGAACATTGGAATGTTGAGCGCTCTATTGAAGACAATGGAGTGGTCCAGGCTTCTACTGGCTGGTAGAAGCCCAGAGAGCAGCATTTCAATGTTTTTTTTTATTTCACAGCTGTTGCTGTGAACAAAGGCCTCTTGAAGCCCGAGGGGATTTAAACCCCCTTGGGCTCCGAGATGCTTTTGTTTTTACTAATTAGAACATTCTGCCACCTAGGGGCGGAATGTTCTAATAGCCTTAGAGCCCTCCGCAGCGGGTTCTACTGGCCATTAAAGGCCCGCTCCCTTGTTAAATGCCCTCGCCACACTGGAGCAGGTCTTTACTGGCCGGTAGAGCCTGCTACGTCAGGCTTTAAGGCTATATTCGAACATTGGAATGTTGAGAGCTCCATTGAAGACAATGGAGTAGCTCCGGGCTTCTAATGGCTGCTATAAGCCCGGAGCTCCAACATTCCAATGTTTGTCTTCATGTTTCAGCCTTTTTAAATGAAAACATTCTACCTTAGTGGGTGGAATGTTTTAATAGCGTCATAGCCCTTCTGCATTGGACTATACCGATTGCTAAAGACCCTCTCCTTTGTTATAGGCCCTCGCCTGTGGCTTGGGCCTATAACTCTGGGTCAGGGCCTTCAACAACTGGTATAGCCCTCGGCAGACAGCTATAAGGCTATAGGATAGGATTCACAAGGGGTATAAGAAGTGAAATCTAAACATCAATGCAGTACAAAACAATGTACCCTTAAGCATTCCTCCGTGTGAATATAATTTTACTCGAGGTGATTTCTAGAATAGAAAAGTCATTCATGGTACACAGGGCCATAGAGCTGTGGCGCAGTGTTAGATCACGTTTTGTGTCATGCGAGTGTGGTGTTATTTGCTATTGCGTCTGTTTTGCTGCTATTCTTGAGCAATGCACAGGCCCTAAGTCTACATTAAAACATGTTTAGGGTTGGGACCCTACCTCCTGACCGTATCAGGACAATGGGAAAGGTCTCTCCTATTCCGTTTTAGAGCAGGTATCGTCCACCGGTTGCGCAATGATCTTGGCTCCTGCAAATGTCCATGTGATAATGAGCCGAGTCTGAATCTCTTACATTTTACTTTTTTTTGTACATTTTCTATTCATTTTACTAAACGATTTTTAGTCCTTATTTTAAAAAAAACCCATAAAGTTGCATAATGCACAGTTGCTTGCTGCTGTTTGTATTTATTAAAACAAGGAGGATGTCTGTCTAGAAAGTATGATGTTTTCTCGAATCCGCTGTGTACAACCGGAAATCGATGATTTTCTAAAAAAAACTTTGCACTTTATCTTGCGTCTTTCACACTATGGATAGCAAAATGTATGTTGAATTGTATTGCATGTATTTCCTACGATGATCTCTGGTATTTTATGTATGTCTCGGACATTCGAATAAAGATGAATTGAATTGAACTGAGCGATGCTCAGTAGATATGACACAGTGCTAAATTTGTCAGTGTGTACAATGCAACTGGTCTTAATGCATCGTTGCATTGCATGAAACTTAGAGACATATTTATGGAATTAGTGGCACAGGACAGCGCAGCAACTTCCCTTGCAGCACTGCCCTGCACCATGGGGAAAGGGCAGAAATGCACCGTACTTATCCAATACGGTGCATTCCTGTCCTTTTCAAATACGCCTGCACCATTTCGGCAGCCTAGCACCAACGTTGGTGCATGTGTTGTCAGCAGGATTGCTTTTATGCAGGAAGGGGCACCTTTGTGCACAAAAGCAATCCGTAGAGGCATTTTCCTCTTTGTATGTGCGCTGCAGAATGCAGCACACGTGGAAAGAGGAAAAAACGAGGAGAAATAAAGATATTTGTCCTTGTTACGCCTCACCTCTGTAGGCGTAGGATTTTGCTGCATTCCCAGGTCACAAGCCCTTGTAAATTTGGGAATACGTCAAAATCCATGGGTGCTGCGTTGGAACACCCACCGCAATGCCCATGGAACGCCTCCCTTGCGCAGAGTAATGCTACGTAGCGATTTGTGCTGCCTGGCCTTACTCCGTATCAATGAGGCCATGCAAGGTGGCTTTGCGTGTCCTCATGGACATGATTTAGTAATTTGCCCTGCCGGAGCATCACAAAAAGTGACACTACGGTGGCACATGGGGTTCGTAAATATGCCCCTTAATGTCTCTGCTCTTTACTGAACCAAGTTCATTTGTCGGTGCTCGAGCACAATGAAGCCAAAGGCTCCCCGACTACGTGGGTAGAAGGCTTGGACCAAGTTCATTATTCTCACTTCAATGACCTCGCTGACTGTGCTGGAGGCTTCAATCCTCCCAGGATCACGTCCTACAAAATATAAAATAACAAAAATATAAAATAGCAAGTGCACCATCTAGTCCAGCAGTAATCCCTGAAGCGCAAAGCAAGAGCTATTTTAAGGGGGCGCTAGTAAGGTTTCAGGAGATGGCCTGACAGCGAGTTTCGGGGTGGGCGGGTCAGGCTTCAGTGACCTTAATTTAAGCCTCAGAATCGGCACTATGAAAGTATGCTGAATTTAGTGAAAAGACTTGATGTATTTGTCCACATTTACACCAACGCTGTGATGCCCAAGGACAGCTATGGCCAGGATGTTGCAGGGCACCCTGGGAGAAGACCTAGACAAGTTCCTCGGTGTGAGGAAACTGTGTCAGACTAGGGGAACAGGAAGGGCTTGATTCTCAAAACAGGGTGTGGCATATTTATGAGAGCTTTGCATCATGCTTGTACCACGGTGCGGCATATTTATGAGAGCTTTGCATCATGCTTGTACTACGGTGCGGCATATTTATGAGAGCTTTGCATCATGCTTGTACCACGGTGCGGCATATTTATGAGAGCTTTGCATCATGCTTGTACCACGGTGCGTCATATTTATGAGAGCTTTGCATCATGCTTGTACCACGGTGCGTCATATTTATGAGAGCTTTGCATCATGCTTGTACCACGGTGCGGCATATTTATGAGAGCTTTGCATCATGCTTGTACCACGGTGCGGCATATTTATGAGAGCTTTGCATCATGCTTGTACCACGGTGCAGCATATTTATGAGAGCTTTGCATCATGCTTGTACCACGGTGCGGCATATTTATGAGAGCTTTGCATCATGCTTGTACCACGGTGCGGCATATTTATGAGAGCTTTGCATCATGCTTGTACCACGGTGCGGCATATTTATGAGAGCTTTGCATCATGCTTGTACCACGGTGCGGCATATTTATGAGAGCTTTGCATCATGCTTGTACCACGGTGCGGCATATTTATGAGAGCTTTGCATCATGCTTGTACCACGGTGCGGCATATTTATGAGAGCTTTGCATCATGCTTGTACCACGGTGCGGCATATTTATGAGAGCTTTGCATCATGCTTGTACCACGGTGCGGCATATTTATGAGAGCTTTGCATCATGCTTGTACCACGGTGCGGCATATTTATGAGAGCTTTGCATCATGCTTGTACCACGGTGCGGCATATTTATGAGAGCTTTGCATCATGCTTGTACCACGGTGCGGCATATTTATGAGAGCTTTGCATCATGCTTGTACCACGGTGCGGCATATTTATGAGAGCTTTGCATCATGCTTGTACCACGGTGCGGCATATTTATGACTGCTTTGCATCATGCTTGTACCACGGTGCGGCATATTTATGAGAGCTTTGCATCATGCTTGTACCACGGTGCGGCATATTTATGAGAGCTTTGCATCATGCTTGTACCACGGTGCGGCATATTTATGAGAGCTTTGCATGATGCTTGTACCACGGTGCGGCATATTTATGAGAGCTTTGCATCATGCTTGTACCACGGTGCGGCATATTTATGAGAGCTTTGCATCATGCTTGTACCACGGTGCGGCATATTTATGAGAGCTTTGCATCATGCTTGTACCACGGTGCGGCATATTTATGAGAGCTTTGCATCATGCTTGTACCACGGTGCGGCATATTTATGAGAGCTTTGCATGATGCTTGTACCACGGTGCGGCATATTTCTGAGAGCTTTGCATCATGCTTGTACCACGGTGCGGCATATTTACGAGAGCTTTGCATGATGCTTGTACCACGGTGCGGCATATTTACGAGAGCTTTGCATCATGCTTGTACCACGGTGCGGCATATTTACGAGTGCTTTGCATCATGCTTGTACCACGGTGCAGCATATTTACGAGAGCTTTGCATCATGCTTGTACCACGGTGCAGCATATTTATGAGAGCCACGCAATGTGGTACATGCGTAACGCAAACCTCTAAGTCAGATTTATGAAGCCTCGCAAAGCCACTTTACGTGACTTTGAATGGTTTAAATAATCTGGAGCAATGCAACACAGCGCAAAGTGCTGCGTTGCCTTACTCTGCGCAAGGGAAGCGTTCCATGGGCGTTGCCGTGGGTGTTCCCACGCAGCTCCCATGGTTTTTGACGCATTCTCAGATTTACAAGGACTTGTAAGCCTGGGAATGCCAAAAAGATACACCTCCCCGGGAGAGGCGTAACAAGGAGAAATATCTTTATTTCTCCTCGTTTTCTCCTCCTTCTATGTGTGCTGCATTATTCAGCACACATAGAAAGAAGAAAAAGCCTCCCAGGATAGTTTTGTGCAGGATGGCGGCCCTTCCTGCACAAAAACAATCCTGCCTACAACACAGGCACCCTTGCACCATGGTGCATGGGTGCCTGCATTGGCACTAGGCTGCCAAAACTCGCCAGCGCAGTGGGAAAGGACAGGAATGCACCGTACTGGATAAATATGTCACATTCCTGCCCTTACCCTGTGATTCTGCACAGTGCGGCAAGGTGAATTGCTGCGCTGCCCTGCACACAAATTTCAGACAAATGCCCCTGTATGTTTATTCCTGTGGATTTACACCTATATTTGGAGTAAGTTCAGAGTTTTTGGGAATTCTCAAAAAATTCTAGTAGAAGTTTTTGGAATCTGAGACCGTCACATCTTTCTAGAAGCACTCACAATCGTAAGCATCCACCCATAACTGAATGTGCCTGGTGCACATTTATGCACTAGTAACTAAATTGTTGGGAAAAGTGTATTTGCGCCTTCTATCTTAATTTTTTTCCTTTTTCTCCACAGGAAACATGGTTTTCCTCTTTTGGGAATCCCTTGCGCCATTCCCCATCAGTTGTTGTAGTGTTCCCTCTCCTTTCCCACCCTGGATTTATTCCTACACTTGAAAAGAGTAAGGACAGCATTTACAATTGCGCAGAGTGGGAGTACCACTGTGAATTGGCAGCTCTCCTACTTGACAAACTCGCAGTTCGCCCACCTCATTTAGAAGCCGGGAACCACCAGGTGTTCCGTACAGGAGTCCCAGCTGGCTCTGCCGTCAGAAACATTTCACTGGCCGCCCACCGTAGTCTCAGAAGGGAATAGGTACGTTTACATCGCGGTTTTTACACCGCGATACCATTACAACGCAGGTATTACAACGCAAGTCATTACAACAAATTGCGTTGGGGGGCGCTGGACTTAGGAGTAGTATGATTTACTATTCCAACACCAGTCTACATACAGTAGGGAAGGTGTTGGAATAGTAAACCATACTATTCCTTATGTTAGAGCGCCCCCCAACGCAAGTCGTTGTAACGACTTGCGTTGTAATACCTGCGTTGTAAAGGTATGCGGTGTAAAAACCGCGATGTAAACGACGTTTCCCCTCAGAAGGCCCGTTCTCCATAGAGTAGGCCTTCGGACATATTTCTCTGCCACGGGCCCCTGGACAAGACATGGGGACCACGCAGCGAACCCGCCTGCACATAAGGGCCACATATCATGTGCATTTTAGAAGCAAACCTCTGCTTTGTGAGTTTACTTCTGAACTTTATAACAATCCCTGCTCATCTGGTAGTGACCTCCAAATTCAGTGGGTGGTCTTCTTCTGAGGAATTTCCGAAGGATTACAAGTTCTGACCCCTGAAATGGGGAATAACTGGGAGGATCGCTATTAGAACACAGAATCTCTCTTTTTTCACCTATTCCCCTCCCCCCCCCCCTCGGGCACATTTCAGCAGGCTTATCAGCTAAAAAGTACGCAGGAAAAAACAAATGGTGCTGCTGTTTAAATGCACAACTAGCAATTTCAATGCAAGTGGAAACTCTTATTTCCACCTGCATTGGACTGATACGACAGGCCTGGGAAAATCATAAACATTTTACCAGACCTGCAGGTCCAGTGGCACAAATAATCTCCTCGATCTAACTGTAATGCACCTGAACCATAAACTGGTCTCAAATTGTGTGATCCTAGGCAGATATTTGATTTCACAAAGATGTCTTTTCCTTCATTACCACATATGAGAGCACCTTCAAATATGTGAGTTCAGCATTTCTGCTGTACAAAAACTCTTTTGTTTGATTTAATACACTAAACGTTTGCTCCATATATAATAAAAATTCACACATGATGCCTGACTTGTCTCTAAATTCACTAACAGCATTGTCATCAGGGTGGAGGCAGGAATGTTTCTCAGTTTATGTTTAAAAACTCACTTTTAATAAATATATCACTAAAGCATAATGTGGCACAGCTTGCACATTTCTGAAATGGCCAAAAGGTTTCCCACTGACATTCAGTTTTGCTGAAAAAACTATATAGCAGACAAATGATAATGCGTGGAAATCAGGTTTCAGCAAATATTTATCATTTGTATTTCACCAAGAAAAGTGGTCTGGTTTGTTTTAATCCTCTTCATTTTTCTTTCCATCACACTTCAGAATTTAAAAAGTGCTTTCCTGGCTGAAATATATTTTGAAATATTTGTGCAGTTAATTTACAAGCGATTTAATACTGGGAGGTAGAAAAAACTGACATCACACAGCCTTTCATTTCATCTCCCTGTACCCCAGGAGGATTGGCAGACATTTCGCGTTACTTTACTTTCTCTGACTGGAAAGCTAGAGGATTTTGTAAACATCAATCTCTAGGAAAAAATAAGCTTTCGTTTGTAGAAAGACAAACTGACATTCGAGCCCTGTCTTTGAACGCACAGCAAATGTGACAAGATAAAAAGATTTAAAAGCACCTTTATTTCTCATTCACCGTCTGAATGAACAGAACACCCTTCGTTGTCAGCTTGAGCTCTCTCACCAGACCAAGCCAGAAGGCCCTAAAAAAATAGCTCACCCTATTTCTTGAGGCCTGTAAGGCAACACATAATGCAAACAATAAGGAGGGCCTTATTGGTTTTACTGCCCTATGCAATGGCGGTTGACATGTAAGGAGGGTGGTGGCGCGGGGGGAACAAAAATAAAAAATCATTCCACTTACCATCTCCCTGGCGCGACGTCCTCCTCCTCGCTCGTGCCTTCTCTCCGGGTGGGCAGGCAGGCTCCAGGAAGCAATCCTGCCGCTGCTCTCATGCTGCATGAGAGCAACGCCAGAATTGGAGGAAGCGGCCTCTCTTGCCGCTCGCGAGGGCACTGGAGCCCTATGCTGTCTCAAACCCAGCTGGGTTAGAGAGGTTTAAACTGCGCATGTCTGGCTGGCCGTCACAAGATGACCGGCCAAAAAGACATGTGCACTTTAAACCTAAGTGCCCTGCTTATCACTGCTTTCTGCTGCTGCTTGACTGGCAGCAGCAGAAATCAGAAAGCCCCACCCCCCTTCCTGACACTCGGGACGGGGGTTTGAAAAATAAGATGGTAATAAATTAACTTTATTACCATTTTATTTTTCTATCTTTGGGGGCAGTTTTTTAGTGGGGCAACGCTCCTCCGCCTTAATGGAGGAGCCGCCCCTGGCCCTATGATGTGTGTTACCAGCCCATGGGAACAGATTTACTCCCACAAACTGGAGTTACAAGAGTAGGCACCCTGATGTCCCAGGACTTAAAGATGCCTCTAGGGTGGTGGTGGGAGGAGTGGGGGTGCAGATGTCCTTCAATCTGAAGAAGGAAAGGGGAATACACGTAAGAAGGTGTGCTGTATCAAGGGATTGGACCTGTAGAAAACAGAAGTGTAATAGCAACTAGGGAACTAAAGCAATTCTCAGGCCCAAAAATATTAAACACATATTTAGCATCTGTCTTGTATGAGGAAGTCAGTGGCTTATCTGGAACCAAAGATCCATGTGCAAAGACTCACAGAGAACCTTAAGGAAAGAAAATCAGTCTTGTGAATGTTAAATGGTCGTCACGCCAACCTTGGCCTCATTAGGCATGAACCCAATTAATTCACCCATACAGACCTCTGAAATTATGCTCACAGTTTACGACTACAGCATTTTAACTGAGTCCTCCTTACATCATCATTCTGCTCAATAAACGTCACCTCAAAATGACATATACTTCATCTCACTGGTCCACGCTCTACGTCCCAGGGGTCTCTGAGCCTCATCTTACAGCTCCCTGGGCTTCATCAGACAGTTCCATAGACCTCATCTCCGTGCTATGAAAACTGCCTCTCATAGCTCCCAGACTTCATCTCTCGGCTATATGGAATTCATCCTACAGTCCGCAACATTATCCTAGGCTTTCTCTGATGGCTCCTGTGAGTCGATGCAACACACAGATACATCGACTCACAGCTCAAACATTTGCACCACCGCAAAGTGACACAAAACAGTGCAAAGTTTAGATAAAGTATTTACTTTCCAGCACAGACTTTTTTATGGTGGATAGTTACCCTTAAAGTAGCACAAATAGCACTTTGTCCTACTTTGCTTCAAGGCTGGTGTTTCATGGGTGGTACTTGGTCATTGCAACGCAGACGCCCATGTTGTTTGACACAAAGCCATATCTACAATGATTTCCAGACTTGGCTTTGCATCGAAAAATAACGCCACTTTGAGACTCATGTTAAGAGGAGTCAATACATTTCTCTCATTGCACAGTACAGCATACGTCCAAATTACAAAGAGGGAAAAGTTTTAAAGTTAGTCTAAGCATGGTATTTTGTATTTCAGGCTAGCCATCAAGCACACATCTTTGCACTATGGTGCAAAGGTGTATGTGTGGCAGTAGGCAGCCTGTTTGTGCTCTCGGACAAGTAAAGAGAGCAGCAGCAGGCCACACTTGGTAAATATAGCTCTGCGCTGTTCTCTTCCCCAAGCACAACGCAGAAACTTTGCGGCACAGGTTTATTAATCTCACTGCTTGAGCAACTGTAGTTCACAGGTCAATAGACTTCATCTCAGAAACATCATCTCACAATGTCATAAAATGAATCTCACAACTTCACAGATTTAGGACCTTGTTTAGTCCCTGACGGACAGTCTGCTGGTCTCCAGGGGTGAGAGGCCTGTGCACCCTGCTTAGGGATGCCCAGTTGCCTTGCAGGCCTCTGTGGCATGAAGGAAGCCCTCTTTGTAGTTCCCTTCACTGCACTGATGGTTTGCAGCATCAGGGCCGGACAGACGTTTCATTTTTTTGGACATTTGCCCAGAGGACTGGAGGCTTGAGGGTCACTCCTGGTGCCTATGTCACTTTCCCATCTCCCTGAGGCAGCAGGCACGTGAAGGCTTCAAGAAGGAGAGAGAAGGAGGGGGAAGGTGGCAGGAAAGCAATCAGAGAGGGAGAAGAGAGATGAGTGAAGAGGGGGGGAGAGAGAGAGAGAGAGAGGAAGAAGAGAGATGAGTGAAGAGGGGGGAGAGAGAGAGAGAGAGAGAGAGAGAGAGAGAGAGAGAGAGAGAGAGAGAGAGAGAGAGAGAGAGAAAAGAGAGAGAGAGAGAATGAAAATGAATAAAGGGAGCGGGGCTGGCTTGAGCAATTTTACCAGAGCAGCTTTTGGTTCTCCAGTCCGGACTAGTGCAGAGTGGGCGCCATGTTGAAAACACCGACTCCGTTAACTTTTGTGTTTCGAGAAAACAAACTCCCAAAGTGGGAGCCTATGTTCTCTAAATAAAATACAAATGACCTCCACATACAGGGAGTTTTCTCCCTGCATATGGGGGCCATTCTGCACTTTCCATGTGATACCTGGCAGGGTAAACATCCTTTATTATGAAGCCGGAATCACGCTGTAACAATTGAACGAACGCGTCGGTACCACGCATTCGTATAGCACGCAAGTCGTTACAATGACTTGCTTTATATGGAGCATTGGTGAAGAGGTTTTGGATTTTAAGTCTAACACCTTCCCTACTGTTGTGCAGACTGGAGTTGGAATAGTAAGTGGTACTATTCCAAAGTCTAAGGCAAGTTGGTGTAACGACCTGCGGGCTAAAGGAAGGCATCGTACGGATGCGTTTGTTCTAATGCCGGTGTTGTAAAGGCATGCGCGCTAAACGCATGCAGGATTCCGTCATACAACCACATGGCAGACATGGGCAGGGAAAAATTAGTGCCTTCAATTTTATTTTTTTTAATTTTATTTATTGCGATTTTATATAGCGCGAACATTACCCGAAGGTGTCAGAGCGCTTTACAAAAGAACCAGTTGCGTTACATAAGGATTTAGGATTACATGAGTTACATAAGAGATACAAACAGAAAAAAATTGCAAATGTACAAGTTGTAAAGTCACACAAGGAAAAGATACAAGCAGAAAAAATTGCAAATGTACAAGTTGTAAAGTCACTCAAGGAAGAGATACAAACGGATAAACTCTAAAAATCACATAGGAATGGTAGTAAGTATAAAGGTCTACTACATATACTAGTGGTTAGAGTTATATATATATACAAATAGTACATTTACTCAGGATTACATTTTACCAGCGATTAGGCTTGGACAAGTATATATTACATATTTACAGAGTGAACGGAGAAATAAAATATCAAAAGGGGTAGAGAGCGGTAGGGGGGGAGAAGAGTCGGAGGCTGAGATTGGTGAGAGGAAAGAGGGGGACCTGAGGGGGAGAAAGAGATAAGGCAGTCTGATCTGGTGGCTGGCAGGCCACCAGATCAGAGGTTTAAACTGGTGGTGCCCGTTGGCTCTGCTGGATTAAACATGGTGTTTTCCTCACCTTTAAATAGACGGTGGGGACCACAAGTTTGACATGGTGGGAGTACCCCGAATTACGATGGTGGTCCTGCACCACCAAACTCTAAAAAGGCCCTTAACCTCACAAACACTTCATCTTACATAACCTGAACTTCATCTCACAACTGCATAGATTTTTTTCTCACAGATCCCTGTACCTGAGCTCATACTGGCATATTATTTTTCTCACAGCTGTCAAGGACTGGATGCAGAGAAGATGCTGTATTTTTCATGATTGCCCGAGGAGTAGGGTGACTCCTCCCAGTAGCCACACTACCACCCTCCACAGAATATAGGTGATGTTAAGTGCCATATTAGGAGGTTGGAGTTTGGAATGAAAACATCACAATGGGTAAAAACACCTCCTTAGACAGTTTACTAGTTCTTGATTGAAGATGGAGCGATAAATGGTGTAAACAGCAAAGCACCAATCTCCTGACCTCAGGAAGAAGAAAAGAGCCAAGTAAAACCAGAGGTAAAATCCGGAAGAGCGCAATCCAAACTGCCAGAGGCAATATCGGGGACAAAATTAGTTAGTAAACTTTATCTCCAAGTTTTGTGACTCCTTCTCATTGGACACTGGGCCGGATCTAACAGCTCCGTAGATTACTTCTCACAGCCACATGGAGTTAATCTCACAATTCCATGGTCTTCCACTCAAAACTTCTTCTGCTTCATCTTATTGGTCCGTAGACTTCACCTCACCTCACCTCTGCGTAGTCTCCATCTCATGGCTCCCTCGAGTTCATCCCACAGTGCCTATAAATTCATTCTTACAACTTCACATCTTGATAGACTTCATTTCAAGGATCCATAATTTTCAACACTGCGCTCCATAGCAGTGGTGGCTGGTAGGGAATGGGGGTGGTGAGGCGAGGGGGACCGGGGGGGGGGGGTTGAAAAATATATATTTTTAAAACACTTACCTTTTCCGCCATCTCTCCTCATCGTCTCCGCTTATCTTCTCTTCCTGACTCCAGTCCGGAAGAAGCAGGAAGCAAACAGGCTCCACTAAGCCAATCACAACGCTGCAATGCAGCATTGTGATTGGTCTGAGCGCTGTGGATTGGTGATCAGATGGGGACTGGGAGCCTGTGCATGTTCCCCGCCAGGCTGTGCATTACAACCTGGTGGGGAACATGCAAAGTGCGCATGACTGTTTGGCCGACCCAAGACTTAGTGTGCACAAACTACTCCTCCTCCCTTAGTCACTAGCCCCGCCCCGCCCTAACCCAGCCCCGCAGCAACGAAAAATAAAATGATGATAACTTTATTATCATTGTATTTTTCCCTTTTTCGCTGCTCTAAGAGCAGTGGGGCGACGCTTCTCCGCCTTATCGGAGGAACCGCCCCTGCTCCATAGACATCTCATCATTTCAACTCCGTCTCATTGCTCCATTGGATTCATCTCATTGCTCCATAGACTTATCTCATCATTTCAACTCCGTCTCATTACTCCATTGGATTAATCTCATTGCTCCATAGACTTATCTCATCATTTCAACTCCGTCTCATTGCTCCATTGGATTCATCTCATTGCTCCATAGACTTCATCTTATTGCTCCATAGGCTGCATCCAATCGCACAATAGACTTTACCTCACACCTCCTGTAACTTCATTTCACAGCTCCATAGAATTCATCTCATGGCTCCATGGTCTATGTCTCCCCTCTATAGATATTGTCTCATTGATCCATAGAGACCATCTCATTGCCACATAGGCTTTATCTCTTTTCTCCATATAATTCATGTCATCACTCCATAGGCTCCCTCTAATTGTTGTGTAGACTTTATCCTATAGTGTAGTAGTGAGCCTCAGCAAGGCCTACCAGTGCTTAGGGGTTCACCCTTCTCTGCACAGAGTCCTCAGACACTTAGGAAGAAGTTGGCACAGAAACTGAAAATAGAAAAGACAGAGTTTATTAAACCTCATGAGGTGGAGCTAACATTCGCACATCACCCTTCAGTAATGCATGAAGTAGCACACTGAATGGAAGGACCATGGTCCTTTTATACCCACACAGGGGCTCAAATGAAGGCGGTACAAACACAAATGCTGGTTTTAGATACATATAAGGTCATACAGAAAATGCACAGTCGACAAGTGGGTGGAGCTAACAGTTTCTACTTCTAGTAGACACATCCTGACATTTATAAACTCAGAACAGCTGCAAGCTCAACTGAGCATGTGCAAAGCAAAAGAGAACTAAATATAACTTGTCTCTAGGCAGATTTCAAGAGCAGTTAACAGGAAGGTAGGACAGAGCACATGGTGAGCACATGGTAGCACATGGCAGCCAAAATGGCTGCCAGAAATACAAAATGGATTCCACAAAGCGGACAATTTAGCCTCTAAATACAGGCTGTCTTTAGCCAATGCTTAACTTAAGTGCTGCCAAATTACAACAGACGGCCCTTTCAGCATTGGCTGAAGACATTCGTTTATCTGGGGTAATCTAAATATTCATCCCGTACATCTATTAACATTATTTCGGCCACCTCTTTATTCAACATTTGTTGGGCCTTTGTTTCAGCAACGTTCCCTCTGACAGGTATACAAGCAGAGATGCAAATGGAGCAAAGCATTGGACCACATTGGATACATACACAGCATGAAAAAGGTATCAACATTACATACAGGATAGTCAGTAGCTTCCAGCCCCAAGCAGAAACAAGAGTCCAAAACCATCTAGTCTAATTCTAAGTTTCAGGGCTCTGATGTATTTCAGTGACTATCTATTTCAATTTCAGAATAGCCAACAGCACATACCTAATAAAAACATTTTCAATAGACTTTTCCAGTATTTCTTTTATGAGGGCTAAAATATCAATTTAATATACTTAAGGAAAGAGTAAAGTAACATGCTCAGATGAACTTTTCTCGTGCAGAATAAACATTACTCTTAAAAAAAATATTAATGCAGTCAGACATATTATTACAAAAACAATCCTGGCTCCGGGGGACCAGGAGGACCACACAGGGCCATAGGAATTAGGACAAGGAGCCGCAAAGGGCTGTTCCTCCTCAAAAATGGGACGACCAAAGGGGTACATTACTAACAAAAAAAAAAGAGTCCTTGGGAAATTATAGTACAACCAACCAGAGGGGAGTCTTCTCCCTGTGTCCGTTTGAGCCTCACAGGCAGGCTCTTGTTGTTCCCACGGTGGAGCTGCACAACTCGCAACTCAAGAATCACGGAGAAGGAAAAGTCTTTCTTTCAGGATAGGGCAATCACTCCCCCAGGGCAAATACCCTCAATGATCCTGTCCAGTGTCTCAGGCAGTGCACAAGTTCTCTTCACTTTAATCTAACAGGCACCAAGGGCACAGCACCTGTACCCTAAACTCAAGTCCTTCCCTAACTCCTGTATTGCACCACTGGCGCACTGCTCTTTTGTTAGGGCCACAAATTGTAGCCAATATGCTCAGGCATCCCTTGATCAACAAACAAAGGCATAGACTTGCATTCACTTTGGGACCAGGACTCAAGGCCTGAAGCAACCCTTGTTTCAAAGGGGGTCACCTCAAGCAAAAGCCTCCTTGCCGTCCTTATCGGTCTGTGACTCTCTCAGCTGGGCGGCATCAAAAACTGGATCCACAGAAAGATTTCTTCATCCTGATTTGTGACCCCGTCTTTCGCCCAAGACAGTGGCAGGGGTACACACTTTACGTCCCAGTGCTTCCGGCCTTCACTGAGGTCCTAGTTGCCAGCAACGCCTGTGCTGGTTCCTTTTGTTTTGACTCCAAGATGGTCTGGCGCTGACTCCCAGGCTGGATCTGATGTCCGGGCCCCTCTGGCAATGGTTGTAAGGCAGCAAATATCTATTGGTGGACAGAACAAGAGGTCTTTAGACAAGGAACAGAAATAATCTAACAACAGAGAGGATAGTCTCAGAATACTCCTTAGTCTTGGGGCGCCCCATACATTAGCAAGGCACCCAAGAACCACTTCATCTATCTGAGAGTAGAAAACCCTGGACCTATTGGCAAGTATAAAAGGAACGTTTTGGTGAATTGACAAGAGTAATACATCACCCAATCCCAAACAGCCAAGGAAGTCTGTGTTCATTTACTAAATTCTGAGGAAAAGAGAAAAACAATACAGACATACTCCAAATCCTTACATTTGTGTATTCCTATATTATTCATCTGAAGAACCTCAAGAAAAAGAAACTTTTCCTACACTTCTACTTATGAACCTTGCATTACTTGTACAGGACTGCAGACACTTCTAAAATACTTTCTCTTAATAAAAACACCTACATGTTACACTTAAGGTCATGCTTTCATGTTATAGGCGCAGCAGGAAAAATCTAAAACTGCTAATTTAACAGATTCTTATTGCAAAAAGAACTAAACGTCAACAAAGTGGGTACATTTTCTCCAGCAGAACATGTTATGACAAACAAACTCCTTAAAAACAATATTTTCCTTCAAAATGTTTGCTAAGGATCACATGGGCGTCTTTCCTGCATTCTACTTTTCACGATCAGGACTATGCAACATCATTTTCAAAAGGAAAAAACCCTATCTCCAGCTCTAATAAGGGCTGTCAGCTCAATTACACAGACTAGCTAATAAAAGACTAGCAATGCCCTTGCAAAACTGTATAGAACATGAGAATAACAAACAATAATGGTATTGCCACCTGAGATTTTTGAACAGAAACCCCCACTATACAGTTCCCCTTAAAGATCAAATAAGGGAACATCAATCTGTTCTACTCATTCTTTCATACAGGATGGGCAGTAACATAGTATATATGTTTCATCATTTTATTAATGCTAACAATTTTTAAAACAGTATTACTGAATAGCCAATAACTATCTCATGGCTATTTCCTAGACAGCTTAGACAGACTCAAGAGAGAGTGAGAAAAAGAGAGAGAAAACATAATTTTGCCTACCCTTAATTTGTAGAGGAGCTAACCTCCTTCCCCCATTTTGACAGTAGGAAAACCTGAAACAGGTTTCACTTCTGTCAACACTATTTACCCCTATTTGTGGCAACTGGGCACAAACAACTTGTAGGACATATCTTAGAAAGTGGCTATTTTCTGATTCAACCTAACACAAGCACATTGAGTTAACTTTAAACCAATTCCTTCAGCAATTGTACTAGATTAACATGAGGGCGCATGGAGCCTTAGTATATCGTCCACCAGGACCACTGACCAACACCACTACACAACTCTTGGAACTTATTGCCCCTCATGTTATATCTTCCAGAAATTTTTTACTTCTTGGAGATTTCAATATACATAGTGAAATTCAAGATAATCCTGAGGTTTCATCTTTTTTGACTGAATTGTCTGCACTCAATTTTGCCGTAATAAATACAGCCCCAACGCATCGAGCTGGCCATACGTTAGACATCATCTTAACTAATTCTCCTGATGTAGCCTACGTAGACACTCATCCCCTGACTTGGTCGGACCATTCTATGGTCCAATTTCGTATTAACAGCCAAAAAGCACACTCAAGTCCTAAATGCTATCAAAAAAAAAGTTACAGACAATGGCATTTAATTACACCAGCACTTTTTGAAGCTACATTTTGCCAACCTCAACATTCGGAATTAGAAAATGTTGAAAAACGTCTAACCTCTTTTAATGTTAGCCTATTGGCAACTATAGACAGTTTAGCTCCTTTGAAGCAATGCCCTAGGAATATAAAACGACGTCAGGCTTCGTGGTATTCAACCACCCTACGACAAGAAAAAGGCTTATGCAAAAACTAGAACGCCTTTGGCGGCGTTCACACGATTTAACAGATAGAGAAAAATTTAAAGAAGCATTAAGTCAATACCACCGTAACCTGAAAAATGCTAGGAAAACCCACATTGCAACCACTCTTGAACAAGCAGGGAGCTCACAGAAATGCCTCTATCAAATTTTAAAAACATTCACAAGTCCCACAGCCTGTGACACAGAGTCAGTTCCATCGCAAACGCTGTGCGATAACATAGCCAGCCACTTCATTCAGAAAATTGACACGATCTATGACAAAATTACTTCCACAATAAATTCTCAAACTAATCTGGAAATGGAACCCCTACATATCCCGGCACCAATTTGTTCGTTAGAACATTTCCCATTACTCACAGTTGAAGGCACAGAAGCACTTTTAAAATGCGCAAAATCAGGCTCTCCATTGGACATCATACCTGCAAAAACTATAGCCACTCTACACAAACAATTAGCCAACCCTATATGTGATATTCTTAATAGCTCCCTGAGGGAAGGAGTCCTCCTCTAGATTGGAAAGCTGCACAAATAATCCCGATTAAAAAGAATTCCAAAACATCATCAGAAGACGTTACAAATTACCGACCCATCTCTCTCCTTCCCCTACACACAAAAATCTTGGAGAAGCACATCAACACACATCTCTCTGATTTTATTGAAG
The DNA here is from genome assembly GCA_963921515.1 of Calotriton arnoldi. Classification (NCBI taxonomy): domain Eukaryota; kingdom Metazoa; phylum Chordata; class Amphibia; order Caudata; family Salamandridae; genus Calotriton; species Calotriton arnoldi. Next base: position 1,171,128 of record CAWUFW010002017.1, on the reverse strand, counting down.
CCAATAATATTCTGGACTCCTCACAATCGGGATTCCGTCCTAGATACAGCACGGAATCCACTCTCGTGGCAGTTACAGACAATATTAGAATGCTGCTGGATGAGGGTCAAGCGGTACTTTTGGTGCTGCTTGACCTCTCCGCAGCATTTGACACCATCTCCCACCAAATATTACTCAGTAGATTGGGTGATATAGGCATCACAGGAAATGCCTTAAAATGGTTGTCTAATTTTCTATCAAACAGAACACAAACCGTCAATTTAGGCCCGTACCATTCTAAAACCACCAAGGTGACCAAGGGAGTACCACAGGGTTCTTGTTTGAGCCCAACCTTGTTTAACATCTATGTGACTCCCTTAGCGAGGTTGTTGAGGAAACTGGGATTCATCCCCATATCCTATGCGGATGATACTCAATTACTCCTCTCACTTGATAAATCCAACCCCAATATTCAAACCACCTTTGGTGAAGGAATGAAGACCATAGCGGAATGGATGAAAATTAATTATTTACAACTGAATACGGCTAAAACAGAAATAATGTTGTTTGGCGAGGCTACGGTGAAATGGTCCCCTAGCTGGTGGCCAGAGGAATTGGGCCACACACCTTGTCCTAAACAGGTGGTAAAAATTTAGGAGTCCGATTGGACCATAAACTTACACTGGGAGACCACGTCTCTTCTACCATCGGAGCTTGCTTCCACAACCTCAGCATGCTCAGAAGAGTCTTCCCTTTTTTGCCGTTATCTTCTCGGAAAACCTTGATCCAGGCACTAATCCTAAATCGCCTGGATTATTGTAATGCACTGTTCATTTCAGCCAACGAAAGTGCTTTAAGTAGATTACAAGTTGTCCAGAATACGGCGGCTCGATTGGTAACCAATGCTCCCCCTAGAACTGCCTCCCTCCCCTTACTCCAGAAATTACATTGGCTGCCCATACGGAAAAGAATTAAATTTAAAATTTGTTGTATGGCCTACAAAGCCGTCAACAAATTAGGCCCCAGCTACCTAAATGACAAATTTGTCAGTTATGTACCTTCTAGACCCCTTCGCTCAGGAGCTAAAGCCCTGATACAAGTCCCCCGTTTCAAAAAATCCCGCCAAGGAGGTAAGGCTTTTTACCATATTGCCCCTCTCTATTGGAACGAACTCCCCCTATCGCTGCGACAATGTACAGATTACCTGGTTTTCAGGAAACTGTTAAAAACATCGCTGTTTTGATCATTTCTCCTTGACATTCTTAGGCAGTCCATGCGCTGAGATACCCTTATGGGGTGATTCGTGCGCTATATAAAACAAATAAATAAATAAATGCAAACTAAAATCCATTTCCTCCTTATCTTAGCCCTTGCACAGTATTCTTTAAACTAAAACCATTATTTTTATATACATGGCAGATCAATGCTCAACTGAGGGCTGCTTTTCCTTCGTTTCATATGACTGCGCAAAATGTGTGTTTGCCAAAAATAGGAAGCAAAGCTTCTCTTCCTCTCTCTGCGCTGTCATCTTTTCTTTCAAAAACTGTTCGAAGGTCGAAGTGTCCAAGCAAATCTTACCCTTCCCCCTGCTAGATTGCTAAATGCAGAACTCCGACCTTTGACCCTTGTCACCAGCTGTCCATTTATGTTTGCAAGGCTTTCCATGCGGTCTTTGCAATTCTGGAGAATCACAGCTGAAAGGCAGTCCTGTCCGATCCGTTTGCCAATAAATTAAAGGTAGGATAATAACTTCTGCTCTGGTTTCTGTATACTTATTTTCATTTGTGTACAGTGTGTTGGGTGCAGTAGGTCAGCTGTTTATTCTATACTTGCATGTATACTTTATTGAAGCCTCTGATCAGTTTAAAAATTGCCCTGAGTGGCAGAATTGCTTTTAAAATAGTGACTTTTGCTCAATTTCGACTTTGGTGGTAGGGGTACTGAAAAATGAATATCCTACAGTATTTTTGCATAATAGGAACCCCCAGAGTGTCCTCTAGATAGCCCAGGAATGGGAAATCTGAAATGTATAAGGTATACCCTTAAAAAATAGGTTTGTATATGCCTAGATAAAGTGAAATTTCACATTGTACTCCCCACATCATGGTAAAGTGCTACTCAAATCCAACTTTGATGCTAGGAGCTATATATTATTCACAATATGATTATCAGACATTACAAAAGATCAAAAACAATTTTATGGCAATTATTTTTAAGAAACATTTTTTCCCTTCATAGAATCAAAATTCTCCTCCTTTATTTATTTATTTTTAAACTAATGATCACAAACCCTTTTAATGGTTCCATATATGAAAAGCAAGCCTCATTCCTTTCCTATCACCTTTAAATGTATTCATTTATAATACAAAGCATAGAAGCCTTACTAAAACTGAAAAAGTCTGCGCCACTTTTAAAGGACAGTAATCATTTAACAGCAGAACCACAGATGTACTTGTTAAAAGGCATTAAGAAAGGAAATCCCTACTTTCAATTTTGTTCTCTGTTATCCAAAATAACGAAACCGGTTTTTTGAAACTTTTAAAATAAGGCAGGCCTTTATACCAGTTTTACACTGACTTAAAATTTCGCTGACTCAGCATTCCTGTCTGTGGCCGTGATCAGGAATAGCCATATGCTATTTATGCAGCTGTTGTTTGTCAGCAGGCGTCGAATTTTCACGCCTTTCTCAGGAAAAAACCCCTTTATTATTTGAAATACCCTGACAGAGTTAAATCCCCATTTGCTGTGTCAAACAGTTTCTTTTCAGTTAGTCAGTTTAAACGCAGCTGTTGGAAAGCTTTTTTCTCGGGTGCTGAAAGAAAAGCATGTCACAGTCTATTTAAAAACTGAGACATTTCAATGCAGTCAAATCTATCTTTCTATAATGTGTATTTAGTTCAGCAACGACCAAATTCACTCAGATGATGTGCATGCCTTTTAATGTCTAATACAATGTATCTAAGGAAAATGCTGTAACGTTGTATTTTAGTCTATTGATTACAAAACACACAATTTCGTTTTTCTTCCTCTGTATGAGGCCTATTTTAATCCTATTGAATACGAATTCTAATTTATCTTTAGCATTGTGGCAATTTGCACACATGTATAGTGTCTTACTCTGTCAATTTAATAGTAACATGCAGCTGTTTAGCATATGTTATATAATTCATTTCTGGATTTTTATTTAATATATAAGTAACTAAATGACAGTTTGCATAACAGAATGATGACAGCAAAAAAACATAAACAAACTCATTGAGCTCATTGCAGACATTTACAGAAGGGGGTCATACACTCAGAACACACAACACAGCGCGCTTAAAGCTAGCCATTCTTACACAAAGAGCGCAATCGCTATTTACTCACACAAGTATCACCAATGTCAAACCACATAGACATTGAAACACACATTTAACCCACAAATCAACACTTAGGACTTTAAGACAGCTTACAAATTGTACGCAAGACCAAACTATTTGTAAATACTAATTGTAAGTCATATTTACAAGAAGAGCTCTCAAAAGTAACCCAAAAAAAACTGTTCCATGGTCAAGAAGCCAAAATACACCAAATTCGCCAGTTTTGGCTGGTAGAACACTCAAAAAGCGCTCTGCATATCACCACTTATGAATGTTACTAAGTGCGCAGATCCGGATCCGTTTTATGTACATATTTAAGTCCATGGGGTACTTAGTCACCAAGGAAGAAATATCTTTTTACTATATCTAAACCTATTTAGGTATCCCCTCTGAGGGGAGTCAACTGAGTACTTACTAAATCCCTATTGGTTCCTCCAAAACAGCAACACTTTTCTGCGAAGTGTGCTAGAAACAGGCATGCCAAAAATAGTGCAGAATATGCAGTATTATAATCAAAGTAGCGCTTAAGGTACTCTTCGTACGTTGCGCTGTTCAAACAATTTCAAATAGAGAAAAATCTCCTCATTACCTGCCTATATGAATTGCAATGCATATATAACTTACAAAACAAATTCCAAAATTGGCCAATCATACAAACAAAGCCACAGTAAGTGTTACTAAAACTACCTTACCAATCAAAGGCATCAAACCAACAGCAAGTGCCGCAAAACGGCTCTTACCAATCAAATGGTGTCCAGGTTCCAACTGCCAAGTTCTCAAATCGACCAAATGGTCACTGCACGGCGAATCAACAAAAGAGATCTCAGTCAAGGACCGGCGCCGCCGGGATGGTCAGATCAGAAAGAAAGGAAAAACGCCATGGGTGCCAAGACTCAGGTCTCCTCAGGCAGCGATCGCGTCCAAGAGCGAGATTCCAATCCTTCATCTCGACCAGTCCTTCGGGCATCCGAGTCACTGATGAGCCCCACGTTGGGCGCCAATTTGTAGTAGTGAGCCTCAGCAAGGCCTACCAGTGCTTAGGGGTTCACCCTTCTCTGCACAGAGTCCTCAGACACTTAGGAAGAAGTTGGCACAGAAACTGAAAATAGAAAAGACAGAGTTTATTAAACCTCATGAGGTGGAGCTAACATTCGCACATCACCCTTCAGTAATGCATGAAGTAGCACACTGAATGGAAGGACCATGGTCCTTTTATACCCACACAGGGGCTCAAATGAAGGCGGTACAAACACAAATGCTGGTTTTAGATACATATAAGGTCATACAGAAAATGCACAGTCGACAAGTGGGTGGAGCTAACAGTTTCTACTTCTAGTAGACACATCCTGACATTTATAAACTCAGAACAGCTGCAAGCTCAACTGAGCATGTGCAAAGCAAAAGAGAACTAAATATAACTTGTCTCTAGGCAGATTTCAAGAGCAGTTAACAGGAAGGTAGGACAGAGCACATGGTGAGCACATGGTAGCACATGGCAGCCAAAATGGCTGCCAGAAATACAAAATGGATTCCACAAAGCGGACAATTTAGCCTCTAAATACAGGCTGTCTTTAGCCAATGCTTAACTTAAGTGCTGCCAAATTACAACAATAGCACCTGTGACTTCATTGCACAACCCCATAGAATTCATCTCATGTATCCACAGTCTATGCCTCATTGCTCTATTGGTGTCATCTCTTTGTTCAATAGACTACATCTCAATGCTATATAGACTTCATCTCATTGCTTCATAGGTTGCCTCTAATCGTGTAGACTTTATCCCATAGGCCTTCGTCACATAGCTCCATAAAATTCATCTCATGGCCCCATGGTCAGTGTCTCATTGCTGCATAAATGTTATTCCATTGGCTCTTGCTTCTGGACTTTTGCTCTTACCCTCTGACCTCTGCAGACACATCCTTGGACTGCAACGTTGGTGATGCTGTTGACATTTTGCAGAGGAAAGGATCTCTGCACGGGCAACAGGCGTGCATCCACCATGGTGAATGTACCATTACTTACCGGTAATCTTCATTATCCCGATTAAGGTCCTCCTCGTCCCAGTCATGTCAATATGAGGCGGTCCCGCCTCCCGACAGCAGTTGCCGGTACCGCCTCATATTGTAATGATTGGGAAGAGGAGGACCTTTGAGGGGGTAATGGTAAGGAATATGGGGATTTGGGCAGAAATGAAATCAGTGTGACTTCTGTGTCTCCATGGCCCACATGTCACTCCAGCTGGTGGCAACTTCTTTTAACATATATTGCCTTGCAGCTTTAAGCCCCCACATGATGTCTCACCAAGCAAAGCGCTGAGGAGAGAGAGGTAAAAAAAGAAAAGCTGGTGTGATAATTACAACCTTCCCTTAACTATTGAGAATAGCAGATTTATTTTGGCATGTGTCTCTCTCCTCATAGTTTCAAAAATAGAAAAACTGACAACTGGCATTTCATTGTTTTGAGATCACTCGCTCCAAACAGCGCAGCTAATTTCTGCCACGACCTGCAGTGTTGACAGGCTCAGCACTTGACAGAGCCTTAAAAGTGTATTTCTTAACAAGAAACCAAGGGGCATATTTACATGAAAATGGCGCAGCGCAGTGCTGTAGGGAATTTTGCTGCACCGAGCTGCGTCATTTTCAAAACGCAAGGATGCACCTTATTAACAAGAATATGGCACATCCCTGTGCTCACCCCTGCACCGGCGCTAAAAAGCTGCCTAGCGCCAATGCAGGCACGCTTGCACCATAGTGCAAGGGGGCCTGAGTTCCAGGGATGATTGTGTTTGTGCAGGAAGGGACACCTTCCTGCACAAAAATAATCAATAACGGTGTTTTGCTTCTTTTATGTGTGCTGCAGAATGGAAAAAACGATGAAAAATAAATGTATTTCTCCTCATTGCGCCACATTAACCCCTCCTTTTGAAAGGCGTTAGTTTTTGGGGCTGCCTCAGATTTACATATCCTTGTAAAAATCTGGAGCAGCGTCAAAAGTAATGGGTGTTGCTGGGAAAGCCCACAGCAACGCCAATTGCATGCCCCTTTGACGCAGAAAACTGTGTTGCAGAGGCCATATTTACAAGGCGGCGTTAAGCAAAGCAGAGTGGTTTAGCGCAGCCTTGTAATGTGGGCTACCATAGAGCGCCATCGGAGCGTCAAAAAAAGTGACGCTCTACTGGTGCTATGGGCTTGTAAATATGCCCCCAAGGCACCGCGCTGCGCCATTTTCATGTAAATTTGAAGTTCTGGCCACCCACGAATGGCACGTGTGGCTCGTGCGTTAAGGTCATTTCACCAAAGACACCCCTCTGGCGACATGGAAGGAAGCACTGTGTAGTCACGTATTAGAATGTCGTACTTCCGGTGACCGTCTCGGGTAGATGAGGTGATCATAACCTTGTTTTGGGAGGGGGTAAACCCCGTAGGAGGTGCGGACGAGTCGTTGAGAGGCATTTAAAGATCTGTGTGAGCTGTGATCTTCAATACAACTCTATCCATCCAGGAACGGTTGTTTGTGACAAAAAGTATGCAAACTGTTTTTATAACATTTTTTAAAAAAGCTTGGAAATGCCGTTCCCCTTAGATCCTATCCACTTCTACCGCTGGTGTGCAGGCACACGGGAGAGTTCCGGCTATAATCAGGTCGGGCACCAAATGGCCTGTGTTTAAATCATTGCTCCTGTCCACAAATTATCAAAATAAACTATTGTTATGAATGTCCTTCTAGGTCAGTGTTTATTGAAACAATAACCTTGGCGACGAGGCTGTTCCTGAGCCCACGCATGATTCTTTGAATTCAGTAACGCGGCTACATATATAAAACTGTTACTTTGCTCTATTGTAAAGCGCTCTGACACCTCTGGGGTAAAGTTCGCGCTATATAATATTGCATAACTAAATGAAGGTAAATTTGGTGACTTCTTGCATACCTGTCAAACCATTCACCCAAAAATACTGGTGAAGTTAGGCGTTTATTAGGGTGTAGATGCGTCTCGTAGAGTCAACCACCTCAAAACGAAGCTGCTGGTGGGTGACTGTGATGTGACTGTCCAGATGCCCTGGTCCTTGGTATGCCAGGCACATCGATGTTGTTGAGTCCAGAACTCGGACTCCAGGCGTGCTAGATGGGTGCAGCACATTGAAGCCATGGGCTTCAAGGAGGACGCATGCAAGAAGTGTCTTTTGCTGTACTGTGTGGTTAGGGCATGCAGAATATTGGTTTGGCACTTTACGACACTGAGTGTCGCAAATGAGGACGTAAAGCACAACACGACCAAATATTAATTGTCTCCTAAAATCCAGGCTGTAAACGGCTTAGGTCGGATTACATGCCCCACACAGACCCCGCTGCAAATTGCAAACGACCATAGAGTGGAGTAAATAAAGGGTGCACAATTGGCACTCAATTCTGAGTTTACGCATCCCAAAATGGGGAATTAAATTCAGTTTCCACATGATTTTATCAGTCCAGAGGATCTGAAACTCGGATTGCGTGCAAATCACAGAGACAACCTCCCACCTGAATATTCTGGAGACACTCCCGGTGCAGTGTGTCCCATAAAGGACTCCTTGTCAATGATCAAACCACCTCCAGGTGTGATTAGTGGACTCCCATAATCAAAAAAAGTCCCCTATGTGCAAGGGCTGCAGGAAAAGTGGTCACAGTTGGAGAATGTGTAAATCACTTGGGTTAGTGAGAAAGAGCAACTTGGCTAGTCGTCCTCAGGTATTCCAAACATAATCCAAATACACAAATGGTGATGCACCGCAAAGTTAGAGTCAATTTATATATAAGTCCACTCCAAATTGTGTTTATTCCAATGCATCTTTATTTTCAATTTTTATTGGTGATACGGAAAAAACAGCCAACGCGTTTCGTTCACCATACGTGAACTTCGTCAGGGCATTTGAAGTTTTGCATCGGTCAGGTATAATCTTCACCCGATATCAATTCAATCTAAAAAATAGAGCCTTTATATTAATAAGGGCGAGACGGGTGGAACAACACCATGGAATTCTAGAGGTGCAGGACACAAAATTAAGGTGTCTGAGGTGGATGCCTATTAGGCAACCCTGGCTGAATGACTGAAAACAGCAGGAGACATGATGATCTATTGTAAATAAGAGATTGAATTGATATAAGGTGAAAATTATACCTTGCCTTTGGGTTTCTGAAAAATATTGGTCCAAGATCAGAGCAGGTCTTCGTTGATATATTGAAGATTATGCCTGACCAATGCAGAACTTCAAATGCCCTGACGAAGTTCACTTATGGTGAACGAAACACGTTGACTGTTTTTTTTCCATATCACCAATGAAAATTAAAATATAAAGACGCATTGGAATACACACGATTTGGATTGGACTTTAATATATAAATGGACTCTAACTTTGCGGTGCATCACCATTTGTGTATTTGGATTGTGTTTGACCATCTGGTTGCACCTTGGGAGCGGCAGGTGCTTGGTTTGGTGCACGCAGTAAAAGTGCAAATCCAAGAGTGGCTCGCTGATCTGTTGTGTGTATGATCCAAACATACCCAAATGGTCAGAACCCGTCAGGGCAGAGAGGTGTGAGGTGGCCTGGCTGGGCCGTGTCTCTCCCTCTGCGCCTTGTGAGATGACACAAGAGTGAAACGGAGACCCGGAAGCGGGTACAACCAAGACCTTGGAGGGCAAGGCATGAAGGAAGAGGCCACTGATAAGAAACACTAGACAGGCCACATGGTCAGCCAATCAAATGAGAGGACCCTATCAAATCAAAACATGCTGATAAATTGATTAGCCATTTTCACCTCCACAGTAAGGGCTGCATGCAAAAATCACGCCCCGCGCCCACCACCCCTTCTCCCCCCACACACCCCGAGGTTCCCTCACGTGCGCACACGGAAAGGCGCAGGCACGGTGCTGGAGCCCCACCACCCCCATGCCGAGCCCCAGTATTCTGTTCCCACTGGGACACCGTCCAGCCGGGCTTCGAGAGGAAAGGCATCACCATGGCAACCTGCACATGCCCCGGCTGATACTCCGCGAGAAACTCATTAGGAATGCGTGTGTCTGTTTACTGTTGTGACAGCTCGGCGTGGCGATATTACAGAGTGACTCACCGGGCTTCAGTCAGCAGCAGGCCACATGGCACGGGAGCTGGAGTCGTGTATGTGGGGCCCTCATTACACTGAGTATGGGGAGGGGATGTGTGAATCTCGCTGTTAGACAAAGCCACTGGAACTGTGTGGCAGAGGAGGACCAAATTATGCGGCTGGGCTGGCCAAATTATGCGGCAAGAAATGGTAAATTATGTGACCTAATGCGCCACATTTTGTGATAGTATTCATCATTTTGTCATTTTTTCACCCGTTAAAACTGCCTGGGCAAAGGTTTCACCTCATTAGTACCAGTTCAACATCCAGATACAGTAATAAGCAACCGAAGGATGACCGGTCAACTTTTGCATACGGCCTTCCAATGCGCGGCAACATGGGTCGCCGCAATTTTAGTAGCTTTTCATCTCTTTGAGCTACAAACAATTTTTTTTCTGTTAAAATCCGAAGATTATACAACAGATGATTTATTATGCGCCAAATGTGGCAAATCCAAATGAATGCGTAAAAACGCCTCAGACGCACAATTGCATTATTCCTGTGGCCCTGCTCTTAGGTCATCCTCCAAGGCCACCGAATGTCCTCAAAAAAGGAAGGTGATCCTCCTGCCAGTCCAGGCTGAGGTCAAATGAGGCTGGAGTGAGGATGGGGGTGGGAGGTGGAGACCAAGGGTCTGTGTAAAGCGGGTCGAACCATGACTCCAGGGGCGCTATCCTGTCCTCCCTATGGGCATCTGACCTGATATTGTCCATGCGCTAGAGCATGGGTACTCGTAAACAATTGCCCAGGGGCCACAAGGTATGGTGTGTGGTGTGACCGAGGGCCGCACTGATGGCGGTAGGGGGTCATGGGTGGGTCAGGGATTACGTAAGGAGGTTTAAAAAATGATAACTAAACAGACAAGCATTTATTTGCAGGTTAACTAAAGTTAAGTGGTGCACGACACCACAGTAGTTACTTCATTTGACCTGCAAATAAATGCATGCCCGTTTATTTAAAAAAAATTCTGAATATTAGTGCTCAGCAACTAAGCAGCAGCTTGTGCTGCTGTTCACCAGGGGGGGCTGCATGTAAAGGTCAAGAGGGCCTCAAGCGGCCCCCGGGCGGTACTTTGAGTATCACTGCACCAGAGTAACCTATCAGCCATCTTCCTCTTAAACCAGATTTACACGTGGGCTTGGACCACAAATATGTTGCACTGTGGTCCATTTTCACTGGTGGCTGGTGATCCTTGAAAGGGGCGGGCCATAAATAAACGCCCCGAAATGCACTAAGCGAATCCCATTGCCTTAATAGGGCTTGTAGGGAATCTCCCCCTCAGAATTGTTTTTGAGAAATGAACCCAAATTTGGAATTCTACAGTGCTATTTTCAGACATGTTTGCTGAAAAGCCAAAGATCTGAAGGGGTATCCATGAGGTTCCAAACGTTACTTGTGTGTTAAGTAAGGCTGGCCCTCCTCAGAGGAGTGGGGGTTCACCCGCCCCATGGAAAGCGTGAGAAAAAAATGGCAACATGGTATATTATTTCAGTACAATAGGTGATACAAACAATTATTTTTCGTGGCATCTCTATTCACTTCTCCATTTTTATGTAATTTCATTCTTTGAAGGGGCATGGTGGAAACAAAAAAGTACACAAGTCTCACAGTCTCGACCTGTTTTCCATATTCGCCTGCAAGTACCATTATTC